>BLSH010010404.1:2226301-2265165 GCA_018402905.1 Glandirana rugosa | reverse complement strand
AAGCAGGAACTGAAGACAGTTGCAGTAGAGGCCTGGCAGAGCATCACCAGGGATGAAACCCAGCATCTGTTAATGTCTATGCGTTCCAGACTTCAGGCTGTAATTGACTGCAAAAGATTTGCAACCAAGTATTAAAAAGTGAAAGTTTGATTTATGATTGTTAATCTGTCCCATTACTTTTGGTCCCTTAAAAAGTGGGAGGCACATATACAAACTGTTGTAATTCCTACACCGTTCACCTGATTTGGATGTAAATACCCTCAAATTAAAGCTGAAAGTCTGCAGTTAAAGCACATCTTGTCCATTCATTTCAAATCCATTGTGGTGGTGTATAGAGCCAAAAAGATTAGAATTGTGTCGATGTCCCAATATTTATGGACCTGACTGTAGATTGTTAAAAGACATGAGAAATACATAAAATATATATAGCCATGACAATGAGTATGAATCAAAGATATTACATCTGTTGCTCCTTATATATGCATGCCCGACATGTTTCTGGAAACTTTATAATTCCTTCCTCAGGGCCAGTGTTAGCAACCACCATAGGCTCCTTCAGCCCACCTCTGCAGCCTCTCCCTTTCATGTTCAGTGTGGGGGGTCTTATGTGGAGCAGTGTGGACCCGGAAGGTTTCCCCTCCATTTTACCGCCCCCCCCCCTTCCCCATCTGGGGTACAAGACCATCTGAGGGCGACAGCCTAGCAACCAGCCTGACATCACCACATTTTATCTTTTGTTATGTTTTCTCTCATATTGTATTTATGCTGTAAATTTTGAGCCTGCTCTGTATCTTTGTCTAATAACCATTGTGCTAATTTTGATGTCTCTTGTAGAGTCAAGATGATGTTTCAACTCCTATATGTACAACACTGTCCCTGAGGAAGGGATTACTCGAAACATGTCGGGCATGCATATATATGGAGCAACAGATGTAATATCTTTGATTCATACTCAAACTCGACTTCTCTCACCAGACCTCCTTCCGACAATCCAGAGAGGAGCCGAGACCTTGAGAGGGCGTGGCTAGGAGTACTGGTGTGTGGTGACGTACCTTATGTTTTATGCGAGATTCTATGCAAGATTTTTTTTATGAATCATGTAAGTGTGTTTTAGAGGGGGAGGCATGTTAGTAAATCTTGGAGGTAATACACTATCTCTAGCGTTTGGTTTTTTATATGCCTGAATGAGACGAGACATTTGTGACGATAAGAAGGAGAGAGATTGGGCTATATAATAAGGCACAGTTCTTACCGGTTTCTGGTACGTGTGTTTCCTGAAGGGATTGTCCACATGGTGAAGTTTGATGGTGTATGGTGCACAGTACAACTTAGAACGGACTCACATCTCTTTATCTCTTTCATCTCACGTGGTGCGATTTGTGTTGCAATTAGCTTCCACTGGTCAACAGTAGGAAGGAGCGCTGCTTCTGGATACTAGCTCCCAACTTTTAATGAAATTGGACTGTGTTTGTGTCTATATATGAAAGATGATCAGTTTTGATAAAAGGAAACACCCCTACACATTTTCATTTTTTTCCTTTATACATTGACATGCTGCACATAGCTTCTAGCAGATTTAAGGTACCTCATGATGAATTCACATTTGTGTTAAATCATTACCATTTATTCAGTGAAATCCTCTAGTGCGATACTTGTTTAATGTAGCAAAAGCAATAATACAAATTTACTAGATGCAACAATTTAAACAGTGTCAGGTGTTTGGATTAAGAAAGTAAATGAGCCAAAGCAGATGGAAGATCTGACAGTAACGACCCATAAAGACTCTTCCTTGAATCATTATTCCTGGATGGAATTTTAAGAATCTCCCTGTGAATGATAACATTTATATTGTATCTTCATCATTTATACTGTAGCCTGGCACACCCAGGCCCACTGTCATCTCTTATTATATCACTCCTCCTATCCAATGCCTATTTTTATGATCGTTCTTATCATTTGTTCTAAAATCCATTATGATACCAGCTAAAATTATGAATGCATGGCAAGTCCAGATTTTCAGTCTTGCTGCCATTAGTCAGGATTAATTAAAGTGTCTTATGTTATTGGTTGATGTGAACTCACATAAGCTGCCCAGCTGTGAAGAGCATAATAATAATAATAATAATAATAAAATGAAAAAGATACCTTTACGTATTCTGCTTTTGAACTTTTACATCCTACTGAGTCAGCAGTGGTAGGGTGAGTGCCTTATTATTGCTCTTCAAAACCAAGTGTATTCACATACTAGGTTGTATTTTACACAGGAGAGCTACTGACTGTCTTAAAGTGTTTCTAAACCCAGTAATATGGACATAGTTAATCTGCGCCCCCGCAGTGCCCACAGCTTATAAATTTCCTTTTTACATTAAAATGCTGCCACTATATACCTTTCTGGCTGATCTGTATATCATGGTCATGTGATAAACTGCAGGGTCAGCCCAGTGCTGAGTGTTCAGGTAGGAGGAGATTTCCACTATAGCCTGTGTCCTCATGCTGTTATGGGAGGCGGATCATCCATCAATCAAGATGTGACATCCTACCCACTGTGTTCTTTTTTAGTTACTGGGCATGGAGGAGGGAGGGACTGGGCTGTCATGTAGGATCTGTATACACTCCCACATTCCCACATGTGTAATGCCAAAATCATGTGACCTGACTAGCTCAACTCAACAAGGAAATGTTCTCTACAGCAATAGAGACCAAACTGCACATGTGCAGCTTTACTCCTCTGACTGTGTATTATCTGGCCTTGCCCAGAGAGACCCTGCAGAAGTGGGAGGATCTGTCTATACAGGATCAAAGAGCCTTTTTACACAATACAAAGGATTAACCCCTTAAGTTCCACAGTGAGTATAACAAACATGCTATTCTGCATATACTGACTGTTTGGGTTTAGTAACACTTTAAGTACAGGGGACAAGATTGATGTCATATGCCAGCAGCTTTTGTGTCACCTTGTTGCTGTGCTGCAAGGAAAGGAAGAGCTAAAATGTATAACAGTGCGCTGATAGTATTTATCCTATATTGACTAAGAACCTATTCAACATGCATCGCATTAAGACAGACTATTCTTTTTGAAAGGGTTGCCAACACACAGAAAGGGCCCAAAGACAGACATACAGAATATTTTCTGGCACAGTACACCACAACACACAGTAGTGTGTTACCACATATTATAATGTACTGCTACACATTACTTTGTATGTGCATTGGGTTATTGTGCTGGGGTGCCCTTCCAAATGAATGGCCCCAAATTGCATTAATGCACATAAAATCAATGTGTTTCAGCCCAAAAGGGTATATACAATACATGCATGATTCAAATTGAGTCCTAAACCTTTAAATGTATGAGCACTGAGGGAGTTGAAGGGACAGCAAGAGCTGGTCTAAAGCAGATTTCCTAAGAATTCGGAGGTATACAACTGATGGATGCAGTGCCTGACAGGCGATCTTGATGGGCTGTTTAACCCTTGATGTTCTGGTGAGCCTCAGTGTGTGTGGTTTACTCACGTGGTGACACAGGTGGAGGATTTTTATCGTGGAAGATTTGATTTTTTTACTACACAGAACAAGTCACTTTATGAACTGCCAGAGCACTTGAAATACCTTTGTTGTGAATGTGTGTTATACACATACATCTGCGCCGCTTATAGGACTATTGTTTTCAGTTTTACACATTTACTTTGAGATTTTGAATAGCGGCTGCACGTATACACATATATTTATTCATTCATTCATTTGTTTTGAATATTGCACTTGTACAAATGTCACTTTATGTACAACACTTTTATACTGAATTATTTTAGCGCAGTGGTTCTCATTTATTATTGAGTCCTAAACCTACCTCTATCCATCAAAAAAATGTTTTACCTCGTTCCTGTAGCATAAAACAGCCGATGGCATCATTATCAGCCTTGTAAATCTACTGCAGGGACAGCTGCTGAGATGTCAATTCCTAATGGTGTGGCACACCCCCAGAACTACATCTCCCAAGAACTCTTTACAGGAGGTACCGAGTTACTAACAAGATAAGGACTGAAAGGTTTGTTCTTAAAGCGGTTGTATACCCTCTTTTTTTACTTTTTTCACATACCACATAGCACACATACCAGATCAAAGATCTCTGGGGGTTCAGCGTCCTCATTTAATAAATTAACCAGCAAGGCCAAACTTAATAGTAGGGAAAACTTAGACAAAGAATAATCCTAATGATGCTGCAAAAATCTAAACTTAGTCCACTTTAGTGGATATTGTCAGTAGAGCAATGGACAAAGTCCCCCTTTCACATCAAAGCCCCTTTCACATCAGAGCCCCCATCACATCAGAGCCCCCCATCACATCAGAGCCCCTATCACATCAGAGCCCCCTCCATCACATCAGAGCCCCCTGCATCACAACAGAGCCCCCTGAATAACACCAGAGCCCCCTCCATCACATCAGAGCCCCCTCCATCATATCAGAGTCCCCCTGCATCACATCAGAGCCCCCTGCATCACATCAGAGACCCCTGCATCACATCAGAGGCCCCCTCCATCACATCAGAGCCCCCTGCATCACACCAGAGCCCCCATCACATCAGAGTCCCCTGCATCACATCAGAGCCCCCCATCACATTAGAGCCCCCATCATATCAGAGGCCCCCTCCATCACATCAGAGTCCCCTGCATAACATCAGTGTCCCCCTGCATCACACCATAGTCCCCCTGCATCACACGAGAGTCCCCCTGCATCACACGAGAGTCCGCTTAGCATCACACGACAGTCCCCCTGCATCACACGAGAGCCCCCTGTATCACATGAGAGCCCCCTGCATCACATGAGGGCCCCATTCATCACTTAAGGGCCCCCTATCATCACATCAGAGCCCTCCTCATCACATCAGAGCCCTCCCCATCACATCAAAGCCCCCCCATCACATCAGAGCTTCCCTCCTTCACATCAGAGCCCCCCAATCACATCAAAGCCCCCATCACATCAGAGCCCTCCCCATCACATCAGAGGCCCCCTCCATCACATCAGAGCCCCCTGCATCATATCAGAGTCCCCTTGCATCACACCAGAGTCCCCTGCATCACACCAGAGTCCCCCTGCATCACACCAGAGTCCCCCTGCATCACATCAGAGTCCCCCTGCATGACATCAGAGCCCCCTCCATCACATCAGAGTACCTCTCAACATCAGTCCCCATTTCAGGTTGGTGTGACGTGCCAAGGAGGAAGGAGATGTTAGGATCATTTACATTACAAAACATTTCTGACTGTCTGTGAGTCTGTGTTGTGTCTGTGTTGACAGGCTAGATGCAGTGTCAGTGTGATGCAGTGTCAGTGTGCCTGTTAAAGTCTGTTCCCACATGAGAGAACTCTCCTGCAGAGCAGCGTGTCTCTTATCTTAGAAGCTCCTATCTTGGTCTGCTAATCCTGAGCCGGAACTCAGACGTCTCTCCTCCAGCCAATGAGAGGAGGGGGGGATGTGGTCTCGGGTCTGGGAAGAAGGCAAGCTAGAAGCGCTGGACTGGATTACAGAGCTCAGCTGGGGCCCTTGGAGACACAAGGCGGAGCGGATCTGGATTCTGTTTCTAGGTTTTTGTGGTTGTACATGCTGGATTTTTCAATGAGAGCAGGGAGCCATGGGCCCCCTGGAGCTAAAGCAGGGTTGCTATGGCAACTCCTGCACCCCTTCATGCTACACCCCATGCCTGTCACCACCCGACATCATCTCCGTTCTGTAATGCGGGTGATTTTTCATTGTTGCCGGGATGGCGAGTGGGCAGGCCGGGGGGGCGGCGCTGGCAGGGAGGAGGAGGAGGGAGCAGAGGAGGAGGAGGAGGAAGGAGGGAGGAAGACACCACCTCAATGTGTGGCACCAGGGGCTGTGAGACCCCCTCCGCCCACTACAGCATGAAAGACCACTGGCTGGGGGTACAGGATGAAGAGCAACCAGCAGTCTTACAAACAGGATGTCACTGGGGAGTAACGGTTTTTCAGGTAAAAGACAAAAAATGTGGAGTGGAATGCACTCTAGAAGTGAACAAAAACGAAGAACCAGCCAGCCAATTTATTCTAATAAAACAGGTACTGTATAAAAACACTGTGGCAGCAAGATATAAGGCTCACTGGTTGTATATGCCCACTTGTTGTGTGTCCTCAGCCCACAGCAGCAGTGGTCCCTGACTCTCAGAGCCATCCAGCAGTGTGGGATCCATTACAAATACAGGGCTAAAAGAGACCCAGAAGGATAGTTACATTCAGGACCAAGTAGTATAAATTCCAACTTCTGTACAGTATAAACAATAAAAAATGGTATAAAAACACACAATGAATTGGAGCTCCACATAGGCTGATGACACGAGCTGGGACACAAGGATATACTGTACAGTAACACAGTCCTGTTATCATAGAAGGTACAAGTACAGGGCATACTCCCAATCCAACTAAGCACCGTTAGGTGTTTTCGCTCCCCCCCTCTAAGATATGATACCAGTAATGATGTGGTGCAACTAAAACAGTGTCTCTTAGATGAATGAGTCCCAAATGATGAAAAAAGTCCTTAAATATGCATGTGTGTCCAACCACCAGTGAATTCCAGACATCACAGCCTTCTCCTTGATGGATCACCTACATGTCACATGCATAAAACCCAGTGAGCCATATGCCTCACCTCCTGGGCTGGACCTTAATCAATAGTCAAGACCAAATGCACTTTTGCCCCTCTAGGGCGATACTCCAACTGGCTCCCAGTAACAATCAGAGGCACAACACATGGACTGGAGCTTCTGTTCAACCTCCTCCCTCTCCATGTGACATGTACTCATGCAAAAAGGAGTAAAACCAATAGTGCTCTCCATACTTTTAAAAACAATTTAATAAAGTCTAAAATGGGACGCTCACAAACAAATGCACTCTCAGTGCCATGTTATGAACATTGTATAAAAGTAAACCGCCTTCTCACCGCAGGGCCTCCACACAACCCAGTGGTGCCATCAAATAGGAATGGAGTCAAGTCAGCACATTTTTTTGTTTGTTTCATCATTTGGGACTCATTTATTTAAGAGACACTGTTTTAGTTGCGCTGCATCATTATTGGTATCATATCATGTCAAATCATGTAAAATAAATGTTTTAAAAAGCAAAAAAGTAGCAAACCACTACCCATCCTAACAACTATATTTTAGTGACCTCTCCTGTGTGACCTTCTATTATCCATTCTCATTATCCAGCTCCAGGAACGTTCTGCTTATTTATTCCATCCATTATAACAATAGAAATTTCTTTCCTGCTGTTAAAACCTCTATGAAGCTGTGTTCCCTATTAAATACACTGCTCCCGCATTACAGCACTGTTTCTCCAATATACATAGGGAGAAAAGATAGCTGGACCAGGAGGTGAGATGAGAACTTCCATCTTATTTATCTCATAAAGGATACTCATTAGAACAAGACCTTGCCTAACTGTAGGACTAGGAGTTGTCTTCTTCAGCACTGTTTCAATGGTGACATCTTTAGACATTGCTTGGCTATCCCTATACAAGAAGCAGGTGATCATGTGTCACATACTTAGTTAGACTCTATAGACTTGGATATAGATCTAGTAAATGACATACATTTTTGATTGTAAGTTCTAACGAACAGGGCCCTCTAATTCCTCCTGTATTGAATTGTATCTCTATCTCTACTGTCTGCCCTGTGAAGCGCTGCACAAATTGTTGCCACTATATAAATCCTGTATGGTATTAATAATAATTTGGATGCTTTTTATGGGACCCTCATACTGTTATTTCTCTTCTATTTAGTAACAACTGCCTCACCACTAAGTAAATCATGGACTGACACACACATTTCCTTGGAATACCAATAAAGTCTGTACACTATGATGATGGCATTTCAATGGCATTAATAACTGCACCTTGTTAGGATAAGGGCTCTAAAACATTCGTCTGACATAGTACTTTTCAGGCTCTAGCACAATGACATTATTCACACTGTTTGTTGGACTTCACTCTTCACCAGGTCTCATAGAGGAGTCTGCTTTTTAAATGTGCAAAAATGAGACAACTCTATAGGGCCTATTTACACCTGTCCATTTTCATGCAGCAAAACTCATTCATTATGCTGCATGAAAATGCATTACATTACGTAGAAATAACATTCTTCGGTGTATGGTTGGTTTACATCTATGTGCTACAGTTTAGTACATGGGTGCTCAACCCATGGCTCTCCAGCTGTTGCAAAACTACAAGTCCCATCATGCCTCAGCCTTTGGGAGTCTTGCTTGTAACTGTCAGCCTTGCAATGCCCGAACAGCTGAAGGGCCAGAAGTTGAGTACCCATGGTCTAATATGTTGTGAAAGGGAAACTATATGGGCTCATTCAACCTACATGTGTTTGTTACTGTGTGTGGTATCACACATAGAAAAAGTATTATTTCAATTGATTTTTTTAGATTGAAAAATTGCAACCAGGAAAAAAGATCCTGCTGACTACAGTCACCATAATCACATAGTCCACGCATCTCCCCATTCCAATGCTTGATTGAACAACTCATTGGCGTCGCTATGGAGGTGTGGGGGGGTGTGGATCGCACCCAGGTGACATCCTCCAGAGGGTTGGCACCCAAGCCACGCCATCGCCAGTGGGAGCCGTCTGCTGGAGACAGGACAGCTCACGAGAGAGGGTGGGGCTAAAAGCAAAAAGGAGAAAATGGATATAGTAACCAACCTCTGTCAAAAGAGGGAAACTTCCTGGCCTCTCATCTGTTCAGGTGTTGTGACCATAACCAAAAAAACACATACGCATTTAAATTATTCCAGTGAAGGTCACTGGGCAAAAAAAGAAAGGTTACTGTGGTAACAACGGCCAGTGAAAAAAAGTTTATTATCAAAAATAGTTTTATTGTAATCAAGCAATTAATAAAACCATTGGAGTTAGTACTCCAATTCAATGTACACCTATTGCATTGTCATTGTCAAGTTGGTAAACAACACTCATATAAGTGCATCACGACAGACACCGGACACATACAATACACATAAAATGACAACATGTAGATTAAAAATAGGACGTCCGGGTGCCTTACATGGATGCGAAGAGAAAATGCCATACAATCACTATTGTATAAGATAAGTGGCTGGCAATAGGCGTTTTATTCAGGCATTCAGTCTGTGCACCGTCCCTTGGGGGGGTGCTGCTGCTGCTGGTGAGGTTGCTCAATGGGCCAAAAAATAGAGAGTGGGGCTGCCATAGTTAACAGCTAGTGATTGTTTGTTTTGATGCCGGGCGGTCCTAGCAATCAATCATCAGCTTGCAGCTCCTCTCTCCAGACACTGCGTCTCCAGCCCTTCTTAAAGTAAGACAGGAGGAGGAGCAATGAGGGGGTGATGTGGGGGCGAGTTAAGGACAGTAATGGGACACTGTGGGGGGTCAGAAGACAGTAATGGGGCAAGGGGGGGGCAGGGGGAAACTGAGGACAGTAAAGGGGTGCTGTGAGGGGGAGCTGAGGGCAACAATGTGGAGCTGAGAACAGTAATGGGTGCTGTGAGGGGGGAGCTGAGGGCAGCAATGGGGAGCTGAGGACAGTAATGGGTGCTTGGGGGGGGGCAGGGGGGCTGAAGACAGTAATGGGGTTACTGAGGACATTTATTGGGGGGCTAAGGGCAGTAACAGGGGACTGAGGACAGTAATGAGATCACTGAGGACATTAATGGGGTCACTGAGGACATTAATGGGGTCACTCAGGGGTGCTGTTGGGGGGGGGACTGAGGACATTATTGTGGGGGCCTGAGGACAGTAATAGGGGCCTGAGGACAGTAATTGGGTCACTGAGAATATTAAATGGGGGGACTGAGGACAGTAATTGGGTCACTGAGGACATTATTGGGGGTAGAGCCTTGCCGATGCTCTAGCCTGCTCAGTGCCCTGCTGAGGGGGGGTGACACCATGTTTTACCGCACCGGGTAACACCAGCCCTAGTGACGCCACTGGAACAACTGATCCTCTCTTTCATGTCTACATGGTTTATGGGTCTATTTGCAGCAACATGGTTTACTATGTGTGCCGAATATAGCTGCATTGGAGTTTACATGCTTAGTTCACGAGTTTATAAACTAATAGTGAATAGGAACTAATACAGAGGTATACAAAATCTTAAAATTGAAAAATCAGCCATATATAATTCACCATATAATCAAAGTTAATATGTACCCAGTACCCAATAATGGATGTTTCTTAAATCTCTTATAAGTTGAAACAAATGCTTATGGGAACGGATTGAGAATATGCTAGTTCTAAAGCTCTCAGAATTTTTTTTTCCATGTAATTAAAAAACGTGAAATAGGTTTGAAAAAAAGGAAATTTCATCAGTTTATACATTACTTTGCAAATGCCTCTAAACTATGTTTGGAAGTGGCTGTCCCTCGGAGTCTCCCGCTGCTCATTAACAAAACTGCAGCTTGAAGGTCACATAGAAGCTCATTCAGGCACTAGCTTGCAGTTTATTACATCACTAGGCAATATCATTTCCTACACATCCCTCCGAACAGGGACACATTGCAAGGCAGAGTGGTGTGAACGCCATGTATTCCAGTGCCAGTCTAGGCTGCACAGTCTGAGCCAATCTTCTGTACTCAATCTGTATTACTGCTGAGTTAATAGGAAGTAATGCAAGGGGTGTTATAATAGAATGCAGGTCTTAATGTGTTTATTTGTACAGCTGGTGTCTGTTAATGGAGGAATGTATTTTCACTTCTCCCAGCATTGTGTGCCCTTCACACCATGATCTGCTTAGCCTGACTAGCGTGACTCACTGCTCATTTTAAAGGCAAAACAATCATGACTAATATTTCATGTGTTGCTGCATGTTTGATGTCAGTGTTACAGGAATTGGATGATCAGTGTACAAACTGTATAGCTTCATTGACAAAACATGTAAGACATGACAGCAGAAACATTGCATTTATCCCCAAAAAAATGATTCAAATGTTTTCCTGCATTACTTGTCTGAGACGTGAACACATGTTTCTTGCTTGTTACACATGCTTACAGCGCCAATAGCAGCCGGCATGTTTGCACTACATCCCTGCTAGGATACGTTTCTAAACTAAATAAGAATACATTTGTAGTGGGATTGAAAACCCTATAAGTGGGAATCCATTGTGTGTGCATGGCCCCTTAGTTCCAGTGAAGGGAACTCTTAAGGTATCAGCATACCATGACATTTTGGACAATATCTTGCTTGCCAAATTTGTGGGAACAGTTTGGGGTTGGCCCTTTCCTGTTCCAACATGACTGCGCACCAGTGTGCAAACAAGGTTCATGAAGACATGGATGAGCGAGTTTGGGGTGGAGGAAGATTAATCAAAGCTGGGAACGATCAACACAGCGTCCCGCGACACTTTCTACAACACCATAACAAGAACTACAAGTGTCTTGAAGTATTAGCCATCGAATACATCGCTGACAAATCCCTTTTAGATAATGAGATATTTGCCATTCTTTGCAAAAAAGAAGTCTACTGGATCTACCATCTTAACACTTTGGCTCCAAACGGTTGAATGAAGAGATGGAAACAAACCACTTAATTTAGATTGCACTGCTCATATCTTAGCATCCTCCCTTCCTCTTTTTTTTTTTTTTTTTCATATATTATAATAATTTTTTTCACATTTTGAATTTTTTTTTTAATTAAAAAAAAATAATTTAAACATTTTTTTTTTAATTCATCCATCCCACTTCATTTTTGTCTGGTCTTAATTAGCTGTTATTCAATTAATTTCTTTTTTATTAATTTTTCCTTTTTTATATATATATGTGGCTCTATATAAACATTAAAATATAAACATTAACTTACAATGACTGTATACACATTGTTAACATAACGCAGGCCATCTTGTGATGGATGTCCCCAGATGGAGGATAGAACTCCTTCCCTCCTCTGTTCAGGTTCACTTCCAGCCATCGGCTTTTAAATCCCCTTCCCTGGTCCCGTCCCGTCATGTGACTTGACAAAGCAAAGTATTGCGAAACATGTCATCAGCGTGACGGGACCTCCACCACTCTCTGGCTCCCTGCTGCCCCGCCACTCACACTACAGCCTAGTACGGCAGCTCCAAGGAACAACGTCACCTCGGACCAAACCACAGCTCCATCCACCTCCTCCTTCCAGTGCGTCTGACAGAACGGCTCGTGTCAGGGGAGTAGAATCAAGCCGCAGCTCCACCCATCTCCTCCTTCTAGCACCGGCTCGTCTAACAGAACGGCTCGAGTCAGGGGAGTAAACAAGGGATTACATAGGAGCCTACTTCTCACCCACATACCACTCTTTCTCCCCCCTGCTTTCAAGAGCCTTAATCCACCATCCTGCCAGTGCTGAACAGCCACGCTCATTCCATCCTCCACCTGGGGCATCTAGGCTAGTTTAGACAACTAGCAGGGCAGCCATACCATCACTTCTGGAGCCAGATGGAATATTATTGTCTGTAAGTACTCTTCAATAAACTATTTTTTAACCATTTACAGTCACATTGCTTGCTCTTTATTTGCGATTCGCCACCCAGCTGGGACGTGTGTCATGGTTATTGCACTTCAAGCGCCATTCCACTGATTCATCATCACCTCGGGTGGAGGAACTTGACTGGCCTTCACAGAGTCCTGACCAATAGAACAACTTTCCGATGAATTAAAGCGGAGACTGCAAGCCAGGTACTCTCATCCACATCAGCACCTGACCTCAGAAATGTTCTTCTGGAAGAATGGTAAAACATTCCCATAAACACACTCCTAACACTTGTGGACAGCCTTCCCAGAAGAGTTGAAGCTGTTATAGCTGCAAAGGGCCAACTCCATATTGAACCCTGCAGACTAAGACTGGGATGCCATTAAAGTTCATGTGCATGTAAAGGCAGGTGTCCCAATACTTTTGGTAATATAGTGTATCTACTCAAGGCCACGAGCCAAACATATATTGTTTGTACTGGCCCAGGGAAGGGAGACAAATTCCACCTTTCTCCTCAACCCAATCCTTCCCTGGTGAAACTGTAGTTAAATGTACAATCTCGTTATAGCTGAAATTTTAACCATGGGATTCAAACAGTGAGTTTTTCGCATGTATTGTGCCTAACAACTGGTCTCCTCCTTCTAGAAAACCAGACCATATTATGGAGGATCTCAGTGTCTTAATTCTTAAAGGAAATGTCAAAACTATTGAGGAAAGGAAAACTTTTGAACTAAAAATTATAGTTTTATTTGAAACAAAGGATAACAGCGTGAACTTAAACATGGGTTTTCTTACTCATTATCCAACAGTTTTACGACCTACTCTGTGACTGTCACCCCCCATCTTCCCCAATCTATAGCTCTCCCTCTTTCTTACCTCACTAACTACGCTATCTTTATTACCATTGATGTGTACACTTGTTTGTTTGTGCTTGTTTTTTCTTTTCTTTTTCCTTTCCATCAACCATTATCTTATTTTAACATTCTGCTAAAACTTTCCTGTGGAGTGTACCCGCGGCTCGGGCGGACCCAATGAGCGGCCACAGCCAAAGCACGGGGAACCGCCAATGGAAACACGGCGGTTCCCCGCTCTGTTAGTGGGGGCATAGGAGATCTACTGATCCCTGATCAGTTAGATCTCTTATGCCCATGGTAGCCCTGTCCCCTCACAGTTAGAACACACCCAGGGAACACAGTTAACCCCTAGATCTGCCCCTGCAGGTTAACCCCTTCACTGCCAGGGACAATTACACAGTAATCAGTGGATATATAAATTTCTGATCGCTGTATAAATGTCATTGGTCCCAAAAAAGTGTCAAAATGGTCCGACATGTCCGCTGCAATATAGCAGTACCGCTAAAAATCGCAGATCGCTGCCATTACTAGTAAAAATAAAAAAAAAATAAAAACCCCAGAAATTAATTCTAACCACCCGTAAACGTGGCCACTTTTGCACAAACCAAACAATAATCGCCGATTGCGCTTTTTTTACCAAAAATATGAGGAAGAATATAAATCTGCCAAAACCGATGAAAAGAAATGTTTTTTTATATATTTTTTTTGGATTTGTATTTTAGCAAAAAGTAAGAAATTTGGGGGTTTTTTTTTGCAAAATTGTCGCTCTTCTTTTGTTTATAGCGGTGATCAGAAATTACGCTGAGGCGATCAAATACCACCAAAAGGAAGCTCTATTTGTGGGAAAAAAGGACGCAAATTTTGTTTGGGTACAATGTTGCATAACCGCGCAATTGTCAGTTAAAGTGAGTTAAAGTGATGCAGTGCCGAATCGCAAAAAGTGCTCTGGTCCTAACCTGGGGCTGAAGCGGTTAAAGAAGGGGGCACACCACAAAAGCTTGTCCTGAAAATTGTTTGTTCGTGCAAATAAAAAAAGTATCACGGACAGTATTCAATTGTTTCAGGCCTATTAACAAAATTGAGGATCTAGGAGTGTCCATGCTAAATGTGTAGACTTTCATGAGATTGGTGTGGGCCCACAAGGGCCTCTACAACCCCAGTAATTCTATTGCAACTACTGAGGCAAGCAGTAGAAGGCTTGGGAAGAAACTGGGAATGATGGATTGGTATATGACCCAGAACTAGTGTCTCTGTTCTTTATTAGCAAGAACTGCATGGCTCCAGTATCTTTGCTTCTTTTTCCCTTCTTCCACTAACAACAATGTAGAAACTCACCACATTGTACTGAACCTTCCCTATTTACTGTACACTACTCAGCTCTCGGATGCTAATATATAGGATTGGCGAATAAGTAAGTATTCCTAAATCGTAGTCACCCTAGATTCAGCAGCCGTTTATACACTCTTAAATAGAATGAAATTCACATAATATTAATAAATATTAACACGTTAAAATATCTGCCATCCTACATAACATTGTTAATGACAGCGCTGAACGAAATGATAACAATAAAACCTGATTACAATATTAGGAAATGACAGCTAATAAAAAGTCCTTTAAAAGTTCATATGAATACACCCGATGCACAATTCCAGCTTTATCCACCAATCACCATATCCAAGATGTCATTACCACGTGTGTTCCGCGCCCATATGGGTATGCACTAACCACAGGCCGAAAAATACAATGCTCATAAGCTCTCTGAAGTGATGCCCTCAGTACCTCTCTAGGGATTTTCAGCCATCAGAAGCCACTCACCAAAATATTTGCACACCATCTGATGTGGTACTCTCCAATCCTCCGGGGAAAGTACCATATCCACTTACCGACCACGCTATGGACGAAAGACGTCTACAGCGTGATCGGATTATTCTGGCAGGGCATCCATGGACGTCCTCCCGGAATTGCGCGCACCTGGGAATGTCCGTTACCGTTGGGTCCCCCAGACCCGGCATGTCACGGATTGGGGTAAAGGGCAAATGGCAGTGGCCGTTTACCACGTGATTACTCCGTCCATTGGACGGAGTGATCACTTGTACACAAATCGGAGCATGTCCGGTTCGGCTCCCCCCCCTCTCCTCGCACCGATCGCACAGTGTGACAGTGTGTGAGGGGGTGCAGCAGCTCATCTTATTATTCTCTTATGCTCATTATTCCTGGATCATCCATCTCCCTGGCTCATCCATCTCCCTGCCTCATTATTCCTGGCTCATCCATCATCCATGCATCTCTGGCTCATTATTCCTGGCTCATCCATCCGTGCATCCCTGGCCCATCCATCCATGCATCCCTGGCCCATCCATCCGTGCATCCCTGGCTCATCCATCCGTGCATCCCTAGCCCATCCATCCATGCATCCCTGGCCCATCCATCCGTGCATCCCTAGCCCATCCATCGTGCATCCCTGGCTCATCCATCCGTGCATCCCTGGCCCATACATCCGTGCATCCCTGTCACATCCATCCATGCATCCCTGGCCCATCCATCTGTGCATCCCTGGCCCATCCATCCATGCATCCCTGGCCCATCCATCTGCGCATCCCTGGCTCATCCATTCGTGGCATCCATGGCTCATCCATCCACCTGTCCCTGGCTCATCCATCCACCCGTCCGTGGCTCACCCCATCTCTGGCTCACCTGTCCCTGGCTCACCCAGTCCCTGGCTCACCTGTCCCTGGCACAGCCGTCCTTGGCACACCCGTCCATGGCTCACCCAATCCCTGGCTCACCCATCCCTGGCTTACCCAGTTCCTGGCTCACCCGTCCCTAGCTCATCCGTCCCTGGCTCACCCGTCCCTGGCTCACCCGTCCCTGGCTAACCCATCCCTGGCTCATCCATCCCTGGCTCATCCGTCCCTGGCTCACCCATCCATGGCTCACCCATCCATGGCTCACCCAGTCATTGGCTCACCCAGTCCCTGGCTCACCCAGTCCCAGGCTCACCCAGTCCCTGGCTCACCCATCCCTGGCCCACCCAGTCCCTGGCTTACCCGTCCATGGCTCATCCATCCCTGGCTCACCAATGCTCCATCCCTGGCTCATCCATCCATCCCTGGCTCATCCATGAACCATCCCTGGCTCATCCATTCAGATTCATGCTCATCCATGCTCCATCCGTGGCTCATCCATCCACATCCATGTTCCATCCCTGGCTCATCCGTCCACATCCATGTTCCATCCCTGGCTCACACATCCACATCCATGCTCCATCCCTGGCTCATCCTTCCACATCCATGCTCTATTCCTGGCTCATCTGTCCACATCCATGCTCCATCCCTGGCTCATCCGTCCACATCCATGCTCCATCCCTGGCTCATCCGTCCACATCCATGCCACTACAGTGCCCATCAGTGCCTCACAAAAGTGTGATAGATAGTCAAATTAGATTTGAAATGTGTGTCCCTAGAATGCCTGATGGTGCTCCCTGCATGTTGGGCCTCTGTATGTGGCCAGGCTGTGGAAAAGCCTCACACATGTGGTATCGCCATACTCGGGACAAGTAGCAGAATATATTTTGGGGTGTAATTTTTGCTATGTACATACTATGTGTTAGAAATATTGTATAAATGGACAACGTTGTGTAAGAAAAAGTATGTTTTCATTTTCTTTCCACATTTTCCCAAAACTTGTGGAAAAATATGACATGTTCATAAAACTCATTATGCCTCCTAGAATATATATTGGGGTGTTTACTTTCCAAAATTGGGTAATTTTTGGGTGTTTCTATTGTCCTGGTGCTCCAGGGCCTTCAAAAGTATGAAAGGTAGTCAAGAAATGTTATGTGTAATTTTTGCTCCTAGAGCGCCTGACGGTGCTCCCTGCAAGTCTAACGCGTGTGGTATCGCCATACTCAAGAGGAGTAGCAGAATGTGTTTTGGGGTGTAATTTCTAATATGCATATGCTGGGTGTGAGAAATAAACTGTTGTGACAATTTTATGAAAAAAATAAAAATAAAAAATAAAAATCTTCATTTTGCAAAGAATTAAGGGAAAAAATTACAACTTCAGAAAACTCACCATGCTTCTTACTAAATACCTTGGAATGTCTACTTTCTAAAAAGGGGTCGTTTGGGGAGTATTTGTACTTTCCTGGCTTGTTAGGGTCTCAGGAAATGAGATAGGCCATCAGTACGTCAGGAGTGATCAATTTTCAGTGATTGGCACCATAGCTTGTAGACTCTATAACTTTCACAAAGACCAAATAATATCCACTAATTTGGGTTATTTTTACCAAAGATAAGTAGCAATATAAATTTTGTCCAAAATTTCTGAAGAACAATTACTAATTTGCAAAATTTTATAACAGAAAGAAAGAAAAATGCAATTTTTTACAAAATTTTCGGTCTTTTTTCATTTATAGCACAAAAAATAAAAAACCCCATCGGTGATTAAATACCACCAAAAGAAAACTCTACTTGTGTGAAAAAAAGGACAACATTTTCATATGAGTACAGTGTAGTATGACTGGGTAATTGTCATTCAAAATGAGAGCACTGAAAGCTGAAAATTGGTCTGGTTAGGAAGGGGGTTTAAGTGCCCAGTGGTCAAGTGGATATAAAAGAATCCAACCATAGTGCAATACAGTTAACTCTCTTTATTGGGCAAGCCCCCCCATAAGACACACTTACAAGACAATAATACAATCTGCGCATAAAATCAACAAAACTCGTTCCACAGTGTCAGGACACGCTCTCACCCAGCCAGCGTCTAAGCGCTACACAGGTTCCTCCGTCTCCCGATGGAACACATCAAAATAACACCGCCGGTTGCCGTGTGGACACGTCCTTACACGTTACGTCATTCCATGATGTAGAAACTGCCACAGCTGCTGCAAGAAAATGGCATAGAGTGGCCCAAGAGCTCTGTAGCAGAGGACACCACAACTCTGCACAGGAAAAACAGGAAGTAGATACTAGGATGTCAATAACATGATATCACCTATGATACTGCTCTCCATTAGGACAAAACAAAAAAGGCTAAAGCTTAAAAACACATAAAAAATGCCTCAACAACACTAGCAAATATTCAAAATCATTCAAAACCACTCACATTCAAGTGTGAACAAGGGTTAAAACTGCTATCCTAAGCTGGCTACTTGCCTCCTCATCAAAATGGCAGATGACGTTCTTATTACAGTAACCCAAAATGTCCTGTGGTAAATGGAATCGCCTAGAAAATATCTCCTGACTGGAGAAGGCAGAAGGTCTTCATGCTAGATACTTAACTGTTTGGATTTCATCCTGCAGTCACCACATTACCCTATGTCAGCCTGCTGATATAATGAAAAGCTCCTTCCTTCATTATCTCCTGAATATTCTAAATTGCGTACAATTTCATGCATGAACACTACTCATATGTAAATCAGCTCTATGCATACGTAGTACTCAAACACACATGTTACTATTATGCGCACATCATTTACTGTATAGGTTACAGGCTGCCCATGACTGCTATAATATGCTTGCCACATAGATAGTGTAAGTTTTGGTTTGGATCATATATGCTGCTATAAGCCAAGTATTCTAGGAATGATCTGCAACCCCCATTACATTCATTCAATGGACATAAACAATAAATACACTATGGTATTGAGTACATTTTTCACACTTATCATATGTTACCTATTTCACTGCTTTTTTCATTGTGGATAATGTTAAAGCTCATTAGCTGTTATTTAAAAGGGACATTAAGAAGCACTATTAACCAACACTGTTTATTGAGTCCTCCATTGACATTCATCTAATGGGAGACAGTTACCTTTGGTCTCTGACACACAGACGCCATGCTCTGTCAAATTACTCAGCTTAATGGACTTTCACTTACTGTACCATCCCTTCTCTCGTCTCGCTAGTTTATTCCTTAGGAAGGTCAGGTAAATATATTGTTACATGCTGTTTCCTGGAATAACACTGCCATGCCCACATAGGGGAAAATAGATTGTACTCCATTCATTTAAACCATCTTTTTTTTTTTTTTTTTTTTTTTAGTACTTCTAGGTGGTCATATGAAAAATGTGGACTACAGGCAAATATTAAAACAGAGTAAATACTATTATATATATATTTTTTTTTAAAAAAAGCATTACATTTGTTTTAACTAGCACATATACCTGAATTTAACTTGACTTCAGATTGTTGCAATCCCCTGTACAGTGGCAGTCAGCCTGAGAGAGGGATGTGCAGTTCATGCATTCATGTTTGCTGACAGCAGGACAGAGCAGAGAAGGGATTTGACCTCATCCATCTATTGCTGCTTCTTCAATGTCCAATTATAAGTTGGGAGCATGGTGGTAACCACGTTGTGTTGCTTAACTGCAGCAAAGGAAAGTCTGGCCATTAGTCTGTTTCTACTGTTTAGTAGAGCGGTAAAAATGTAGGACTCAATGGACAGAAATACAAATCCTTTAGCAGGTAAAACAGCTTCATACTGTGCATAATGCATACTGTATGCATTTAATGTGCATTTAGCTGTTTGCCTGGAGTTAAAGTAGAAGATAAGACTAACTCTAATTATTCTTAAAGCGGTTGTATACTCATGGTGTAAAAAAAAAAACTGTGAGGCAAAGGCATAATGAGCTAGTATGCACCATATACTAGCTCATTATGAAATACTTACCTCAGAACGAAGATCCGACTGGGTCCCCATAGGGGGAGCTGATATTTTCACTTCAGGGATCCTTCCGGCTTCGTGGCTCCAGTGCTGTGAGTGGCCAGAGCCGCAAGACGTCACTCCCGCACATGCGGGCGGGAGCTCTTTTTTCTGGCAGACTTTCCGCCAAGGACTGGCGCTATGCACCGGGCCTTCGCCAGGACATCATGGCGCATGTGCCATGATGTCAGCACCTCCTTGCAGGGGGAATATCTCCTAAAACGTACAGGTTTAGGAGATATTCATTTTACCTACAGGTATGCCTTATTATAGGCTTACCTGTAGGTAAAAATTATAAAGAGGGGTATACAACCGCTTTAAAAGCATTCCCTCCCCACTCTTCTTAACTATACTGCATACCCTGTATAAAAAAAAAGATATGTGCACTTACCAATTTTTATCTGGTCTGGTCACATGATCCAGCAGATCTAGCTCCCCAATTTCATGGAGCAGCTGCTGCAGGGGAGAGGAGGGAGTGTCAACAATAAATGGGCCATAGGAGTCTATGAGTGACAACCAGAAATCCACAGCCATTGTATAGTGCTCCCTTACACAGGGGAGCAGGAGCAGCTGAATCAGTTGACTGGTCTGGACCTTTTTTAAAAAAGGTAAGATTTTGTTTGTATAGGTTATGCAGGAGGATGTTTTTAAGAATAGTCTTAGTCTTCAATTACACTTTAAGCTTTAATGGGGACAATGCTTATCATCTTATTCTTATAAAAATGGTCATATGTCCATTAGACACTCATACAAACCCATGCTCACCTGACAAGCACTTGTTATTACAGACATCAGGCATACAGTATCAGGCATATACCCATTTTAGAATATAAGGCAGTATCATGCCTTGCTTTCCACTTATTGTCCATCCATGCTGTATAAAGCAGAGGCAAATACTATATCATATCAGAAAAATGCTCACGTTGATCTTCCAGTCTGATTTTTCCTGTGGCTGACAGATTTTTGTGCATTCATTTGCATATTTATTAAAAACTTCCGGTCTGCTAATACCTTAAAGGAGAAATATAGCCTTGTTTGTTGGGCTGTACTTCTCCTGTGGATCACAGGAGTGCAGTTTGTTTTGAACTCCTGTGACCCGTTTTCAGCAGACAGCGGTCTGAAGCCTGCTGTCAGCTGATATCACAAGGCTGGTCCAGGCTCGGGCAAGATCGCGACAATGAAGTCGGGATCTGCCCACATGCCTGGACTTGCACCCAACTCAGCCTCTCTGCGAGCCGCTAAGAGCCTGTGCCGGCTGCACCCAGCTCCTCTCCAGTGTGCGCGGGGGGGGCAGTGCAGAGAGCGGTGACTGATGTCCGGCACAAATCCGGCACCTGAGAAAAAAGCCTTTAAAGCGGAGTTTCACCATTTCCTTATGTTTGTTAAAAGTCAGCAGCTACAAAAAGTGTAGCTGCTGACTTTTAATAAACAGACACTCACCTGTCTCCCGGTCCAGCGATGGAGCTGCATGGAGCCTCGCTCCTCTCCCCCTCCCCTCCATGGTGCCAGCATTGCTACTGTGGGCACGAGGCCGCAGCTTCACGGCCGGGCGCACACTGCGCATGCACGAGTGGCGCTGCGCTTTGTGATTGGTCCCAAAGTCTTCTAGGGCCTGTTCTGTGTCCCAGAAGACTTCGAGAGGGAGGGGAAAGGAGACCTTCCACTTCCGATCGCCTAAGGAAGTACCTGAAAAAATTGGGTATCCCCACCCCCCCTCCTCCCCAAAAGCAAGGAACTGTGTATGTTTAGAGATTGTGGAAAACAACCTGAGGAAAAGGGACCCCACATGCACTTAGAGCATTGTGCACTTTTTGTATTGATGGTTTTGTTGCTCCTTTAGAGACTTATTATATTTTACTGCACTAGCACTTTGTTGATTACATGATTTAGGAATTATGAAAATGTGGAAAGTGGCGCTAAACTCAAAATAAACTCAAAATAAACAGCACTAATCAAAGTGTGAGTCAGATAAATTAGGAATTATTGGCAATCACAGTACCAGTTGCATTGTGCACTTTATATATTTCATGAGAGTTACTAATGTCATATCATTGGTTTATAATGCTCCATCACATTGCACTAGCACTTTGCTAACCACTATATGATTTATGAATTTAAACAATCACGGGATTGGTACATTGTGCATTTTATATGGTTTATGAGAAATATACAAGACACATATTTTATTGATAATTTTAATGGTTATGGTATCACATGTTTTACGCTACATAATTATTTTAAACCACTAGGGGGCACCATCACACATTATATGTTACTAATAAAAAGTATACCCCTCTCAGTTAAGGAGCGCCTTAGCCCAATCATACTTATTTTCGCTAAGGGCCTGTGTCAGCTGAACCCGCCCCCCCCTCTACAGCCCAGCACTCCAGTGTGCGCGGGGGGGGGGGGGGCAGTGCAGTCACCAGTCACTGGCAGTCACCAGCTCCCTGCTCAGGGAGACCTGAGAACCGAGCGATCCGTTCGGCAGTGTTTGATAGCTCGTTTCTCACTATTAGAGCCGGTGGGGGACAGATGCAGCATCGGACGGATGTTGCATCCACCTAGGTAAGTATAATGCTGAAAAAAATACAAACCCCATACTTCTCTTTTAACACATGTGAGCAGGTGCAGATTTCCCTCCATCCAGTAGGTGCTACTGTGTCAGTACTCAAATACTCAAACTCAAATAGAGTGGATTGTAGAAATTGTTCCTTCAGCGGCTCCATTGATGTCACAGGTGTTGCAGCAGTTTGATTGGACCCTGCAACTTCTGGTGACCTCTGGCAGTCATCTTGGTGTGGGACTTCATATATTAGGGTGGCCATGCCATTTAGGCACACCTAAAGTGAATGGTAGGTGAGGGACAATCTGGGAGAGTAAATAACACAGGGAGAGGTTCCTGTTCCAGTAGGGACACCACCTGTGTACAATGGACATTCTGGTATCCATACAAGTTAAGTGGGGCTCCCCTCAAAAACATATAGTGCTCTGTTGCCTGCATATCGGTGCCTATAGAAACTGTCTCCGTTCATCTTTGCTTACCTAAATACGATATACAAGATAAAATATAACACCAAGGACTGTGTGTGTAATCTCTCTGATTGTACGCCCTCCTTATATGCATTATATCATGCAATGCAACCGATTGTATCTTTACAGAAATCTATTGGCCCACAGAGTACCCGCTAAAGCAGGAATAATAAAATACACTTTGCATAACATGGATAGTTTAACTTGGTACAAGGTTTTTATTGCCAGTTCTGGTTCCCTTGCTTGCTGTAGCCTCAGTGAAACCTCTGATAATATCTGCTCAGTGGTTCATTGTGTAAGAATTACACTTTATTGGGGCAGCATCTGCAAACTAGTTCATGTAAATCTTTGTCCAGTAATGGCTTCACATTTTATTGCATTTTCTCTGTGTCACCTCTTTCTTAATAGTTGTTCTGTGTGTACACAGCAAGCCTTTCGCTGTACAGCCAATGTTCCGTGTCTTGCACTTATAACAGCTAATAGACTTGAACAGCTCTATACAGGCTGAGCATTTTTTGTTGTTTTTGCTATTAACCAGTGGAACAAAGCAAGGCGTGTTTTGTACATGGAGGCCTATAAATCCTTACTTCTCTTGTAATTGCTTAAAAAAGAGCTGTTCTTTATTTTCCTTGCTTGCTTTATATTCCTGCGCTTACATGTCTGTGCTGGCAGTAATCTTTCAGGCTCTTTGCTTCCAACCATAATGTTATTTGTGTGGCTTGGATATCCAATCTTGTTAGTGTGATATTAGGGCTAGCCTGTTGACAGGGGTAGGAGGGTGGCAGCAGAAGACAGCTGACCAAGGAGAACAGGACGTATCATTCTGACCCTGGTAATATGGTCACTACCACCAGTTACTGTATATTAGTTATAAAAATGTTTTTAATACCCACACTACCTTGCATGAAAGCCATTTTTTTTATATAGGTGTGCCAGGCTTATTCAGCTGTGAAAACAACAGCACAGGCAAGAAACATAGTGGAGTACAGTGTTGGCAACCATCAGCATTTTTACTTGCAGCCAGTAAAAAATTGGCACTTTTCTCCTGCCAGTAAATGCTAGTGCCTTTCCAATCTAAACGCCTGCATCACCCTGCTTTTTAGCCCTGATGAAGTGGGAGTGTTGAGTCCTCGAAATGCGTTGGCTGTTCCAAAATAAAACATTTTTTAAAAGTGTGTACAAGCTAGCGTGGCGCTCCCATCCTTTTGAAATGTCAGTAAATGCCAGTGACAGGAAAAGGTTGCTGTAAAAATATGTCTGTGACGCTCGGCTAGAAACTGCGAATGTGCATTTCCAGACTGGAGCCGGCTGAGACTGCCTGAGTGCCTGCTACAGTATTTTTCGGGCAGTGGCAGCAGGTGATGGGTCTGGTGGAGGTGGTGCCTGAGCATGTCATGTGATGTCATGGTGCAAGGGTGCCTAACGGGGCGGCCATAGCCTTGTGTGACCAAGGCAAGCATGGGGGGTGATTTCTGCCGCCTACATCTCCCTTGGGGGGGTTGTATGGCTGTTGGATGACCCACCATCTGTCTCTCCTGCCAGGGGAGAGGGGTAGTGTTGGGGTTGTGCCGCCCCCCAAAAATAGTAAGCACCAGCCACCACTGCCCAGTCCTCTTCAAAAACAGTTGCCTTACTTTTGCTGTCCAGCTCTTTTGTGTTACCTGGATTAAAATGAAAGCCCCATATAATCTTTGAGTCACCAAAGTTGTAGCTTATGCAGGATTGTGGTAATGAATCTGTTGTGAACATATAGAGTATGTCAAATGCGTCTCTGTAGCCAGAAGTAATTGGTATTTTCTTCATCTTCTGCCGATGGATGAAACAAAGGGGTAAGGGAAGTATATGCTGAGGAGGGGTAAGGGGTTTAAATCAAACCTGTTGCCTGTCCTTAATGGACAAAATGCAGGTTTATTTTGAACTTTCCCTCATACCTGGGAGTGCTTTGGCCTCTCCCAGGAACAACCTAAGGTCCAAACTTTTATATCAAGGCCAACAATTAGGTCATTCAATTTAATAAATATCTTGTGCCTTTTAGGAAATCTTTCCCTGCAATTCTCAGATTTGTTTGCATGAGTCATCTCTTAAAATGTTCCTCTGTAACATCTGTGCGCTTTTTTTCATATATTTGATTTATTTTCAGGAAAAGAAGCAAGGCATTAGAGAGTATGAAGACAAACAGTACTCCGATCTGTATATTTGAATTAACATCCAGATAAACCTGATGAGGCAAAACACTTCAGGAAACTGTCTTATAAACAGGAGTTTTGCTGTAACTGTAGATGATCTGTCAGTTTTTAGATATAACATAATCTCTAAAGCTCTGTGTGTAGAAGCTGAGTTTTATGGATTCCAGGGGCGCTGTTATAGAGCAAAACAATTCTCAGTGATTTTTACCTTCGTAATTCTATTAGACCCCTTTCACACCGGGGCTAATTTGCGGCGCTTTACCGCTCATAATAGCGGAGCTATTGCGCCGCTATTCGGGCGGCGGTGGTGCACTTTTAACCCCCCACAAGGGGTTAAACAGGGGTTAAAAGTGCCAGGTATCGGTGCTCCCGAAGCGGTGTTCACCGCTTCGGGAGCGCTGCCCCATCGTTTTCAATGGGCAGGGGCATTGTAGGAGCGGTGAATACACCGCTCCCACCCCGCTGCAAAGATGCGGCTTGCAGGACTTTTTTTACTGTCCCGCAAGTGCACCGCTCCAGTGTGAAAGCACTTAAGCTTTCACACTGGGGTGTATTGGGGGGAGTTTTTCAGGCGCTTTTCTATCGCTATTTTTATTTTTAGCCCAAAAGCGCCTAAAAACATTTTGGTGTGAAAGGGGTCTTAGAAAAGTGTCTCTGCAGCTGGTGACGCCACCGGCGCATGCGCTCTGAAGGAACAGCACACTAATGCTGTTCCTTCAGAGGTTTGTGCTATGGCCAAGACTCCCGTGCGCATGTTTGGGAGTGACCTCATCGCAGCTCAGCCATTGAAGCGGCCAGAGCACGCAAACCCAGAAAGGAAGACCAGGTGAGGATAGAAGCCCTGTCAGCAATGTTTTTTTGCTTTAATGTCTACCTTAAATCACATTACTAATTGCATATTGTACTTGTGTGTAACCTAAATACTAAAATTTGCACTTAAAACTGTAATTTTGTAACTTATGGAAATGTCAGTAAAAACTTGTCAGTGCCAGTAAATTTTAGGTGTCATGTCAGTAAATTTCATTGTGGTAGGTTGGCAACATTGGTGGAAGACCTAAAGTGAACCTGTTCTTTGCCCATGCAGGGAAAAGAAACAGGTTAACTTTAATATGCAGGAGTGGTGTCATCGCGGCTTGGCCATTGAAGCAGCCAGGGCCAGCGAACCAGGGAGGAAGACTGGGTGAGGATGGAAGTCCTGCCAGCGCAGATGAAGATTATTGTTTCAAGGTACGTCTTTCATAATGTGCTAGTACGCAATGCATTACCTTGCAGGGAGAAGTTTTTTTTTAATGCATGTTTACTTCCACTTTAAAACATAGGGGTTGATTTACTAAAACTAGAGAGTGCAAAATCTGGTGCATCTCTGCATAGAAATCAGCCTTCAGTTTTTTTTTTGTAAAAGCTAAAGTTAAAAGCTGATTGGTAATCATACACAGCATACACACCAGATTTTGCACTCTCCAGTTTTAGTAAATCAAACCTCAAAGTATTATGGGTGTAAGTACGTGGAATATGTGGCCATCATGTTGGGTGCGCCAGTTTTTGAAGTAATTTCATTTTGTTATGAAGGCCTGTGCTTCACCAGTTTAGGCAACCCATCATATCTTGTAACGGAAGTGACGTTCCATCTACGCCATCTTGCTATACCCCGCACTCGTCTGTAGTAAGGATACAGTGAGAAGGCAACAAGCGGACATCTTATTACACCCACCGGAGTTTAGCATTTCACACTTATTTGTAACAGTAATCTGAATTTATATAGCGAAATACAGTATTTTGACATGCGTGACACTGTTTTGATGTTGAATTGTAAAAGCAGCGGTGTGCTGTCAGATTAGCAAACGTGTGAGATCAACAGGCTTGTTGCTGCTTTTAAAATTCAACATCAAAACAGTGTCAAGTATTTCTAAATCCTGTATTTCAGTATGTAAGCTTTGTTTACTGTTAAAATAAGTGTGAAAAGAAAATCTACGGTGGATGTAAAAAGATGTCCGCTTGCCATCTTCTCACTGTATCCTTACTGCGGACGAGTGTGGGCTGTAGCAAGATGGCGGCGACGGAGCTTCACTTCCGTTACAAGATAGGACGGGTCACCTAATCTGATGAAACAGCTGACTTTCTATGACTTAATGGTTTAGTGCTGCCCTTTAATAACCAGTAGGAGCATCCTCATTAAATAAAGGAGTGAAATAGGTTGGAGGCTTCAGGGTTTCCCACTCCCATAGGCAGCTGTCTGTCTCCTGAGGATAATATGACAATGAAGGATCTTCTAGAAGGCTTGCTAATATAAAGAATCAATAAATCAAAATTCTATTTTGTGATTCATCAACCAGTAATAAATGCCCATGGTCATAATTTAGCCAACTATTGGTGTTTATGTAGTATTTAAAGGTTTATTAATCTGACGTGTTCCTTGAGTGCTACCTGCAATTCCATAGCAGTAAGTGGAGTAAGGCAAGACTAGCGCAAGAAGTGGTGAAATGAAATTAGACAAGGTAGTAGGAGGAGCTATTATTATTATTATTATTATTATCATTATTAAATTGCAATCCTGCAATGCCTGTACTTAGAGAAGACTTCTAAATTTAACATTTTGCAATAGAGTCACTAAAAGTGACTCTATTAGAGGTTGTAAAAATGTACAACAGCAATAATTTGTGAAAGAAAACATTCTATACTCACCTGTTCAGTGGGTGGTGTGTTCAAACTTCTTTTTCTTGAAGAGCACCATGGTCTGCTACTATCCAACACTTCTGAATGTATCTCATAGCATGTCAGCGCTGACCTTCGTGATTCCTCCCGCTAACCCCTATGCATACCTCCCAACATTTTGAGATGGGAACGAGGGACACCTATTATCAAAAGTATGTAGGCATAGGACACACCCC
Organism: Glandirana rugosa; assembly: GCA_018402905.1. NCBI lineage: Eukaryota > Metazoa > Chordata > Amphibia > Anura > Ranidae > Glandirana > Glandirana rugosa. Next base: position 2,237,014 of record BLSH010010404.1, on the reverse strand, counting down.
CTGCCACGCCCTCTTAAAGGAGAATTATACAACAAACATTTTTTGTTAAACCCATGAGTGCTTTTTTTCCCCCACTACTATTCCTTTATACTGGCTTTTGAAATGTACAAATGCAGCAATTTAGAAATTGGAGGAAAGGTTTAGCACTGGGAAACACTATTTGATAGATAAGTAGTGCATTTTATATACACAGCTATATAGATCAGACCAAAATGAGGGACAAAGGAGGAAGACAGAGGGACTTTGTTCCAAATCAGGGACAGTTGGGAGCTATCCCTATGTCACTGCTATGTTCTGTAGCGATGTAGGAGTTAGTGGGAGAAACCACAGAATCCAGAATGGGGACCTCACTTTGTTAGAGTTGCCTTAAAAAGGTCTTACGCTATGCTTCAGTCATGAGTGGACACAGGAGTGATTGGTACTGATCGCTCACTATGTTCATTCAGGAAAGGGCCAGTAAATGGCATCCCCCTCTGCGCCCACAGCAGCTACTGGTGGGAGAGGAGGGAAACCACCAGCACTGTGGGGGAAAGGGGCACACAAGGGGGCCTAGATAGTAGATGGAAGGGGCGCACGCGCTAGAACCAATCCCCTTGCAATGCACCCGGAGGGAGGGAGAGAAGGAGAAGCTGTCAGTGCTGCAGTGAGAGACAGAATAGGATCAGTGTCTGCAATAAGACAGTACAGCCGGCCTTCCTGCTCAGCAGCTGCCTGGGCCCCCCTTTTGAAATGATGGGGCCCGGGGCCCACTACAGGAGGGCTGGCTGTACTGCATTATCAGCAGCCCTGTGTATACTCACTGTAAACAGGAACACATGCCTAAGCAGCGGTGAATTAGAAGATCATACATTATGGCTATAATTGAATAAAGTGTTTACATCATCTACGTTTATATGAAAAATATGTATGCTTGCCATCTTGCTATAAATTTAAGATCTGTTTTGCATTGCAAATGTATGCAAGTTATTTAAAATGGGAATGTTCAGGTTAACTCCAGCTATAATTCATTCATTCAAAAAAGGAAAGCATATTCATTTATAAACCGTGGTCTGCTTATTCAATATCCGCCTGATTATTGCTTTCACATTTGTAGGGGGGATGGAAAGCACGCTGTTCTGGAAATGGGTGTATTTCATGGTTGGCCTGTCAGCATTACATTGACACAATAGGAGATATCATGCTCTAAAAAGAACAGATGACTGTTGTAGAATCAATATCAGCACATTAGAGAACAGTGCATATTTCAGACAGTACAGGAGGTGAGGAAAATTCATGTTGCAACATCGGCGTTCATGTAAAGGTTGCCCTTGGCTTAGCCATGTGAATTTTAGGTGATGCATATCTAATTGCAGAGCAGTCAAATGCACATAAATCTAGATTTCTGATAAGCTTTTGCAAACACCAGTGTGACAGGTGCTGGGCGCCCCTTTCCGCCTGTAGATGACAGTATTTCCCCAGCTATGAGTCGACAAGCAGACGCACATTAGTCGTTTAGCAAGAGTGTAATGGTTCATTATTATTCATCACATATCTGATTTATTTTGGATACACGGAACAAAGATAGCTGGTAACAAAAATACGTAAATGTATGGAAATCTCATTTCATCAAGGGAAAAGATTAAAATGCACATGTATTCTGAGTGTATCTAGAGATGAATAACAAAGTATACAGTATACTGAGGTCGGAATTGTCTAGCACAATGCCCTACAAGGCTACAGCTTTCCAGCTGATGCAACAGACCAGGAGAGGAGAGCCCGCTAGAGCTGCTGTTGCTGATGATGATGAAGGCCGCTGCTGCCTACTTTGGGGATTTCTTTAGTTTTGTTATTCAGTTAATTCTATTCTCTGTGTCAGTGAGAAACATGTTTAAGTATTTATTGCCATGAAGCCTGACCTACAAATGGCCCTTAGAGAGGCAAGTGGTGAATCCATTAAATAGGTACTACTTGCATATCTGTTATGGAATAATCTAGACATCTTAAAGATTTATAAGTAAAGAAGAAGGCTGTCTGACGATTCTAATTTGCAAACAATATGGGATCCTGAGCTCAAGTCCATGGACAAAAAGTTAAAGTAGCTCTAAATCCAAAAACAAAAATGTCTTACTTTGCAGCTTACCAATTCTTAGATGTGGTTGCACCTTCTGTCAATAACATGTTTCCTTTCCTAGGCTGACAACACCCACTAACTGTACTGTATCTTTGGAGGAGTAGTAATGTCACCTTAGGCCATGATTCTCAACCAGCGTTCCGCGGAACCCTAGGGTTCCTCCAGAGGTTGCTAAGGGTTCCTTGAGAAATGAGCAATTTCTGCCTCTCAGGTAAGTTCTCACTGACACCATTGCTTTTTTTTAGCTGTATTTATCTGTAAGAAGGTAATTCTTTCCAATGACCACAAGTGTAAGGAGCATTCTTCCCACTGACCATCACACTAATGTGTCATGAGTTGCAGATTTCTCATTTTTAGCAGGATTTCCCTAAGACCGGAGAACTATTTCAAGGGTTCCTCCACGTTCAAGAGGTTCAGAAAGGCTGCCTTAGGCTGTTCTCCTGATTTGGACAACAAACATCTTCCCCGCTCTTTTCCATTTCTTCGGGAGTAGGGGTTATGTAGTTTACATATCCTTCTATGGCCTGATCCATGGTATCTGGCATGGATTATCGGGACACAACCAGTGGTGACCATTTTCTATAAGAGTGTACCTTTATCTGCAATATCCCAGAGATGGTTATGATTAGAGTTGAGCGAACCCGAACTATAAAGTTCGGGTTCGTACCGAACTTTGGGGTGTCCGGGACCCGGACCCGAACCCGGACTTTTCAAAAAAAGTTCGGGTTCGGGGTTCTGGTATTTTATTCCACGTGTTGAATAGCTGCCAAGGGCAGCCAATCAACAAGTGTTTCACTGGTTTGCCCTTAGAAGCCATCACAGCCATGCCTACTAATGGCGTGGTTGAGATTGGCCAGTGCATCATGTGACCCAGCCTCTATATGGGGCTGGAGTCACCGTGCTGCATGTCATATGCTCTCAGGCTAGTTTAGGTAGAGGATGCTGCTGGCTCTGTGAGGGACAGATTGCAGATATTATATAATATCTCATCCTGCATTACTGAACGATCTGATTGTGGACTAGGTAGAGATTACTAGTACTGCTGCTTTGAGGGACAGATTGCAGACCTCATCCTGCTGCACAGAAGATCTGACTGGACTAGGTAGAGTCTACTGCTTAGAGGGGCAGATTATTGTTCTAAAATCATCTCCAAGTTCTATAGGGAAAGGTTCCAGCTGTTGCTTAGAGGGACAGATTATTGTTCTAAAATCATCTCCAAGATCTATAGGGAAAGGTTCCAGCTGTTGCTTAGAGGGACAGATTATTGTTCTAAAATCATCTCCAAGTTCTATAGGGAAAGGTTCCAGCTGTTGCTTTAAGGGACAGATTATTGTTTCTTGCACAAAATTAATAAGTGCATCTACAGTGCAGGTTTAAAAAAAAAAATCCAAAAACGACATTTGCGGCCAGCGGTGCATTTCTTGCACAAAAATATTTTCAGAGGTGGAGGTTTTCACTGAAGGAGCTCATATCACTGTTGGTGTTGGATCCCTTTCAATGAATCTTAAAGATTTCTTCACTCACTTATTCACGTGGACTTTATTAATCATTATAGTGTTATATTTTATTTAATGTCTATTTGATTTAAGCTTCAGCCCTGGAAAGTTTTACCCTCTTAATGACAAGCTATTGCGTTACTTCAACTGACAACTGCGACGCTTTACCCAAATTAAATTGATGTCCTTTCTTTCCCACAAACAGAGCTTTCTTTTGGTGGTATTTGATCACCTCTGCGGTTTTTATTTTTTGCACTATAAACAAAAAAAGACAGACAAATTTGAACAAAATAAAATTATATTTTTTACTTTCTGCTATAAGACACATCCAATAAAAAAATGTAAAAAAAAATTGAATTTCTTCATCAGTTTAGGCCAATATATATTCTGCTACATATGTTTGGTGAAAAAAAAATCCCAATAAGCGTATATTGATTGGTTTGCACAAAAGTTATAGCGTCTATAAACTAGGGGATAGATTTATGGCATTTTTATTTATTTATTTTTTTTACTAGTAATGGCGGTGATCAGCGATTTTTAGCGGGACTGCGACATTGCGGCAAACAAATTGGACACCTAACTGACACTTTTGACACTTTTTTGTGAACCAATGACATTATTACATTGATCAGTGCTAAAAATATGCACTGTTACTGTACTAATGACACTGGCAGGAAAGGGGTTAACACCAGGGGAGATCAAAGAGCTAAGTGTGTCCCTAGGGGATGCTTTCTAACTGTGTGGGGGATGGACCTTGATTAGCAGGAACACAAGGTCACTGTGATCATCTCTAACAGAACAGCGATCTGCCTTGTTTACATCGGCAGACCGCCATTTAAGCTCTCGGACCCGCTGCTTGGCTCCACCTCTGGTCAATCAGTGCGTGCGCCCTCCACTGGCAATTGCATGAAATGACGTACAGGTACATTGTTTCGCGCAATAGAGCCGACCTTCCGCAGTATATATACTGCGGCCGGTCGGCAAGTGTTAAACCATCTATTGCACAAGCGCGGCTTTGTTTTTTGTATATGTTTATGTAGTTCACAGAAAGTAGCTTGGAAAGCAGATAACGTCCCTTCAGATGTCAGTTCAGTACACAGAAAGTTACAAGGATACTTGATTTTTGTTGTGATCAACATAAATTTTTTTTAGTACATGCAGAAAATGTACTTAAAAAAATGAAAATTAGCCCCATCTAAGCACTAATATGCTGCAGTATATTACATGTTCTTGTTATTGGGTTTAGATTTCCTTTAAGGGCTTGTGAGCTGCGTATGGCTGCTAGTGTGGTCTGTGAGACACATTGCAGATGTGCTGAACCCTTACTGGTTTTTTTTTTACCAGAACTTTATTGAAATGTCATGAGTGACATTATAATTCAGTTCTATTCACTGCAGTGATGTTGCGACGTGGTGGTTAATGTTGCATCCTGCTGTGCTGAAAGAAAAGTACTGCATGCATTACTTTTTCTCAGGCAAACCATGGCAATGCTGTGGTATGAGCTGACACCATAGGAAACAAGGGGTTTTGCCTTGTCTATGCATTGGGGCTGTGATAGAAATAGCTGCCAGGGGAGTACCAACGCATCTGGTATTTGCAAGGGCCAAAGAGAGACATTTAAGACAATTTTTTTTCAAAGCCAAATATTAGCATGACAGCATGGTGATACAGGATGTTTTTCATGCCTTGTCCCCCAGCATAAACCATTTGCGAACTAAGGACATCCCTGTACGTCGTTGAGTTGCATTATAGCGGGATGATGCCTGCGGCAATTTTCTTTTTTTGTAAAAGCAATCCTAGCAGCTAATTAGCCACTGGATTGCTTTTACAGGCGGTAGGAGGGGGTGCCCCCCTTGCTGCCTTCCACCGCTTTCCCAGGCTCGCCCACCCTACCAGGGCTTCCGGGATTGCAGCCAACGTTTTTGTGCCAGCTGACCATAGAGATCATCAAGGGTCGTAAGGTCCCCGATGATCTCTATGGTTTATCAGACTGATCTAAAGAGGACATGGCATGGCCCATGCACTTACATGGGATATTGCACATTCCTTGTGATAGAAATAAAGTCGATCAAAAAAAAGAAAACAGTGTAAAAAGAAATTTTAAATAAAATAAATAATACAATGAAAAAAATTTAAAGCACCCATGCTCATGTGCAAAGGTGAACGTATATGTAAGTTCTGCACTTAACAGTGTTCGCACCACACATGTGAATTATGCCATGAACGTTATAACAATAGCAATAATTCTAGCGCTAGACTTCCTAACTTCCTTCCTTACTAAACGAAACTGATAGCCTATAAATGTTTTTAAAGCGTCACTTATGGAGATTTTTAGGTACCATAGTTTGGCACCGTTCCATGGGTGTATGCAATTTTGAAGCATGACATGTTTGGTATCTGTGTACTTGACGTAAGATCATCTTTTGTATTTTACCAAACAATTGGGTATTAGGTTGTGTTTTTGTGCATTAAAACTCATTAAATTTGATTTTTTTCTGAAAAAAATTGTGTTTGAAATACTGCTGCACAAATATTGTGTGACATAAAAATATGCAACATCCACCATATTCAACATTTTATTCTCTAGGGCATCTGCTTAAAAAAATATATATAATATTTGGAGGCAAGTGGTTAAAGTCCTTTATATTCACTTTTCCTTTGCCGAAAGCAAATAAAGGCAGTCCTGTGCAGGGTCCAAGACACTGGATTAGAGCTTACACATTACTGGAGACTTTCTATGTCTATGTGTGAAAGTGCATGGCCAATCAAAAAGTACCGGCATTGTCATTTACTCCCCCATCCTCCATTATTTTCTTTGATCCTGGTGGCTGAACAGAGCAGTGGAGGAAAGGACAAGAGAAGAAAAGAAAGTTCAGCATGTGCTGCTTGGAAGGCGATGTTAAAGCAAACATTTTGCATTGCTCTTCATAAGCAGAAAAAAAAGTCTTGGTTTTCTTATTAACAACCCTTGTATAAACCTTGTATAAACCAATGCATTACTATAGAAGGAGACAGTGCTTACCTTTTCTGCTGTCCGTGGTGCTGAACGTTGCTCTGATCAAATCTAAAGCACTTGTTATTTGAGTGTGCCTGTTTATGGAGAAATAATTTGTAGAGACATCTTTTCATAGTGGAACAGTGCCGTCATAGCCACCTACCATCTAATATCTATGGCCACCTATAGTATAGTAATGTAGGGAAACCTTTTTACAAACACCTGTCTGTGCATCCAACTTTAACAAGAGGTAAAAACAGTATTTATGTAGTGTAGCGTTCATCCCCAAAAGTGCTGCTGGATGCATGGGGTTCTCCTGTGCCCCAGCGATAATCCACCTTGGTGGACCCAACTCACTGACACACCTGAGTCCGCAAAGGGGTATTTTAATTGTGCAAACACCACCTGTAAAAACAAAATGACATACATGTCAGCAAACCCACAGAAATAACATTTGATGGATTAAAGTATCATAAAATGCAACAAATAAACAGACTGGTCTAGTTACAATAGAACTTTGGAATCTTCTCAGTCCCGAAAAAGTGCCTGAGCTACAGAAAGGTTCCATCTATAGGGCTGTAGCACCCTGGGGTCTATCTAGGAGTCTTTCCTTATTCTACTGGCAAGTGGCTCCTAACTACCATTGGCCAGTGAGAGTGTTCTCTTTCCAGACAGCAGTATTTGTAATCCTCTGGAGGTAAAAACAACAAAATAAACTTGTCACCACGGTTAGAGTGCCCCTTTAGGCAAGAGGACAAATTCTTAGGGTCTTAGGCAGAGGAATACAAAGCATTGCGGGGGGGGGGGGGGTAGGGTTTGGACAGACCTCTTATCATACTGGATTTTATCTAGAGATCACTTTCTCCAAGGGGGGGTCTGGAACAGCCAAATCCCTACTCTCCTTACTCAGGCAGCCCATCAAGGATCACTGAAATAGCAATCACATAGAAGCAGCAGACCTGACCCACGCAGGCTACCAAAAATTGCGGTCCCCCTGCCACATTGACTTACTCTCAGCAGTAGCAGCCTGTGTCTCTGCAACGCCAGCTTATGTCCTCCCACTCAGCAGCAACAGGGATTCCCATTTCCCAGCACACAGGGACTTCAAATAATAAAGTAAAGGGGTGGGAGGGACAGTCAGGCAACTAGCATTTTCAGAGAAAACGTCCACAATGGCAGCCCTATGTCTGTAAGGAGATGTTTCATTTTAAGGGACCTGTCAGGACAGAAATATGTAATTGATGAATTGTCCTTAATGTTGTAGGAAGCACGTCTCTCTCTTCTAACTTCCCACTAGACTCAGGACTCTACAACAGTCCTGCATTGTATTGTAACATACAGTGAAGAAATAATAGTTCTGAACAGGGGCAGTCTGTCCATTGTGGGTGCACGGGCGCCGCCTCCCCTATCCACTGCCGCCGCCCTCCCTATCCATGCCCCCGGCCCCTTTCAGGACGCATGAATACCTATGGCAGGGTTGTCTTTTTTGAAGCACTTGATTAGAGTCAGAGGCTCTAACAGGTTTCAAAATAGAGTGGGCGCGGGGCGCAGAGAATTGTGCCCACCCAGGTGTGTTGCAGCAGCAAATTCCCCACCGCTGCCTGATGTGCCTAAAGATGCACAATCCCCGCTGCTGCCCGATGTGCCTACTGTCTAGATGGGGTAAGTGATGGTTAGGGGGTGGGCTTGAGGTGACGTGGGGGAGTTGTTTTCCGCCACCCAAACAAAAAACGCAAACACAGCGGTTCCCCACTCTGTCAGGTGGCATGTAAGAGATCTACTGATCCCTGTCACTGGGATCAGTTAGATCTCTTATGCCCATGGTAGCCCAGCCCCCTCACAGTTAGAACATGCCTAGGGAGCACAGTTAGTCTCTAGATCTCCCCCTGCAGGTTAACCCCATTCACTTCCAATGACATTTATACAGTAATCAGTGGCTATTTAAATTTCTGATCGCTGTATAAATGTCATTGGTCCCAAAAAATTTTCAAAAATGTCCGACATGTGCGCTGCAATATCACAGTTCTAGTAAAAAAAAAAAAAAAATTGTAAAAACAACATAAATGAATTCTCATGGTTTGTAAACGTGGCAACTTTTGTGCAAACCAATCAATAAACACCGATCGCAATTTTTTTTTACCAAATAAGAGTAAGAATATAAATCAGCCAAAACTGATGAATAAATTTGTTTTTTACATGTATTTTAGCAAAAAGTAAAAAATTGTGTTTTTTTTTGTTTATAGTGGTGATCAGAAGTGAAGCAGGGGTGATCAAATACCACCAAAAGAAATCTCTACTTGTGGGAAAAAGGGACGCCAATTTCATTTGGGTACAAAGTCGCACGACTGAGCAATTGTCAGTTAAAGCGTCGCAGTGCCGAATCGTAAAAAGTGCTCTGGTCCTACAGTGGGAAATCCTTTTAGGGCTGAAGTGGTTAACTGAAAATTGTGCAGTCATGTGACACTGTACCCAAATAAAATTGTTCTTTTTTCCCACAAATAGAGCTTTATTTTGGTGCTATTTGATCAGCTCTGCGGTTTTTATTTTTTGCGCTATAAACAAAAAAGGGCAACAATTTTGGAAAAAAAAAATGAAATTTTCTACTTTCTGCTATAAAATATGTCCAATAAAAATGTTTTTAAAAAATCAAATTTCTTCATCAATTTAGGCCAATATGTATCCTGCTACATATTTTTGGTAAAAAAATCACAATAAGCGTATACTGATTGGTTTGCGCAAAAGTTATAGCGTCTACAAACTATGGGATATTTTTATGGAATTTTTTTTTTTTTTACTAGTAATGGCGGCGATCAGCGACTTATAGCTGGACTATGATATTGCAGCGGACAAATCAGACACTAAGTGACACTTTTTTGGGGACGAGTGACACAAATACAGTGATCAGTGCTAAAAATATGCACTGTCACTGTAATAATGACACTGGCTGGGAGGGGGTTAACATCAGGGGCAGTCAAAGGTTTAAATGTGTGCCTAAAGTGAGCTTACTCACTGTGTGGGAGGTGCTTGTACTATGGGAAGGCAGAGATCCGTGTTCCTTCTTTGCTTTCCTACTGACAGCACAGCAGTCTGCCTTGTTTACATAGGCAGACCGCTGTTCTACTTCTGTCCCGAACAATCAACGGGTCCCAGCAGACATTGTGTCCACCAGACCCGCTGTTTGGCTCCCGCTGTGTCCATCTGTAGCGGGAGCAGGCCGCTGGCGGCACGCATGCGCACCCCAGACCCGGAAGTGCAGCATCACGTACAGGTACTTGATTCTGCACAGGAGAGCCCCCTTGCCACCGTATATATACAGTATATGGTCGGCAAGTGGTTAAAAGGTCAACAACTGTAAGTGCTGGGGTAAAAGCTTTAACAAACAGTTTATTGGGGGATGTTTATATTTTTGTGCTCAATGTGTTAAACCAAAAAATGCTGAAGGTTTACGACTACTTTAAGCTTTAACTTGACTGTGAAATGTACTGTATACTAAAAGATCACATATTTTTAATTAAGAATGGAGAAAAGCAAAACCGGCAGAGTTCCAAGAAATAAAAGACAGATCGGAGAGGGAAGTACAAAGAGAGAACTGAGAAGGCAAAAAGCATTTGTAACAATTCACCTTGGAATATAGGCATTCCGCAATTTTACACCCTATGGGGCTGATTAACAAAAATGGAATAAAGAAAACCAAGGCAGTTCTCATAGCAGCTAGTTTCCCTGGTTTATTTGAAGGATGGATCCTGCTTTGTTGCTATGGGCATTGGCTTCACATCTGCCTGGATGTCTTTGCTCAGGATTTTGTATCGGCTTTAGTTAGAGGCTTCAGATCTTGTAGTCTAGGTAGGAAGTTTATTTGGTCCCTTTGATCGACGATACTCTTGACGGAACCAAAAGAAATAAGGTAAAAACAATTAGTCGGGGTATCCCACATTTTAACGCCTTACGGATATAAGGTTCCACTTAACAATGTTTACGAAAAACGGAAGAGTCAAGAGAGAAACATGAAGGGAGAGGCTAGACAGAAAATAAAGAACCTTGAGACGGCCAAAACGAAAAGAGGTAAGAATTAATTTTTATACACTAGAAAATCATATGTCATGTAAAGTGTC
>BLSH010010404.1:2202560-2214835 GCA_018402905.1 Glandirana rugosa | reverse complement strand
AACAGCACAGACAGCAGTAGTAAAGTAATCTATCTCAGGATGCAGGATCAGGTCTTAAAATGGCTAAAATCTGTCCCTCACGCCGTCAGCTACCTTTCCCTATACTAACCCAAGGAGCATGTGACTGCAGCACTGTGACTCCAGCTTATAAAGAGGCTGGGTCACATGATGCACTGGCCAATCACAGCCATGCCATTAGTAGGCATGGCTGTGATGGCTTCTAAGGGCAAACCAGTGAAACGCTTGTTGATTGGCTGCCCTGCAGCTTCTCAACACGTGGAATAAAATAGCAGAACCCCGGACCGAACCCGAACGATTTTTGAAATGTCCGGGTCCGGGTCCGTGCCACGGACACCCGAAAGTTCGGTACGGACCCGAACGTTACAGTCCGGGTTCGCTCAACACTAGTCTTTAGTAAAAAAAAATCCAAATAAGTTTATATTAATCGGTTTGCATGAAAGTTATAACATCTACGCACTATGATGTATATATACTGGAAGTTACGCAACTATAGACGCTATACTACAGTATAATGGCGGTGATCAGCGGCTTATAGTGGGACTGTGATAATGTGGCAGGCAATCTGGCACTAACAGACCCTCAGGAGGTACACTAACTGACTGACACTGACATTGCTAGTGGCACTAATACAGTGATCAAATATAATACTGTACACTGACACTGTATTCATGACACTGGCAGGGAAGGGGTTAACATCTAGGTCCATTCAAGAGGTTATCTATGTGTCCAACAAGTGTAATGTGTGCTGCTTTTACTTACAGATCTGGCTGTTTTTCTCCCTGCTTTACAGGGAGAAGAAACAGCCAGATTGCTTCTCCTTGTACAGAGTCCTGTGTATTTGTACAACAGATCAGCAGGCCAGGACCTGCCTACAAAATCATTCTGTAGCCAGTGACAGCATGGGTCAGCAACCCAGAAGAAGCTGGAAGGCGTACATGTACATGATCCAGCCTGTTTGTGCTGCCTGCCTGCAGTACATGTACTGTGGGTGGGCGACATGCAGTTAAAAGTGATATTTTGGCTATAGTTGATTAACCGCTTAAAGACCGCCTACAGCAGATGCACTGCGGCAGGGCAGGTCGAAAACAATGTACCTGTATGTAATTTCTTGCAATAGACACTGATTGGACAGAGGGGGAGCCAATCAGGGGGTCTGGGGGACCTGATGTCCGCTGGTCACCCGCGATCGTTCCCCACAAAGGTAGATCGCCGACAGGGAAAATAAAAGAAATCTTTTGTTTCTGCTAAGCAGGAACACTGATCTCTGCCTTCATCCAGTCAGACAATCCCACTTGTCCCCAAAAAAAGTCAAAAGTGTCAGTTACGTGTCCGATTTGTCAGGCGCGATGTCACAGTCTCGCTAAAAAGCGCTGATAGCCGGCATTACTAGTAAAAAAAAATAAATAAACAAAAATGCCATAAATCTATCCCATAGTTTGTAAACGCTATAACTTTTGTGCAAACCAATCAATATACACGTGTTGGGATTTTTTTTTAAACAAAAACATGGAGCAGAATACAATACATATTGGCCTAAATTGATGAAGAAATTAGATTTTTTACATTTTTTTTTTGGATGTTTTTCAGAGCAGATAGTAAAAAATGCTTTATTTTTCAAAATGTTCGGTCTCTTTTTGTTTATAGCACAACAAATAAAAAATGCAGATGTGATCAAATAGCACTAAAAGAAAGCTCTATTTATGGGGAAAAAAAGGACATCAATTTTATTTGGGTACAGTGTTGCACAACCACGCAATTGTCTTATTAAGAGAGCCTGACTATGCCCACCCTTACCACCCAACTCTACCTTTCATAGAAGCTATACTACAGCGTCTATGTATGGAACAGGATCTATGAATGGACATGGTGGAGTATATTTTTTCTGCCTGTGTGTGTGGAGCAGGGAGTGGTTGCATGTAAACTTGTAGGGACCATGACTCTGGCAAGATTCTATAGGTCCCAGCAGGCAGAGGGGGCACCCACATACCTGAAGTTGGTTAGCGTGGATGGGACAATGTTAGTGGAGCAAGAACAGAGGAGAAAAATTGAAAAAGAAAAGTAAGAGCATGTAAGTTCTGCCATAAGCATCTTATTTAAAAAAACAAAAAAAACAACTTTGCTCAAATCATCATGGCGGCTAAGTGGTAAACACACTTGCTTTGCAAATCCGTGTTTTGACACCCTCCAGGAAACATATTGGTATTGAGTCTGTTTGTTATTGTTGTATCTGAATGGCTTACCTCCCACAATTGAAAACCACACTAATGGCTTCTGACCAAATTATCCCTAGAGTATCTTTATAAGAGTGCTTGAGTTTCCATGGCAGGGACACTAGATTTATAGATTCTCAGGGACTGTGTGAATGACCTTATATACTCTGCAAAGCTCTGTCCAATATGTTGTCACTATATAAAAAATAAAAAAATAATGCCCTCGCAAGATAAACAAAAAGTTCTGCAGCTCAACATTACAAAATGCTTGGTACGATGCAAATTAAATACTTAGGAATCTAGGTATCAAAAAATTTGCTGTACAAATGTGATGAACATTCACACGGACACAATGAAAAATCACTGTATTTTGTGTAATATGATCATTTCCTATAAATGTAAGCACCCCAATCAAGGTAAATACCACATTAGGGCCACGCGATGGCATTTATCATCATAGATAATATCCATATTACACAAAATGTATCAATTTTTCTTTGTGGCCCTATGAATGTCACATTTGTATAGCACTTTTTTTTACATAGACCCTTATGCAAAGCTTTTGTTTATAGAGAAGGAAATAGTTAAAATTTAGTGAGGCTTTTTTTTTTTTTGCCATCTGGGTGCACGTTTAGGTGTTATTTACAGTACCTATAGGTAAGCCTTATTATAGGCTTACCAATAGTTACAAAAACACCAGAGGCATTTACTTACTCTTTAAGGCCTCATACACATGGGCGTATCTTAAATAATAAACAAAACGTCGGGCACGACGTCAGGGAAAAAAATCTGCGGTTTTCGGCGTTATGTATCGGCGTTAGTGAGCATCGGAGTCAATAGGCGTCTTTAAAAAAAAAAATCCTCTGCTATTTTTCAACTTAAAAACGTAGGCGTCAAAAATGCCAATAAACGCCGGTACGACGTTAGTGGGCGTTAGTGAACGTTTTGCGGCGTCTGAGTCAAAAAAACGCCAAAATGTTACAGCCTCAGAACGCGCTGGCCGTGGGTTCTAGTTTCAGCTCACTAATGCCGACACCCTCTACAGCTCAAAAACTTCTGCGTTTTTATGGTGCCATTGATTAACATGGAGAGCTGCAAAAAACGTTGGCGTCAAAAAAACGTCCGTGTGAATGAGGCCTAATACTTGAATTTGACCTATCAGCCTCTTGCAATCCCCTGTTATAAGAGCACTGATGACCAGTTAATACCAGAATCGCACCGGGAATGTGGTGCACGTTACAATGCAAATTGCACCGGATTGTACAAAAAGTAGATCATGCACTTCTTTTAAAAAAGGCACCACACCAAATTGCATGGTACTGAGGTATCATGTAATTTAGTGCTTGTAAACACACTGCGTTTGTGATCTGCTTTTGGGGTGCCGTTAATGTATTAGCACCTGCTACAGATCACAAAGGCAGTGCGTTTTGAACGGGGTGTAGGAAACAAGCTTGGAACCCACCTCTTCGGCACCACATTCTGGTATGTACTGGCCTTTAGCCCCCGTTTACATTTGCGCAATTTGACATATGATTTGACAGGCCAAATCGCATGTCAATCGCATGTCAATTCGAAGCCTATTGCCAGCAATAGGAGCATCCCAATTGGTGCAACGGTGGAGCGCCGCACTGATTTCCAAAAGTAGTTCCTGCACTACTTTTGGAGACTTTAGGGGAGATTTCAATAGACATCTGTGCATGAACCCGCACAAATGTCTTTCAAGTCACCCCTGAAGTCGGACTGAAATGCGGCTTTGAAATCATGCGAGTTCAGGTGAATTGCTCCGATTTCAAAGCCGTGTTCAGTGTGAACGAGGGCTTCGACTGGGAGAGGGAGAAGCAGTACATGGAGCTAGTCAGCTCTGCTGTGGTGCTCATGTGCTAAGCCAGGAAAGGGTGAAAGAGACTGGAGGAGAGCAACAGCACTAAGATGAAAAAAACGTTGAAAACCATATTTTATGGAAAAAAATGGCAATTATTTATGATTCACAAAGTTAAAGCTTGGGTAGGCTTTAGGGAGAGAGAGAGAGGCAGCAAAAGGAGCTGGTCAGCTGTGCTGTCGTGCTCATGTACTAACAAGGAACATGCTAAGACCTCATTCATATAGGTGTACCAATCCATACATCCATGCAAAGGGCTGTCTTTGCCAGGTGTTCCATGCATCCAGGGCATGCACCCGCACAGCTGTCAAATTAAGACCAGTGTCTGTATCTGTGCAGTCACTGTGCCCCAAAAGACATGAATGGGTCTACCTGTATGCAGATGCATGTAAAACCTCATGTGGGCAAAGATGGCCCTTTTCGTGGGTGAGAAATTGGGGATTTGAAAAGAATGGACTTTCTAGGCATACGTTAAAAGGACGTGGCACAGTGTACCTTGTTGTGTTGTACTCAGTGCCACCCTGTGGTGACAACACCAATAATATCTATTTACCTTTACATGGGTGTATGGATAAGTAAGCACATGAGAATGAGGCCTAATAGGTGAGAATAGAGAGAAGAGCTCATTAATCTACTTTTTCTCCTTCACTGTCCAATTATAGGCTGGGGGAGGGATAAGACCTTTAAGACTTGTGTTACCTTACTGCAGCAGGGAAAAGTCAGGTCATCTGTCCTGCCAGACAGGGCTGGGCTGTATGGGCAGAGCGGTCTATGGTCCCTTTCACACAAGCAGACTGATTAGGTCCATCCGATCGGACCCTTCATTCTCCTCTATGGAGCTGCGGGTGTAAATGGATATGTGTCCATTTACACCTGCCGACATGCAATTTGACCCAATTGGATTACAGGGCAGCCAGGTGTAAACAGACAGGCAGTCCATTTACAACTGACGGCCTGTTGAGGAGAGTGGGTTGTGTCTGTGTCCATTCTGCATAAGTGGAGAGGACACGGACCAGTCATCCTATTACTCGGTGAGGATCAGAGGGCAGATCCCCCACTGAGCAAGCAGATTCCTAGTGGAGCCCGCCCTGTGTGGAAGGGGCCTACAGAAAATCTCAGAATTGGACGGACAGAAAACCCTTTGGAACCGCTCCCTTAGGCTCCATGCACACTGGACGCTCTCTGGGTGTCAGACTATGTGGCAGGAGACACTGCTTAGAAAACATGCTTTTAGCAGCGTTCTGTAAGCAGAGTTTATGTGTGTTTTTGTGTGTTTATCGGGATCAGCCTTTTTGAGCTTTTTTCTCTTTTTTTACTTCATTAGCTTCCATTGACTACAAAAAGCACTTAACGCCAATACACGCCCGTTTAGCAGTGTTTATGAGCGTTTATCGGTGTCCAGCGTTTTTTGTGGTCAGAAGAACTGCTTATGAACCCCAGTTCAGGGCGTTCAGATAACAGCCCATAAACGCCACTGCTGTTAAACGACCATAAACGTCCATGTGTGCATGAACACATAGGATAACATAGAGGGCCATTTATGGGCTGTTAAAAAAAAATGCCCAAACGCCCATATATGTGCATGGAGCCTTATACTGTATATATCTTGTGTGCCTGGAGATTAGCTTTAAAACAAGGTTTAAAATGAATGGTTTAAAATACCTAGTTGTTTAAAATGTAATTAGTATGATCTTGCATTATTAGTTTGCTTGGTAACAAACCTTGAAATACAATGTACTTTTAAAATCAAAATACTTTTCTCAGTGTGAACTTTTCAAAATATCTCACCCACTCCGTGAGAAAACCCACTCAGTAAAAAGAAAATTCACAACTTCTGAATCATTTTTCAAATACCATTTTAACACATTACTATTTTTTTTTTGTCATACCAATTAATTTTTATGGGATCTAAAACTGATCCCAATGCTTTTGGTTTAGAATACCCAGATAGCGTGTTTAAGGAATCAACAATACTTATATAAAAGGGAAACAATGTCTTTTTTTGAAGGCATCCAGACACTTAGAACAAAGGTAGACAGATCATTAAGGAAGTTGGCCAGTCAGTCTACCATGGTTAAAGCCTTGTGTCATTAGGTGTCAGAAGTCACCAGCTCAATCAATACACCCACTGTAGCAAACAATAACTTGTGCTATTAATGACTTCAATATGCTTTGAAAGGGTCACCCCTCCAAATGAAGCTTTGTTTCCTTGGTTACACCTTGATAAGGCCAAAGCTCTTACGGAGAACATTTACTTATGGGTTGATTTTCACTGATGGAATATGATTTGTTGTTTTTTTTTACCAGCGATTCTTGTTTTATCCAAGTGAGATAATTCTAGAATTTAAACAGAACACGTAAGTACTCATACATCTAGCTCTATTCTGAATAAAAATTGTCACTGGCGTTGTTGTATAAAATTCCAAATACCTTACCTACTTATTTAAAGCACTTTAGGCAATTACTAAATATTTTATTTAGGGAGCTAAAACTGTAAGTGTTTAACTGTAAAAATGACTTTTCGGGATTGGTTTTATAGATATGTATGGTCTGATAATGTTACTAATGTAACCACAGACTTGAATGGATAGGGATGACAAGTGTTCAGTGTCACTCTTCTATTATGCAGGATAGATACGCATTATCTATGAACCCTGAACAAAAAAATATTTCTACCCTAATCTTGCTGTTTAACACCTTCCCATTGGCTTCTGGTGGCTCTTTAAATAGGCTATAATGCTGGGCGGTGAAGTGACATCCCGATAGCGTGACTGCTGTGATTGGCTCTTACAGAGTTCACATGATCCAAGATTATATATGCAGCGCTATTAGGATTCAGACAATAATCAAAACGTCCATAGGGTAGTGGTGTAGTGCAGATGATAGATTTTTCACAAAATAAATCAAACAGATCCCTCAAGCAAACAGTAATCACTGTCCATAAATCAGCAGTATAGGATGGTTCAGAAGTTTCCTCAAAGGCACCAACCATGCTGAGAAATTGAAAACCGTGATCACTACCGTGCACACACCGCTCTTACAAGATAGCGTGCGACCCCCTGTGTAAGAGTGGTCTGGCACGCTTTGTTTACATAAGTTGCCTGGATATGTCATCCGTCCCCCTTATACCGATCCGTGCTCCAATCACCACCAAATACAATGATTCACAGTATGTCATGCAAGAATATAAAAAGCTCTCATAGTGTAATCCCATTAAGATCAATAGCTTTTATTCATTAAAATTAATTAGTTAATTAATTAATTAAAAGTTTCACTAACATGTAAAAGGTGGAAACCGTCATATAATATAACAGCCGCACGTGCTCAGTAGCGTGGTCCTCGTGTGTGCGTTCTGCCCTACCGGTTTTGTCACAAATGACGTCATCAGGGGCACGCCCACATGCTCGAACCACACTCTTAAATACCAGTAATCAACCTGGGAGGGCCAATCATCATTCAGTATCCCTCAAATCTGTTCTAAAAAGCATTTCACTTGTAGTGACTGTCTACAATCACTTCTACGTTGGCCCTATCTGTAAACATGTTCTCAAGCCAATTCTACTGGCTCCTGATCAGAATCTGTGACCGAGAGCTGTCAGAGACATTTAAGTTGGTGTGCTGGGAGTACGCAGTAAGTGCCCTCCTACCACACCACTTCTGACCACTTCTGACCGCCATGGATTCATATGTGCAGCAGCTGGGCATTTAAAGCCTACTTTTTGCATATATGCATTTGATGGTCAGGAGGAGGTTAAAGGAAACCAATCATAAGAGAAATACAGGACAACACAAGATACCTTGTTGTCATGATGACCGCGGCTTTAAAGCCCTGTTGAAATCTTACATCTTTTTTTATCTCTTTATACTTTATAATTTGTTCCTTCCCCATATTATGACTTGTGACTGATTTTTGCTTTAAACCCTTTGCGATGGACGTACGCATGGAAGGGGGGTCTTTATCCGCAAGGCTACATATATGCACTGCTGTGTTTGGGCTGAGAGCATCCTGCACAGCCCACTCCCAGCACAGAGACTGGGCTCTCACTGATAGCCTTGGGTCTGGTACTAATGATCAAGCGCTGAGAGGCACGGCTCACAATCACCTAATCAGAGGCTATCACAGTGATCAGCCACTCTATAGCCTGAACCGGTGTTCTTTTCGCCTACTGAATGAAGAAAAAGTTGTATTGTATTTTTTTTTTCCTGTCTAGAGGAGAAAAGGTATCCAAAGAAGTGTGTGAAAAGAAAATACTAAAAAAAAAGAAAAAATAGCTAGATCAGGGTTTGATCTAGGTCAGTGTCAGGATTGGAGCCAAGGTTAGGGTCAGGTCATGGTCAGAGTCAAAAGTCATAGTCAAATGTCGGAGTCAGTTTTTTAAAAAAAAAAGTTTTTTAATTTAGTATCAGCGCCAGTTAATGTCAGTGTAGTTTAGGTAGGGTTAAAAAAGCAAAATGCAAATTGTTTTTGGGCCTTACTACAAGTATATGCAACAAATAACATACATATAAGTATGTGGTATAGCTGCAATTGTCAGGAGCAGGAGAATTTTATTTTAAGTTGTTCTTTGGTGGCGTGTTATGGTAATAGCAAGAAATATACAGCTAAATACTATACTATAAATTATTACCCTTTTCTCTTAATGAAAATGCTGCCTTCAGCCCTCTGCAGTCTGTCTGACCATGTCATTTCACATCATTGAGATCAGTGGGTCTTATTCTAGCACTTATTAAAGTGTACAGTCATAGTTACAAGTAGACACCCTGCTCACTTTGTAATATGGCATATCAGTTGCAGGTCAAGTCATCTTTTTTAGCTTAGTTGTTCTGAGCTGCATAGAACAAACAATAGGTTGCATTTTCTTTATTGAAACCTGTGTCAGTAGTTTTTTTTATCTTTATTAATTTTACAGCTTTTTTAAAATTATTTTTAGGTTATTTTTTTACATTTGTTTTTAGGAACCCCATTGGGACCATTCTGCAACCTCAGCTGCACTGGACAGTGAATGACTAGGACGTGCTTTGTGTTGTGCGGCTTTCTGTTCATTCACAAACTGTAGCATAGTTATAGGTACCGATTACGCACTGTGCTCATTCAGAAATGGAATGGGCCTGTAAATTACATATTTACTGGCCCCTTTCTCGCTCTCCATCCTAAAATTATCCCCTGCAGCAGCCGATGGGGAGATGTAAATTACATATTTACTGGCCCCTTGCTCACTCTCCATCCTAAAATTATCCCCTGCAGCAGCCGATGGGAGGGCAGAGGAAGGGAAGCCAGCAGAGCTGTAGGGGGAGGGGGAGGGACCAGGAGAGCACACAGGTGGCACAGGCAGCAGAAAGAAGAGGAACAGGGACAGGAGGGGTGGCATATACTGGTACTAATCTCTTGTATTTTTCTCCTGTGGCAGAAAAAGCCTACTTTCAATTGCTGCAGGAGGAAAATACAGATCAGTTCCAGTAAATGCCGCCCCTCCTGTCCAGATTTGGCATGGAAAGATTGCGGTCTACCCATCACCTGCCTGCAATCAAAGGGTATATCGCAATCAATGGGTTGCCAACCCCCAGATCAGACACCCAATGTGCAAGCCTATGTCCTTACCTGACATTACTCAGCACAGAAAAAAGGACTGCTTGCTGCCAACGAGGAAGTGGAGAAAGGATCTACAACATCACTGAACTGGCTCAAAGACTACAGAAAAAAAGATAGGTAAAGGGATTTTAAAATCGGAAAGGGGGATCTGGAATTCCTTTCTAATGAATTGTTTGTACCCATTTATTAACCTTTAAATGACCCCCCTTCCTTCCTGAAGACTTATACTGTCAGCCCATGCTCTTCTGAGATTTTGAAAGTATAGAGCTATGCAGACATAACTTCAGAAGACTCCTGGGCTGTCTCTTCCCTACTGTATGGAAGAATCTCCATTTATGCTTATGGACAGGCTGTTCACCATTGGGACACATACTAGATGATCTCTCCAAAGGGTTTTAATGATATTAAGAGAAGGAAAAGGCCAGCTTGGTGTCTATTACTATGGCCTATGTACAGCTTCCCACAGTGAAGATTTCAAAGGAGCAAAGACTGGTGAATTTGGAGGACTTGGGGGTTGCTGGAGAGGACGGTGGGAAATAACCACCTCAGTATGGCAATATCACATGTGTGAGACTTTTCCACAACTTGGCCACATACAGAGGCCCAACATCCAAGTAGCACCATCAGGTGTTCTAAATGCATAAATTACACATTTAATTTCCTGACTAGCTATCACATTTCTAAAGGCCCTGGAGCACCAGGACAATGCAATTATCCACAAAATGTCCACATTTTGGAAAGCAAACAGCCTAATGTATATTCTATGAGGCATGAGTCTTTTGAACATGTCTTTTTTTCCACAAGTTTTTGGAAAAGGTGGAAAAAAATGAAAACACATTTTTTTACACACAGTTGTCAATTTTTAATATATTTCTAACCCATAGCATGTACATACCAAGAATTACACCCTAAAATACAATCTGCTACTCCTCTTGAGTATGGCGATATGACATGTGTGATACTTTTCCACAGCCTGGCCCAAAATCTAAGTAGCTTCTAAACAGCATAAATACAAAATACATTCTACTGAGCAAAGGGTAAAAAATGATTACCTGTGGTTTTAGCAGGCAGGAATACTGTCTCAGCACAAGCAAAGCATTGGGCCAGACAGCCAAAGGAATTGTCTAGGAACTTTCCAGGCAGCAGGCAGAGATATGCCAAAGTATTGGCCCTGGCAATAGGCAAGAACATTGTCCATAAGTAGACAGTTCAGGTGGCAGGCAGAGATATGGCCAGTTCAGGTGGCAGGCAGAGGCATAGCCAGTTCAGATGGCAGCAGGCAGAACTATAAGGCTCAGGGCTTTGGTCAGGTAAGACCTGAGGACACAAAAATTTTTGGGTGGTTTGTGGCTGTTTCAGTAAGAGGAAGGATACTGTATTGGGGAAGTGCCTTTCATGAAGCCTAGCTAATGTATTGGAGCAAATTTGTTCAGGGGCATGGCCATGTGGATAGAGAAGGACTGTAATAACATCCTCTTAAAATTTTAGGTAGGTTAGGGACCTTTGTGTGCACTTGGAAAAGATAACATATAAATTGAACGGGGCTAGTTGAAACGTAAATGGTGACTTTCTTATACCAAAACAGTGATCCCCTGGTGGCCAAGTAGGGCTGCATCAGCTGGTCATTCATATCCATGCCCTGCCCCATGAATAGGTTATACTCCTGTACATTTTCCACATTTTGCTTCTGGACAGGACCTCATCTTGTCTGAAGTTCCACCAAGGTGTCGTCATGTATCGTGAAAAGAATATACACCTCTCTTTTATCCCTCCACTTTAGGGCTAGTACCTCTTCATTACGCAAACTGCCTCTTTCCCCCGTTTCAATTTTGTGGTGACCATTCTCTGTGGAAAGCCCTTTTGGTTGGTCCGTGCGGTCCCACAGGCCATAGTCTTCTTCAGGTAGAGATGGTGGAATAGTGGGAGACTTGTGTAAAAATGATCTACATAGCGGTGGTAACCCTTCCCAAACAGCGGTTCTATCAGACAATTTTGCCACTTGTCCCCATATAGGTAGAGCATCCAGGGGGGTTTAGTTGGCTGTCCTTTCCATCATAAATTTGGAAATCATAGGTATAACCTGTGGCCCTGTTGCATGCCTTGTAAATTTTTACCCCATATTTAGCCCATTTACTAAGGAGTAGTGTTGAGCGAACCCGGACTGTAACGTTCGGGTCCGTACCGAACTTTCGGGTGTCCGTGGCACGGACCCGGACATTTCAAAAATCGTTCGGGTTCGGTCCGGCCTGTGGGCTTTCAAGCCATGCCTGGGCTTGCAATGTCAGGCCCAAGCGAGTTGTGATGAGGAATCATTTACCCGATTTATACCCCATTTTTAAATGTTCCGTACGTTGTCCCGGTGTCCAATATGGATACTAAAGGTTTAAATACTACCTTTCCTGTCGGTTGATTTGGGGGGACCTACGAGATGGATATACCCCTGTTCACCGTTTTAACAGACTATCTTGGCGACAAACCCTTCCCAATGGTGGCGATACATCTAGTAAAAATGTGTTCAGAGGGTGATAAGGTGGTAGAGATGGACTTCTTCTGATACCGGACACCCTGGCGTGCC
>BLSH010010404.1:2176232-2190159 GCA_018402905.1 Glandirana rugosa | reverse complement strand
TATTTATAGCAACCTCCTCAACACAAAACTCAGACTGCTTTTATCATATGTGATGGAGAATTTATCAGGCTGATAACAGAAGAATGCAGCAGGAGACAGCAATGTGACATAGAGATAGCAAAACACTGCAGATATATGTGCCTAGCTCAAATGAATGAATCGGGTTTACATCCACTTTAACCACTTAACATGAATCGCCATTTATAAACGGTGGCTGCTTTAAGTGGATGTACCAGGGTATAGCCTGCAGCTACAGGCTATACCCTGGTTCCTTTTTTTAGAGCAGGCGATCGGCTATCTGGCACTAATAGCCAATCCGGCTCAGGAGCCGCTTGGCCATTATCCCGGGCCGCAGGAGGGAATGCCCCCCGCCGCCTTCCGCCGCTCTTCACCGGCCTCTCGTCCCACCCGGAGACCGGAGCTCCAATCTGGCGCATCCGCTGGTGGTGAGGAGACCTGAAGGATGCCAGAATCGGCTTCGATCGGGTCTCCTTTGTCAAATTCCGTAAGCGACGTCACAACGTCACTTCCGGTTTACTCGACGACAAACAGCACCAGTTTTAAAAAAAGACAGTATTCAGAATCGCCGTTTTTGGCGATTTGAATACTGAGAAGTGTAAAGGTGGGATGGGGGGTCTTTTAGACCCTTGATCACTCCATAAAGAGTACCTGTCACCACCTATTACTGTCACAAGGGATAGTTACATATAGTTACATAGTTAGTCAGGTTGAAAAAGACACAAGTCCATCTAGTTCAACCAAAAAAAAAAAATAGAAAAATTATATATAACCATACAATCCCATATACAATCCTTCACCCACAGTTGATCCAGAGGAAGGCAAAAAACCCAAGCAAAGCGTGATCCAATTTGCTATAGCGGGGGAAAAAAATCCTTCCTGATCCCCCGAGAGGCAATCGGATTCACCCTGGATCAACTTTACATAAAAATGTTCGTACCCAGTTATATTATTTACATTAAGGAAAGAATCCAGGCCTTTTTTAAAGCAATCTACCGTGCTGGCCAAAACCACCTCTGGAGGGAGTCTATTCCACATTTTCACAGCTCTAACTGTGAAGAAGCCTTTCTGTATTTGGAGATGAAATATTTTTTCCTCTAGACGTAAAGAGTGCCCCCTTGTCCTTTGTGATGACCTTAAACTAAATAACTCAACACCAAGTTCACTTTATGGACCACTTATGTATTTGTACATGTTGATCATATCCCCCCTTAATCTCCTCTTCTCAAGAGAGAATACATTCAGTTCCTCTAATCTTTCCTCATAGCTGAGCTCCTCCATGCCTCTTATAGTTTGGTTGGTTACCATTCAAGCTTATCAAAGATACTAGTAATTAATTTGTTGTGTTGTTATGTTATCTATCTACCTGAGCTGATCGGCCTGTCAAAAAAGAATTGGGATGTCCCATGTTTGCTTTACTGTAGCCTCTCCGCATATTTTCAGTAGTATCTTCTTATTTACATTACTCTGTCACCTATCCCACTGTAGAGGTGTCTGATATCCAGGCCTGCCAGACCCTATCAAACTTTCTGTCACAACCTCTGACCAGGTATGTGGTCTTATAAAATGGAACCATGGCATTCACCAGACCCTTCCAGAACGGTAACGTGGGAGCAGCTACCTTTTTCCAATGTAACAAAATTGCTTTTTTTGCATAGAAAAACAAAATATTTAGTAAGGTTTTTAGGGCCCTGGAATGGACCACCATATCTACCAATCCCAAGAGACAAATCCCAATGGATATGGTATGGGGATAGAGAGAAGTGAAGATATACAGGAGGTCACTTCTTTCCGGAAAATTTGAATTTACACTTCCAAAATACATGGTCAGTAGTCGCCGGTGAGTGTGTAAATCGCCAACATCCCGCTGATGCTGTTGAATACATTTTTGCCAGCCTGTGTCCCTAGAGGATATCAAGTGTTGGAAGGGCTGAACCCACATTTTGTCCCAGTCCTCACTTTGGAGGTCCACCACTTCAGCTGCCCAGTATTCCTTGCATTGGTCACTGTTGGAGGTGTTTTCTTAAAAAACTCTTTATATACCATAGAGAGTATCTTGGGTAGCTCCTGAGCTGACAACAGGGATTCTAGGTCAGATGGCAAAGCTTCCACTTTTTTGTCATGAAATTGGAATTGAAAGGCATGTCAAATTTTGAGATATTGAAAAAAGTAAGAATTTGGCAAGTCATGTCTGGCTTTTAATTGATCAAATGTTATAAGGTCACCTTCTCCTCAAGTGTCTTAATCCCCTTAATTGACCATATCACCAGATCTGGGTTGTTAAAGAAATGTGAAAGTTTAGGATTCATCCATATTGGTGCTAGTGGGGAGACACCCTGGTAACTTGGGCATACCAATTTTAGAACCACATCCCAGGCTTTTATCGCCAATCTCATGGAAGTTGTTAGTGGGAGACTAGTGCATTGCCCCCTGTAAATCGCTAGCCACAAGCTCTCAAAGGATCCCATATGGGCAGCCTCTAACACAGTGCCTGAGTCTCCATCATCTGCCATGAGCCACCGGTGTACAAACACCAATTGGCCAGCTATGTAATATTTGTGCCAGTCCTGCAAAGCCAGTCCTCCTTGGCCAAGTGGTTCTTGGAGTGTTTTTAAACCTATGTGTGAGGGTTTAGGGGACCAAAGAAATGTACTGTATCTATTTTTTTTTTAAAATGATTTAGGTATCCATATTGGGGCATGTCTTAGAAAATATAATATTACTGGGAGTATTTTCATTTTAAGGAGGTTGATTCTCCCTATCAGAGATAAAAGAACCTTTAACCAGCCTTGGATTTTATTTTTAAACATCGATAGAAGGGGTATTAGATTGAGGGACATGTAGTATTTGATATCCGCTGATATTTTAATTCCCAAATAGATAAGAGATGTGACCCATTGCAGGGGCATGTCTGTGTCCACCGCTTCCCTAGCTCCTTCATCTATAGGGAGGATGGAGGACTTACCCCAGTTTACTTTTAGTCCAGAGAATGTGGTGAACTTATTCAGTTTATAAAGAGACATCTGAAGGGAAGCCCCGGAGAAAAAGGATAAAATCATCTGCATACAACGCTAGGCATTCATTGATGGACCCAACCCGAATGGCACCCAAGGGGTGCCCCTTCCTATAGTGAAGTATGGAGAAGTCTCCAAGCCAAGTCTCAGTGCTACTTGAGGAGAACTATAAAACAGCCCAATCCACCCTCTAAACTTGGGGCCAAACCCCATCCTCTCAAGGACCGTGTGCATGTAGTGCCAGTCGACCGAGTCAAAGGCTTTCTCAATGTCTATTGACACCATAACTCTGGGAGAGGAGCCCTGGTTTGGAAGCTATAGGTGCGTAAACACCCTTCTAAGATTCGTGTCGGTGGACTTCCCGGGCATGAACCCTGTTTGGTCTATGTCTACTAGTGTTGATATGATCTTAGCTACACGGGAGGCCAAAATTTTCATTAGGATTTTTAGGTCCATATTGAGCAATGCAATTGGGCGATAGGAGGAACACTCTAGTGGATCCTTGCCTGGCTTCAGCAACAGGATCACATAAGCCTCAAGCATGGACTTCGGAAGGGTTCAATGTTCGAGGCAGTATTCAAACAGTGCTTCCAGTCTAGGGGACAGGGCTTCTGCATACGTCTTATAGAAATCTGCAGGGAAGCCATTAGGCCCAGGAGCTTTACCCGGTGGGAATGCATAGATAGCTGTCTCAATTTCTTTTGGCGTGATTTTAGCTTCTAGTGAGTCCCTGTCAGCATCTGAAAGAGTAGGGATAGGTAAGTCAGTAAGCAAACCATCTAGAGCACTCTGGTCATATGGAGGGATAGGTGCGTATAGTGAGGAAAAATATCTGGTGAAAACCATCATAACCTCAGAGGGGGTTGAGACCGTGTCTCCCCCCCATTGTTTTAATACTAAGGATGTTCGGTGGGGGTGATTTGTCTGCCACAAGAAGAGCCAGCAGTTTACCATTCTTTTCACTCTGGGAAAATACGAACTGTTCCTTGTTGCCCACCTCAGTGTGGGCCAAGCCTTCACAGTGCAGTGAGATCAAACACTGAGCCCCCAGCAATGACACAAGCGATTCCTCTGATGGTGACTCAGCATGGGCCCCCGCGCACTCCCTCTCCTCACTCTGCAATTTCAGCATCATTTCATTGTGATCCTTGCAGACTGATTTTGTAGATGAGATACACTCCCCACGGGCTACCGCCTTGAATGCATCCCACACAACTGGGGGGGCACTGGAACCCTCGTTGGCAATCCAATAGGCTGCCACCTTGGCTTGAAACTGGGACGTAAGTCTCTCCTACTGCAGCCATCCAGGCGCTAAGCGCCACCCATTTCCTCTAGTACCAGGGCCCAGTGTCAAATTAATGACCAATGGACTATGGGCTGACAGGCATCCACCAAGGTACTTCACCTCCTGTAGATGGTTCAGCAGAAGAGGATTACCAAAGGCAAGATCAATTCTAGCCGCAGAGTGGTGAGTTTTAGATATATGAGAGAAACATCTTGTCTGTGGGTATTTCCAGCACCACAACTCCGATAATCCAGCTGTTGAGGCCTAGGAAACAAGTTCAGGGGAGCTCCCCCTACCGGGGTTGGAAGAGTCCAAGGCTACATCCAGAATAGAGTTGTAATCCCCCATCCACACCGTAGAAAGGTGTGCATGAGGGGCCAACTTAACTAGTAAATCAAACAACAGTTCATGTAGGGCAGGAGGAGGCAAGTACACATTCACCACTAGTAGCGTTACCTGGCCTATAGTCAGCACCACAGCCACATATCTCTCCCCTGGGTCTGTGAGCACCAGGTGGATGGTAGATGGAATTTGTTCGCTTATAAGGATAGGGACTCCTCTAGCAAAAGTGGAGTAGGTGGCATGCAATGCCGTCTGTACCCAGGGCCTACGCAATGCCAAGACTATATTTCCATCCAGGTGTGTCTACTGCAGGAGGATGACATGTGGCTTAATAGGTTTAAGGTAATTGAAAACAGCAGCCCTTTTATATTTATCATTCATCCCGTGTACATTCCATGAAACTATGTTAAGAAACCTAGCCATGGGACGTTTGGTTTAAATGGAAAGCAGGGGTACTTAACAAGTAGTGAGTGGGTCAACACACGAAAATGGGTAGATGGGTTCCGGTGAAGGATCCACAGTCTTTCAGTAGTGCAGGTGCTGGTTAAAAAACAAAGAAGGAACGACAGCAGCACCTCTAAGTGCAGTATATCCCAAATTTAATATAATAAAAACAATGAAGTATATACACTCACAAGATTAGGAGAAGAGACACATGGGTGTAGTAGAGGGCCACCTGCTCAGACCCGGGGAAGGTACCAGCTGTACTCCGCTTTGTTGATTCCAGAGCCGGGCACGCTGGTGACTTCCAGCATGTACAGGAGACCAGAGCAGACAACAGAGGCGGGGGCTGGTGGAGGAGACGAACGTCACATCCAGGTACCTCAGGCGGGGTTCACGCGCGTTCGTACTATCTGTGGTCGTTAGGCGTAGTAACTGGTAAAAAAACAGTCCCTGCCATCATGCCGGAAACGAAAACAAAAACTTGAACTTGACCAAGGGAACCTGACCTGGCATGCGGCTTGTACCCAAACCTCAAAAACAAAAAAACTTTGAAAGTTAACCGTTGGTCACAAAAGTTCAGCATTCCACAGTGCCTCTCTGCCATCTTTGTGGGATGCTCTACATCCAGGATGATAGATAGGGAAAGCCTTTTATCCTCCGGAGGGGTAGCGTTCAGGACACTCCAGATCTAAATTGTCAGTATCAAGAACTTTCCAAGATATAGAAAGGAAAAAAACTCAAATCACCGGTAGTCTATAACATAAGCACATTCTATGGAGCTCTATAGTTTTCAGGCACAACAGGTGCAGGAGTGCAGGAAGCATCAAGCCGTTTGATATTTGTTATTGTGGCCTGCAAAACATATCCAGGGGGAAACTGCATGCTTTAAGGATCTCTGTCCAGCCAATCGCACGCCTCCTGCGGTGTGTGAAAAAATTTGACTGATCCCTTGTGTTGTACTCTAAGCTTGCTGGAGTATAGTATACTATATTGAATGTTTTTAGCCCTCAGCCTTTTTTTATATCATTGAACGAGCGGTGCCTTCTTTGGGTCTCAGCAGAGAAATCGAGGAATAACATAATATTTGTATTTTCATACCTGAGCTCTTGGTGTTTCCAGGCTTCAGCCAATATCATGTCTCTGTCCCTATAGTTCAGGAACTGGACTAGGAAAGGCCTGGAGGGCGACTGCCAGTGGGAACTCTGTGAGCCCTTTCCACCACACATGTAGGGGGCAGATTGTCCAGAGACAGGAGCTGTTTAAAAAATGTCTCTGCAAAGACCGCTGTTTTTGCTCCCTCCGCACCCTCAGGCAGCCCCACCACCAGCACATTATTTCTTCTCGGAGGGTCTTCTGCGTCGTCAGCTCTATTTTGCAGAGATCTTACCATGTCCTGTAGCTCTGCCAGGTGCGATCCCTGTGTATGGGTAGCATCCTACACCTCGGATATACGATCCTCTGCAGCCATCACTTGTCCAGGTCCTGTCTAATAAGGGCACATTCACTGGTGAGGTGGTTGATGTGCACCAGCAGCTCGGTCTTACAGGCCACCAGTGCCTCCAGGATGGGCTTAGTGATCGCTTCCAAGCTGTTTGCGATCGCTGTGGGCACCTCCAATGGCAATCCCGGGCTTTTTGTCTCAGTAGCTCTTTCCCCCACCATCTTGGCTGCTGCCGCTTTGACACGTGGGGGCGGCATACATTTATCAATATTAAACCTCATATGCCACATAGTCGCCCAATTAGACAGTGCATTGAGGTCTGCTTGTAAGTTCGAGACATCATGTAAGGGCATTATTCCAATGCATAGCTTGGTGTCATCTGCAAACACTGAAATGGTACTTTTAATCCCAGACCCTATATCATTTATAAATATATTGAAAAGTAAGGGTCCCAACACTGAACCTTGGGGTACACCACTGATAACTTTAGACCATTCAGTGTAAGAATCATTAACCACTACTCTCTGAATATCCATTTACAAACTGATCTTTCCAAGCCTGTAGACTTTACCTTACACATTAGCCATGTGTGGGGAACGGTGTCAAATACTTTTGCAAAATCCAAGTATACCACATCCACAGCCACCCCTCTGTCTAAGGTTTTACTTACCTCCTCATAAAAAGAAATCAGGTTTGTTTGACAACTTCTGTCTTTTATGAATCCATGCTGTCTGTTGCTTAAAACATTTTTTTCCAACAAGAACTCATCTATGTGGTCTTTTCTTAAACTCTCCAGTATCCTCCCAGCTATAGAAGTTAAACTAACAGGTCTATAGTTACTTGGTAAAGAATTTGATCCTTTTTTAAATATGGGAACCACATTGGCCCTACGCCAATCCAGTGGGACTATTCCAGTCATTAAGGTGTCCCTAAAAATTAGATACAATGGCTTTGAAATGACAGAGCTCAAATCCGTGGATGAATGCCATCTGCTCCAGGTGCTTTACAGGATGTTTACATTCCTTTTAATAGCAATAAAGGTGATCAGATCTTTTTAAAGGAACATTGCTAAAAAAAAGAAATAAATAAAATAACGTAAAAAAACCCAATTTTTTTAAAGCGCCACCGTCCCCGCGAGCTCGCGTAGCAAAGAAAAAGCATACGTAAGTCGCACCCGTATATGAAAACAGTGTTCAATCAACACATGTGAGGTATTGCCGCGATCTTCAGAGTGTGAGCAATAATTCTAGCACTAGACCTCCTCTGTAACTCTAACCTGATAACCATTAAACATTTTTAAAGCATTGCCTATGGAGATTTTTAAGTACCGGAGTTTGTCGCTGTTCTGCGAATGTGCGCAATTTTCAACCATAACATGTTTGGTATTTATTTACTCAGCATAACATCCTCTTTCACAATATACAAAATTGGGCTAACTTTACTGCTGTTTTATTTTTTAACTGAAAAAAAGTGAATTTTTTCCAAAAAAAACACGCTTGAAAGACCACTGCGCAAATACGGAGTGACAAAAAGTATTGCAACAATCGCCATTTTATTCTCTAGGGTGTTTGAGAAAAAACAATATATAATGTTTGGGGGTTCTAAGTAATTTTTTAGCAAAAAAAAAAGGGCTAAGGGGCTGAAGTGGTTAAGCTTTGACAAAAAAAAAAAAACCTGGACGCTGATTTCTATGCAGGGCTACAGCAGATTTTGCACCCTCCAGTTTTAGTAAATTGAACCCCACTGACAAGAACAGTAACCTATCAAAGGTCCATGGTTTTACAGAATTATATTTCCATCAATCCAAAAAAAAAAAAGGGATCAAGTAAAGAATTTTACAAATTTATTACTGAGTTTGTCTTATGCTCAGAGTTCTCCATTGGAGGATGATATACATCACATACATTCTCATGACGTAAACAAGGCTCTTTAGTGGTTATCTTGTAGCAGTTGCAATGTTCCATTGTAATGTAGACTCAAAGCTATATCTATTTATTGTTGTTCCACATGTTAGTACTGTGCCCTTATTTTCTTCTGTAGGCTCTAAGAAAAAAAAAAAAAGGATAGCTAAAGCAAACTAGGGGAATGGAAAGGGCAACTTCCATCAAGAGCAACTATATACATGTTGTAGGCTTAGTACGTGAAGATGAATTCATCATGAGGGGTCCTGCAAGCCTGTTAGTTATCAAGAGAACTCCCTAGGTATTGGTGCAATGGACAATGATGTACTGTATTAAAAGTGCAGATGGATTCAAGCAAACATAAAGGAATATCATGGTGGTTATGATTCCTCGATTTATTGCAGAGCACATAAAAGATGAATGGAATCCAGTAGTGTGAAACTGAATATCTGTCACCAGCTACGTCCAGTGGTTGCTTTATTTTTTTTACCTCTATAAATAATTGAATGTGATGAACCTAGCATGCGCAGCAGGTTTCATTTCTGATGTGTTTTTTCCTTTCTTTAAAACCTTTCAAGTTTCCGTCTCTTCCATCAGTCTCCTATCTGCTTTACCTTACAACCTCTCAATGTCTGCTTTATAATATTCTCATTCAATAGTAATGCTTCTGATCTTCACTCCACCTCCCTAGCTTTTTTTTGTTTCTCTGTTCTGCTCATCCAGTTGCTAATTCCATGTTCTTTGTATTCCAACTCTTCTTTGTCCTCTTTAACTCACCTTTCCTCTGCCTCTGGAGGCTCTGGAGTCTTCATACCAAAATACAAGTAAGTACACGATAATATTTCTATCTATCATCTGTCTATGTAGTGGCAAACTGCCTCTGATGGCCCAGTAGGGTAGTTATATATTGTGTAGGGACCATTTTGCACTGATGTGTTTTTGCTGCGTTTTTACCTTGAGAAAAAGACTGCTACTTTGCAATTTTATCATTTACCTAAGGAGACTTGATACCGCTGTTAGTGGTCATACACACAGCGTGAGGGACGTGTAGTCCCACTTAGTTCACTTGTTTCTACAGATAGGTTTGTGCTTTATCATGTCACCTATTCAAGTTAATATGGATACATGGCCATCATGGCCTACTCTGACTTCCATTCAGGCATGGTAACTCTATCTGGGCACCTTTTAGATGTTTGGGTTACCGTTGTGCCCTTCTGCCCAACTTTTAAGGAAAACCTTCACCAGAGCATTAGACTGTTCTCAGAGTAGCCCCAAAGGGGTAATGTCTACTTCCGGAATGCATTCACGATAGACACCACTATAAAACCTGCCATTGGATATGGGGCAGACTCCGGTGCCACTTATTGCTCCAGCCAGAGCATTTTTCTTTCTTTTTTTCTACCCTGGAATTCCTATACATGTTCTCCCAAAATTATGGCGGTACCAGTGTTGTAATAGAACATTAAGGGGCTGTATGACCCTTTAAAACGCACTATGGTGTCTACCTTGATAAAAAGGCAAGAAAAATGTTTCTCTTTAAACTTGTATTTTGAAAAAGTCTTGCTTGCTGCATCTTCGGTGCGCTTTCCAAAAATGCACCTCCCCATTGAAATGGATAAAAAAACAAGTGGGATGGAAAACGTACACCGTAGTTACATTGTAGTGTGTTTTTTAAGTGGCATGTCTATGCTTCACAGGTGCATGCTGGGAGTCAGGCAACCAGAAAACACACTAAAAATGCACTAGAAACATAAAAGATGCATACGTGTTTTTTATGCATGTTTTCAACAGAGCAGTGTGAAAGCAGCCTAAGGGTTGTAGAATTTCCTAAGGCAAAAGGTTCCATGGCACAAGTGCCCCACAAACAGTAGTACCTACCTTTCAGTGTAATAAAGGATAAAATACCCTGGGGTTGATTTACTAAAACTGGAGAGAGCAAAATCTGGTGTAGCTGTGCATGGTAGCCAATCCGTTTCTAACTTCAGCTTGTTTAATTAAGCTTTGAAAAAAAATGGAAGTTGATTTAGCACACTCCAGTTTTAGTAAATCATCCCCATTTATTAGCAGCAATAAACTAGCTATGCTAACCTGAATGGCTGTGTGAGTGGATAGACAATTGGAACTGTGGCCAGGAGACTGAAACGTGTGTTTTGTCAACAACTTCAGCTCTGGACAATTTACCCCCCTTCATGACCAGGCTAATTTTTGTGATACGGCACTGTGTTACTTTAACTGACAATTGGGAGGTCATGTGACACTGTACCCAAATAATGTATGTTAATTTTTGTCCCACAAATAGAGCTTTCTTTTGGTGGTATTTGATCACTTCTGCGGTTTTTATTTTTTGTGCTATAAACAAAAAAAGCCCGACAATTTTGAAGAAAAAAAAACAATA
The DNA here is from genome assembly GCA_018402905.1 of Glandirana rugosa. NCBI lineage: Eukaryota > Metazoa > Chordata > Amphibia > Anura > Ranidae > Glandirana > Glandirana rugosa. The sequence goes on along the minus strand of BLSH010010404.1, from coordinate 2,179,319 downwards.
TTTTTTTATCTTTCTGCTATAAAGCACATTCAATAAAGAAATGTAAAACATCTATTTTCTTCATAAATTTGGGTCAATATGTATTCTATATATTTTTGGTAAAAAAATACCAATAAATGTATATTGATTAGTTTGCGCAAAAGTTATAGCGTCTACAAACTATGGGATATTTTTATAATTTTTATTTATTTTTAGTGTTGATCGAACCTGAACTGTAAAGAACTCCTTAGAACAGTGATCTGGCTTCTCCCTGCTAACACAGTTTGCAGATGTTCTAAGAACAGGGATATGGCTTCTCCCGGCTAATGGATACTTTTCTCACAGAGTTTTAAGATGATTGTAGAATGTACAATCATCTTAAAACTGTGTGATAAAAGTATAAATTAGCGGGGAGAAGCCATATCACTGTTCTTAGAACAGTGATATGGCTTCTCCCCGCTAATTTATACTTTTCTCACACAGTTTTAAAATAGTCCACATCCACCTCCATTTTTGATTTTTTTTATGTTATTTTTTTTTATTATTTTAAGTTATTTCCCTATCCCCATTTCTTTGTAGGGCACTTGTCCGACCCTTACCCCCATTTTCCTTCCTTTTGCAGACCTTTGGGACTTTCCAGGACTTTCTTACAGCCATTTTTGTGCCTAAAAGTTTGGGTCCCCATTGATTTCAATGGGGTCCGGGTCAAAGTTCGGGTTCTGTCCGGACCCGAACCCGGACTTTGTCCCGAAGTCTGGCCAAACCAGCAGAACCCGAACTTCCAGAGGTTCGCTCAACTCTATTTATTTTATTTACTAGTAATGGTGGTGATCAGTGACTTATAATGGGACTGCAATATTGCGGCAGGCATTTGGACACTAGCTGACACTTTTGACACTTTTTGGGGACCAGTGACACTAATACAGTGATCAGTGCTAAAAAAATATGCACTGTCACTGTACTAATGACACTGGCTGGGAAGGGGTTAACATCAGGGGTGATCAAAGGGTTAAATGTGTGCCTAGCCAGTGTTTTACTACAGTGTGGGAGGTGCTTTTACTAAGGGAAGACATGGATCCTAGTCCCTGATTTGCAGAGACATAGGATCCATGCCGTCCCTCCTCTCAGAACTGTGATCTGCCTTGTTTACATAGGCAGACCGCCGTTCTGTGTCTTTGCAGGATGATCGGCGGGTGCTGGTGGACACCGAGTTGGGAGTACCCACTGATCGGCTCTGGCTGTGTATAATCACAGCGGGAGTGAGCCACCGGTGGCGCGCATTCACGCACAATACCCGGAAGAATGGGATCATGTACAGTATATGTACATGATCCGGCGCACAACTGCCACCCTGTAGCAGTAAAACTGCTATAGGGCGATCAGCAAGTGGTTGCAAACCCTTACATATACCCACTGAAGTGACTAGCCTCAGATGATACACATCAGTGAAACAAATCCTCCCTCATAAGTTGTACCTGTTTATATGCAGCCATTTGTCCTGCACAGGCTCGTAAAGCTCAGAGATGAAAATTATTTTTTTGCAGACTCACAAAGCAGGGGGCATGGAGCTGCAGTTACACTGTAAAAGAGCTCTGAGGGCTGATTGGAGGGAAGGGACACCCCCCAACACACAACATGCAGGATTACAGCAGAGGCTGTCAATCACAGATTGATCCCTCCCCTGTCACCTTTTTACCTCTTAGTGGCAGGAAAACTTGTCAGAAGTGCAGATAACAAAGGAACTATACAGCAGAGAGAAATGACACTTAGGAATTGATTTATTAAAGGCAAATAGACTGTGTATTTTGCAAACTGCAGTTGTGCTCTGCAAGTGCAGTTGCTCCAAAGCGTATTAAACGAGGTAAAGCTTCACTTTACAATAAAATATTCAATCACATGCAAGGAAAAAATAAAATGCATTTTTGCTTACACAAGATTGGATGATGGAAATCAGCAGAGCTTCTGCTCATTTACTAAGCTTTGGGACAACTGCTCTTGCAGAGTGCAACTGCACTTTGAAAAGTACATTTGTCTTTAGTAAAGTGTTTTAGAGAGAGGCAAGTAAACACTATAGTATAATGTGCTTTGTTTAGACTTCACATCTGAGGTTTACAAGCACTTTAATTTACCCCTTATAAGAGAAGACTTTTTGGTTGCTTTACGGAAGCCAAATAGGTTGTTCATTTTGCAAGGTAAGTTACACAGTGCAAAGGAATTTGCCTTAGAACTTATTGAATGTGGAAAAACTTTACTTTGCAAAGACTATCCGATCATGTGTAAAGAAAATAAAAAACACAGCATTTTTGCTTGCGCATGATTGGACGATTCCCTTGAAAAGTGAACAGCCTATTTGACTTTTGTAAATCAACCACTTTATGTCAAACTAAGAAAACCTTTGAAATTAGATATGCTTTGGACTGTTATGCTGAGAAGCTTGTCTCCTGACTTTGCCATTTATTATATATTATCAAAGGATCTTCTCCACAGTGACTTGCTAACCGGAGCAAGATTCTTGTTTGGGGGAGGAGGGATGAAGAGAGAACTTGCCTTGGAAAGATAAAACAGTGCTGTGAATCCATTGTCATACTGCCAGCCACCACTAGAAGTAGACTCACCCAAAATCTAGTTGGACACACACAGGCAGATATAAATGTTGCATATAATCTATACAAATCATTAGTAAGACCTCATCTGGAATATGCAGTTCAGTTTTGGGCACCAGTTCTCAAAAAGGATATCTGGGAACTGGAGAAAGTGCAGAGAAGGGCAACCAAACTAATATACGTTGTAAATATAGACGGACACACACAGGTTGATCTAAAACCCACTCAGATGAAGATCACCACCGACCGTCATACTGTTACCTAAGTGTCGTGACAAAATAGAAAGGTTCCGTTCAAGAGAGAAGTAGGGAGGAGGGGGTTTGTTCTTAGAACGAGGCCAATCGTTCAGTGACACCTCTTCTAGGAAACTATTATATATTATTTACCGTTTCAGTCCTCTGTTCGAAGAGTCGTATTGTCAGGTTTCGTATAGATTAAAGTTTCCAAAAGAATCAAACTGTATTTCACCAACTAAATGTTTTCAGTTTATCCGACAAGTGAAAAG
>BLSH010010404.1:2164092-2175501 GCA_018402905.1 Glandirana rugosa | reverse complement strand
TGAACTGGATGGACTTGTGTCTTTTTTCAACCTGACTAACTATGTAACTATGTAACTATGTAACTATATTTCCCCCCTAAGCATTGGTGTGTGCAGTCTATTCCATTAGGGTGTGCACCCCAAAGCTAAAAACACACATGCCTTTCTCTGCAGCCTCAGCTGCACTGGACAGTGAATGAATGGGAAATGCTCTGTGCTGAGTAGGGATGGGTCGAACACCCCCCACGGTTCAGTTCGCACCAGAACACCGCGAACAGGCAAATTAGTGTGAACATGCGAACCCTATTAAAGTCTATGGGATACAAACATGAAAAATCAAAGTGCTCATTTTAAAGGCTTATATGCCATAAAATGTGTATGGGGACCTGGGTACTGCCCTAGGGGACATGTAGCAATGCAAAAAAAAAGTTTTTAAAACTATTGTTTTTTCAGGAGCAGTGATTTTAATAATGCTTAAAGTGAAACAATAAAAATGAAATATTCCTTTAAATATCGTGCCTGGGGGATCCCCTTGGTCTGCCTGCAAAGTGGTGCATCTGTGTAATATTTAACAGTGCCGCACAAAAAATGACATTCTTAAAGGAAAAATGTAATTTAAACTTGCTCGTAGCTATAATGTAGTGCCAGGTCCCGGCAATATAGATAAAAAATCAAGGGAAAAAACAGCGTAGGGTCCCCCCCCCCCAGTCCATACCAGGCCCTTTGGGTCTGGTATGGATTTTATGGGCAACTCCATGCCAAAATTTAAAAAAAATTGACGTGTGGGTCCCCCCAAAATCCATACCAGAGCCTTATCCAAGCATGTAGCCTGGTAGGGCAGGATAGGGGGGGGATGAACTGTACCAGGCCACATACCAGGCCACATGCCCTCAACATGGGTGGGTGCTTTCTTGATGGGGACCAGGGCCTCTTCCTGACAACCCTGGGCTGTGGTTGTAGGGGTCTATGGGCGGGGGGCTTATCGGAATCGAAGATCCCGGCCCCCCCATATGAATGGGTTCATTGTTCCCCTACCCATTCACCAAAAAAGTGTCAAAAAAGTAAAAATAACAGGAGACAGTTTTGGACAATTCCTTTATTTAAAAAAAAAAATGTCCCGCGATGTACATCCATTGTCAGCCACGTCGCCGCCAGATCGAAAAAAAAAAGAAAATTCAATCAGTGACATCAGCATCGGGGGCTTGATAGCTGCTGATCCAGGACTGATTCATTTTTATAAATGTGAGACTATCAACAGAGTCTGTGGACAGGCGCACCCTTTGATTGGTTACAAAGCCTCCAGCAGCACTGAATGTCCGTTCAGAAAGCACGCTGGATGCAGGACAGGCCAGTAGCTCGATTGCATATTGAGCAAGTTCTGGCCAGTGGTCCATCCTCAAGACCCAGTAACCCAGTGGATGCTCTGTTGGAAAGGTCTCCAAGTCTGCTCTTGCCCCCAGATATTCCTGCACCATATAATGGAGACACTGGCGATGATTGGTTGAACAGCCCTTTGCACTGAGGACCGAAAAATTGTTTAAAGGCATCGGTCAGCCGGACACCTTCTTCACCACTCTTCCTCTGACCGAATTAAGCCTCAGAAACACCTTGTCCAGCACCAGGGAGTGGTAACCTCCCAGGGTCTGGAAAGGCGTTACACAAACTTTTCTTCAAGACCTCCTGAAGATGTTTCACCCTCTGCTCCCTCTGCAAAGGCAGGATGAGTTCTGCAACTTTACCCTTGTAATGGGGATCAAGAAGGGTTGCCAGCCAATAATGATCACTCTCCTTAATACCACGATTCCTAGGGTCCTTTCACAGGCTTTGCAGAAGCAGAGATCCCATGCAGTGCAAGCTTGCAGAGGCATGATATTCTGAGTCCTCTGGGTCACTGAGGATGACATTGTCAGGAACTACCTCCTTCCAGCCACGCACAACTCCTTGGGCTTCTGGGGACTGAAAACCATCCCTTGAAGACTGCTACATGTTATCCTCTACACCCATGCTGACACAATCCTCCTCCTTCTCATCTTCCTGTGTGTTTGTCGGCCCCGTAGGAATGCTATCTGCATAAAGGGGGCCTTGAGAGGAAAGGAAGTCCTCCTCTTCCTCCCACTGTTCTGCCTCAAGTGACCTGTCCATGATTCCACGAAACCTGTGCTCCAGCAGGAAGACTAGAGGGACAGTGTGACTGATGCATGCATTGTCACTGCTCACCATCCTTGTGGCCTCCTCAAATGGTCACCGGACAGTGAATGCATCGTTGATCAGTAGCCACTGACGTGGGAAAAAGAAGCCAAGCTCCCCTGAGCCTGTCCTGGTGCCATACTCACACAGGTACTCACTGATGGCCTTCTGCTGTGTGTGCAGCCGCTGCAGCATTGCCAATGTTGAGTTACACCTGGTGGGCATGTCACAAATGAGGCAGTTGGTGGGAAGGTTAAATTTCCCGTTGAAAGTCAGCAAGCTGAGGACTGGCATTGTATGACCGCCGGAAATGACCACAGGCTTTTCTGGCCTGCCTCGGAATATCTGATAAGCCTGGGTACCTGGTCAAGAAACTCTGCACCACCAAATTCCGGTTGTGTGCCAAGCATGGGATATGTGTCAAGTGTCCCTGTTGGAGGGCAGAGAGAAGGTCGGTGCCATTGTCGCATGCAACCATTCTTGGCTCTAAGGCTGCCCCCACAGGGCTGACAGAATCTCTGGCCCAGTGTGGCTCCTGTCCCCTAGACAGACCAACTGAAGCACCGTATGGCATCTTTTAGTCTGACTGCTTGCTTAGCCCCTTGAACGCTTAGAGAGCACTGCTGGTTCAGAGGACAATTCTGTCGAAGAGGCCACAGAGGAAGGGGTGGAGGAGGCAGATGTGGCAGAATCACCACCAGATTTTTGGAGGCGTGGTGGTGGAACTAGCTCCAACACCGAACCCTGTCCTGCATCCTTCCCCGCTGCCAGCAGAGTTACCCAGTGCACCATGAAGGAAAGGTAACGTCCCTGACCATGCCTGCTGGACCATGAGTCAGCGGTAATTTGAACCTTGCTGCTGACCACCCTGTCCAACGAGGCCAAAACATTGCCTTCCACATGACATTAGAGAGCTGGAATTGCCTTACATGAACATAAATTTCTTTTTGGAACCTGCGACTGTAGTACAGCACATTCCACAAACTCCCGAAAGGGGGCAGAGTCTACCAGCTGAAAAGGCAGCAGTTGTAGTGCTAGCAATTTGGCCAAGCTAGCATTTAGACGCTGAGCATGTGGATGGCTGGGACAGTATATTTTTTTACGATTCAGCAACTAGGGTAGGGAAATTTGCCTGCTGAAATCAACTGGTGTCATACTGCTAGCAGATTGGCTGCAAGTACTTGTGGAACCCATTGCTATACCTTCATTCCTCTCAGTGCAGGTTTTTGAGAGGACTGGAGGTATAGTAGGGGTTGAGATCACAGATGAGGAGCAAGGAGAAGTCCACCTTGTTTTATGATGTGGGTCTTTCAGATGCTGTTGCCAACGGACTGCATGGCAGGTCATCATATGTCTTGTCAAGCATGTGGTGCCTAAGCGGCTGCTGTTCTGGCTGCTCTTTATCTGCTTCAGACATAGATTGCAAACAGCAACAGTGCGATATACTGCACAAGTGTTGAAAAAAGCCCACAACAAAGAACTTTTTGAAGTCAGTGGGGAGTCAGCAGTGCCCTGCACCTGTGGAACTCTGTGGTGTGATGCAATAGGGTGGCTGCCCTTAAGCTGGCCCCTGGAGGACATCCTGCCTCGTTGGAGTTGTGCCTCCTCCTCCTCACTTTCCTCCTCTCTTCTCTCAGGCACGCAAGTATAGTCAGTGTCCTCAACCTTGCTTCCCTCCTTGTCACTGGAGCAAACTTGGCAGTATGCTGCAGCTGGGGAAACATGACTGCTAGTTTCTTGTCCTTCTGTGGCACCCCCTCTCTCTAGGCTTACGTTACTCCCTTCCTTAACCTACGAACCAACACTGGAGCTTTAAAATTGCTGTGCATCCTCCATCAGCATGTAATTGACACTGTGGTCGAATAATTCTGGTGACTCCTCCGTGCATGATGGTGGAGCTACAGAAAGAGTAACTGTGGACAAGGAGTCGGTGGAATGGGCCGCTTAGGCAGCTGCATTGGAAGGCAAACTAGAATGAGCCTGGGTAACAGAGAATGAGGTGGATGAGGATGGCTTAATAATCCCCTCCACCAACTCTTCTGCATGTTGTGGCTCAATAACACAGCCAGCAGCAGAAAAAAATTACAAGCGTGACTCGCCTGCAGAGGATGCACCATGTCCACCACCATCACTTTTCACTGTAGACACAGAGACTGCTTACCCTCTTCTAGTGGCCTGTGAGTGTCTGCCTCTCCTTGGTGGCCTTCTGGGCATGATGGGGATTTTTTTTTAACACTGACTGCACTGTATGATATATATATATTAGACTGTATATATATTAATACACCGCCTGAAGTGTATTATATACTGCACACCACCAAATGCACTGTCTACACTGAATGCAGAGTGTATATGTGTATATATATATATATATATATATATATATATATATATATATAAATATACTGCCTGCACTGGCTGAATATATAGTCTACACTGAATGCACTGTATATATAGTCTACACTGAATGCAGAGTATATATATATATATATATATATATGCTGAGCAAAATTATAAATGCAACACTTTTGTGTTTGCCCCTATTTATCATGAGCTGAACTTAAAGTTCTATGACTTTTCTATGTACACTAAAGGCCTATTTCTCTCAAATATTGTTCACAAATCTGTCTAAATCTGTGTTAGTGAGCACTTCTCCTTTGCCGAGATAATCCATCCATCTCACAGGTGTGGCATATCAAGATGCTGATTAGAAAGTATGATTATTGCACAGGTGTGCCTTAGGCTGGCCATGGGTGCACCTGGAAGAAAGCTGTATATTGGGAGCATAGAGGTTTAACGGTCCATCTAAGAGATGCAAAATATATAACAAAAACACAACCAAGGGTGCACCTGGAAGAAAGCTGTGTATTGGGAGCATAGAGGTTTAACGGTCCATCTAAGAGATGCAAAAAATATAAAAAAAACACAACTAATGTGTAGTCCATCTAGGGATTACCTTGTAAACCTTTGTGCTCCCAATGCATTGCTTTCTCTAAACTACTAGTAACTAATTTTTCTAATGCACACTAGATATCAGATGATCTATCTAGGCTAGGCTTTCATTAAGCCAGGGTTATCTAGTTAGGCTAGGGTGTCATTAAGCCAGGGTTTAATTTTTTTGTAAATAACAGATACAATATCAGTCCATTGTCCCATACACCAGAAACTGGTATCTGTAGCAGCGCTTCCTCACAACATTTAAATGTGACAGCTGATAAAATATCTTCAGTGTAAAGCAAACACCATAAGATGAGCAGTAAAAAAAACAGGAAAGAGGTGAAAGATACAGTTCTCTGGTACTGTGTGTGCAACACACACCAGCAGACTGCACAACGTGAAACACTCCCCAAGGACCTGCACTCACCGAATATCGGTGAAAAAGGCACCTTTGGGTCATAGATGGAATCCTCCTCTCAGATACACCACTCACATTGCTTGGTCATAGATGGGCACGAAAAGAAAAAATCACTGGACGTAGTGTAATACTGTCTACAAGGTTTATTCCAAAGCCCCCTTAAAATATCACACTTACAAGATCAGATATAAAAATAAGCAGATGCTAGTGCATAGATTAATGCATCATAACACCATCACTCTGGATGGTCCGGTCACAGTCTCTCTCACAGACCCTGAGAGTCCCTTCCTGCGGGTGACATGCATGCGTCACTTGCCGCTAGGTCACCCCCTGACATGTTTCGTCATCACGACTTCCACAGAGGGAGTGACCTAGCGACGCAGCTAACCTGTTAAATAAGGAAGCTCTGAGAACGGCACTCCCACTGACGTCACCGCTCAGTCCAAACAGCCGTGCTCATCAATGGTATACTCAAACTCAGTGGGAGTCCTCTCATTAAGAAGAAACCATAACACAACACTTGGAACATTCGGCTGTGCTACCAGGTAAAAGCCACAGCTATCCAGCAGCACTGTGCCGTGGTAACTAACTGCCTCCTTTCTATAATGTCTGCAATAACCACAACCGGAAAACCCTGTGTGATGGTCTGCAGATTTATAAAGTTACATAATAAATCAAACATCATGTAAGTTATACACAGTACATATCAATAAAAACATAGTAAATGAGTGAACGGAGTAAATTAATTTCCTTACATAAATCCCTCGAATATCAATAAAATAATGAATTTCTTCACATAATTTGAATCAATACATCATATCAACGTAAAATGCAAATTTTATCACAGTAATTTAATAAAATGACAATTAATGATCTAATATAAATGTAATCAACATGCATTCTAAAATTGGTTAAAACATTTTTTTAAACCTCTATAATTCCTTATTAACAATAAAACGCAGCATGGCTGTAGATTTCTAATGATAATAATTATTGACATCTCAAAGCCTCAGAGAACAGTATCCTCTCAGGTGACTGGTTTGATATCACTGATGAAACAGTTAATATCGAGATCCATGTTTAACCCTCTCGGCGCCCGCGTATTAGCCAAATATATGCATTTAGTTTCTCACTTAGAGAGTTCCCTGACCATATTTGAACCTCACAACGCCGGTTTGATCTTATCCACACCCCAAAATTTTAATCCAGAAGGGTCTTATCAATGGTGTAATTTGAAGTGCAGGGAAACATTATTTATGATCTTTAAATCCCAATTTGATATTATTTATGCGTTTGGCAATCCTTACTTTAAGTGGGCTTTTTGTTTGCCCAATGTACAGTAATCCACAAGGGCACCCCAGAGCGTAAACCGCGTGTGTCATATTGCATGCAATAAATTCTCTTTGCCGTTTTAGAAACTCTTTGCCATTTGATGAGGAAATGAATCTATCTAATCCCCTCACTACCCTAGAGGCCTCTCTACATGGTTTGCATCTTCGACAGGCGAAGAAGCCAACACAGTCCCAAAATGTTTGTGGCCTGGTTGGTGGGTCCAGAATCTTTTTTGCAACCCTATCATCTATACTTTGGGCCTTCCTGTAAATGAACTTAGGGCACTTGACAATACTGCCCCCAAGGTTCTATCCAAACCTAATACATACATACAGTGTCTCCTAAAGATTCTCTCAACTTCTCGATACTCTGTATGGAAGCCTGTGATAAGACCCCATTTATGCCCATTATCCACATTTCTGGCTGATTTCTCACCCAGAATAGTTGCTCTTGGAAGTTATGAGACTGCATCTATAATCCTCTCAAGTTGTTGGGAATCATAACCTTTTTCTTCAAACCTCTGTTTGATTAATTGGGATTGATCTAAAAAATCATCCAAAGTGGAACAGTTCCTCCTTACACCCATTATTTGGCCTTTTCATATGTTTCTCAGCCAGAGTGGGTGATGACCGCTCTGTAAGGGGAGATAATTGTTTCTGTCTGTAGGCTTGAAGTAGACCTTGGTTTCCAAGCTATTAGTCTTCCTACAGACAGTAACATCCAAAAACTGGATTTGGACCCTGCTCCACTGACTGGAGAGTTTGATATTGTTGTTATTGTTGTTTAAGTACTCTATAAACTCAGTTAGAGATTCCTCAGATTCTATCCAAACAAAAAATAATCATCTATAAATCTCCTATAAAAGGTGAATTCCTTCCTCCTGTTAGCGACAACATACTTGTCCTCCCACTCATAAAGAGGTTCGCAATGCTTGGCGCGAATTTAGCGCCCATTTCGACACCTCTTCTCTGGGTGAAATACTGGTTATTGAACCAAAATAGTTGTGGGCAAGACATAATTCAAGAGAATTACGTAAGGAGAGCAGAGTGTCTTTGTGTTGGATCACTGTATACAAAGACGAGACGTATGCAGTTACCAAAAGTGTTTCCATATCTTCTGTGACAGTTACATCCTGTAATAATACTAAAACATCTTTAGTGTCTTTAAGATATACTTTAGTTTTGGTTACACTACTTGGAATGAAATGATCCAGATATTGGCCCAATCTCGATGTAATTAAGCCTATCCCATTAACTATGGGTCTCGCTGGAGGGTTAGTGGGATCTTTGTGTATTTTGGGGAGGGTATAAATAGTGGGTATACGACAACTACTTGGTATAAGGTACCTTTTTCTCTTTGTTAGTTAGTACTCCCATTCGGGCTCCTGATTCCACCAAAGTAGACAGCTCATCTTTATACTGGGGGGTGGGGTCCCTTTCCAACTTTTTATATGTATCTATATCTGACAACATTTCTGTTAATTGTTCAAGATAAAACTCTTTGGATAGTATCACCACCCCACCCCTTTTATCAGCTGGTCTCACCGCTACATCCCTCCTCTCCTCCAGTTCTTCAATACCCTGTTGTATGTAAAAGGGGTTCACATTCTTTTTTGGAATAATTTGTTTGAGATCTCTCAATGTGGGGTTGAATTATTCGGAGGATTGAATAAAGATTTATTCTTTAAACCACTGTTTACCACATCTATCATAACGTTTCCCGTACTGGAGGGCTGGGAGTTTCTATTCAAAAAATATTTTTTTACACTGAGTTTCCTCGTGTATTTATGAATATCGACATATACGTCAAACTTATTGATAGGCCTTTTTAGACCACATTTTAATCCTAGGTTCAAAAAGTTGGTTTCTTTTGGGGTCAATTCAATAGTCGTAAGATTATATATATACCCCCTAGTCGGTTTTCCTCCTTCTTTTTTTGGACCTTATGTCCTGCCCTACAGCCCCTCCTTCTCCCCTCCCTACTGGGTCTGATTGGTTGCACATACTCTGACTCCACGGATGTCATTCCTACCACTGAGGCACTTGATAATTCCAAGTGGCCCGGAGGCCTTGGCAATACCAAGTTCCCACCCCATGTGAGGGGGGCCTCCTCCTCCTGAAGGGTTGGCCCCTGCCCCTCCCATGTTGGCCCAACCTCTCCCTAAAAAATATTGTTGTGACGGTTGTGGGCCATAAAACTCACTGTCCCCAGCTAGAGGTTCAAATCTGTTTGATACCGGAACTCTCTAGGCGGTTCCATGAACCAAAGGGGTGTGTGGTCCTCTCTGTCCATTACCCATATCTCCCCAACCGATGTGATCTGGAGTTTCCTCTTGGAGTAGGCAGTCTCCTATCATCCACTTCTAACTGAGTGGATGGATTGGGAGTTCGAGGAGTTATGGGGACATTATGTTGTTCAGATCTTTCTTTTCTACTATTTTCCATGGTTATATAATTCTATTGCCATTCATAGATCGTCAATTAGATCTCAATGAAATTTCTTAATTTTCTTTTTTTGGGTCTCTTTATCTACTTTCTCAAGTTTTTTCTTAATTCTAGTATTGAAATCAATCACTTGTTGAGATTCCTTAATCAGGTCCAACTGTTGCTACAAATTTTATTTTTATTTCCAAATTGGCTTTTTTCTTTTTCTTTCTTTTAAGTACCAGTTCTTGCAGCTTAAATCCTACCCCATTAAAGAACTCCAGCTATTCTGTCATAGATTCTTGGTCATTTAAAGCATCTTGAGGTGTAACATCCCACCTCAAACTACGCACTATAATTTTTTCTTTAACCACTTCCCGCAAATCGCCGTAAACTGGCAGTGGCTACTTTTGAGTGGCTGTACCGGGATATAGCCTGCAGCTGCATGGTCGGCTATCCGGGGATGACAACTGATCTGGCTCAGGAGCCGCTCGATCGTTATCCCCAGGGGCGTGAGGGAACACCCCCCCTTCTGCCGCCTTCCGCTGCTCTTGCCCGGCCTCCCGTCCCACCGGGAGACTGGAGCTACTATTCGGCGCATCTGCCGGCTCAGAGGAGACCTGATAGAAGCTGGAATTGGCTCCGATCGGGTCTCTTTCGGCAAATTCCGGAAAGCAACGTCATAACGTCACTTCCGGTTTACCCGGCGGCTAACAGCGCCAGTTTTAAAAAAATGACAATGTTCAGAATCGCCATTTTTAGCGATTTGAATACTGTGAAGTGTAAAGGAGGGATGGGGGTCTTTTAGAACCCCAGCCCTCCATAAAGTGTACCTGTCACCACATATTACTATTACAAGGGATGTTTACATTCTTTGTGATAGCAATAAAAGTGATCAGATTTTTTTTTACAGGGAGCAGTATTAAAAATAAATAAAAAAAAAAAAAAAAAAAAATGTAAAGCGCCACCGTCCCCGCGAGCTCGCGCAGCAAAGAAAACGCACAAGTAAGTCGCGCCCGCACATGAAAACAGTGTTCAAACCACACATGTGAGGTATCACCGCTATCGCCAGAGTGTGAGCAATAATTCTAGCAAAAGACCTCCTCTGCACCTCTAACCTGGTTACTGTTAAAATTTTTTAAAGCATCGCCTATGGAGATTTTTAAGTACCGGACTTTGTTGCCATTCCGAGAGTGCGCGCAATTTTCAACCGTAACATGTATGGTATCTATTTACTCAGCATAACATCCTCTTTCACAGTATACAAAAAAATTGGGCTAACTTTACTGTTGTCTTATTTCTTAACTCAAAAAAGTGAAACTTTTCCAAAAAAGTCACGTTTGAAAGACCGCTGCGCAAATACAGTGTGACAAACAGTATTGCAACGATCGCCATTTTATTCTCTAGGGTGTTGTGAAAAAAATATATAATGTTTGGGGGTTCTAAGTAATTTTCTAGCAAAAAAAACATTTTTTAACTTGTAACCAACAAATGTAAAAAAGGGCCCGGCTGGTAAGTGGTTAAGATAGTTTTCCATAGTAAATATGTCCCACCAACTCCTTCTAATTCATTGCTTAAGGCCATTAAAGTCCCATTATAATTAACCTGACTAGTTATCTGATCATTGACCACAAATAGATTATTTAAATCAATTTGTTTATTTGATAAAACATCAAGGCATGGATAGTAGTGTTGAGCGAACCCGGACTGTAACGTTCGGGTCCGTACCGAACTTTAGGGTGTCCGTGGCACGGACCCGGACCCGGACATTTCAAAAATCGTTCGGGTTCGGAACTACAAAATAGTTTATTTGTTTAACTAAATTTATTAGATAAACACCAGTTACTAGTCTATTGATCAGTCCAATTAATATTACCCTGAAATTACCGGAATTCGTTACTTAATCTTCCTCAACCACCCTGTATAAATGATACCTTTTGATAGAATTGGTGAATGGTCGGCCCGGGAAAAAATGTAAACAACCAATGTTCAATTTTTTACAAAAAAAACGATCTTTTAATGAATCTTGGGGGTTTGTAATATATAAAAAAAGTGTTGTGGGATCTCTTATTTTACCGCTAGCAACGTTATGACAAACAGTGTGACATAAACGCGTCGCCAGAAAGTTTGCAC
>BLSH010010404.1:2144172-2160519 GCA_018402905.1 Glandirana rugosa | reverse complement strand
CTTCCCGTTATTTTACTTGATTTTAATTTATTTTCCCTATCCCCATTTATTTGTAGGGCACTTGCCCTAGTTTGAAGATGATTTTAGAACAGTTATATGGCTTCTACCGTTAATTAATACTTTTCAGACACAGTTTGAAGATGATCCACATTCACCTCCATTTTTGCTTTTTTTATGTTTTTATTTTTTTAAAAATATTTACAGTTATTTCCCTGTCCCCATTTTTTTGTAGGGCGCTTGCCCTACCCTTACCCCCATTTTACTTCCTTTTGCAGCCCTCTGGGGCTTTCCAGGACTTTCCTACAGCCATTTTTGTGCCTAAAAGTTCGGGTCCCCATTGATTTCAATGGGGTTCGTTGTCCGTGCGATCGTTCGGGTTCCGTCCGGACCCGGACCCGGACTTTGTCCCGAAGTTCGGACGGACCAGCAGAACCCGAACTTCCAGGTGTTCGCTCAACTCTAATGGATAGCTGCTATGAGAAATAAATAACAACACAATAGTACAAAAAACTCTATAGCCCTCCTACGATACTCAGCGCTATTGGGTCAAGATGTTTTAAAGCTAAGCTGCTGCTAAAAAAACAAAGTATATGCAAATAACAGATACAATATCAGTCCGTTGTCCCATACACCAGAAACTGGTATCTGTAGCAGCGCTTCCTCACAACATTTAAATGTGACAGCTGATCAAATATCTTCAGTGTAAAGCAAACACCATAAGATGAGCGGTGAAAAAATCAGGAAAGAGGTGAAAGATACAGTTCTCTGGTACAGTGCGTGCACCACACACTGACAGACTGCACCACCTGAAACACTCCCCAATGGACTGATATTGTATGCAAAAAGTGCTGAAAGCTGAAAATTGGTCTGGGCAGGAGGGGGGTTTGCGTGGCACATAAGCAAGTGGTTTAATTGGGCTTTACAGAGGGATGATCTGCACCATAAACAAAAAGTTTTCTTACGTAATTCTCTTGACTTTTGTCTTGCCCACAACTATTTTTGGTTCAATAACAAGTATTTCACCTAGAGAAGAGGTGTTGTAATGGGCGCTAAATTTGCGCCAAGCATTGCAAACCTCTTTATGGGTGAGTAGGAGAACAAGTATAACAAGTATATCGCTAACAGAAGGAAGGAATTGGCCTTTTATAGGAGATTTATAGAGGATTTGTTTTTTGTTTGGATAGAATCTGAGAAATCTCTAACTGAGTTTATAGAGTACTTAAATGACAATAACAACAACATCAAACTCTCCAGTCGGTGGAGCAGGGACCAAATCCATTTTTTGGATGTTACTGTCTGTAGGAAGACTAATAGCTTGGAAATCAAGGTCTACTTCAAGCCTACAGACAGAAACAGTTATCTCCCCTTGCAGAGTGGTCATCGCCCACTCTGGCTGAGAAACATAAAGAAAGGCCAAATAATGCATGTAAGGAGGAACTGTTCCACGTTGGATGATTTTTTCAGATCAATCCCAATTAATCAAACAGAGGTTTGAAGAAAAAGGTAATGATTCCCAACAACTTGAGAAAAGATTATAGATGAGGTCTTACAACTTCCAAAAGCTATTATTCTGAGTGAGAAATCAGCCAGAAATGTGGATAATGGACATGAATGGGGCTTTTTCACAGGCTTCCATACTCAGTATCGAGAAGTTGAGACAATTTTTAGGAGACACTGGCATGTATTAGGTTTGAATAGAACCTTGGGGACAGTATTGCCAAGTGCCCCTAAGTTAATTTACAGGAAGGCCCAAAGTATAGGTGATAGGGTTGTAAAAAAGGTTCTGGACCCACCAACCAGTCCACAGACATTTTGGGACTGTGTTGGCTTCTTCGCCTGTCGAAGATGCAAACCATATAGAGAGGCCTCTAGGGCAGTGAGGGGATTGGATAGATTAATTTCCTAATCAAACAGCAAAGAGTTTAAAATTAAAGAATTTATTACATGCAATATGACACACATGGTTTACTCTCTGGAATGCCCTTATGGGTTACTGTACATTTGGCAAACAAAAATACCACTTAAAGTAAATTTTGCCGAGCACATAAATAATATCAAATTGGGATTTAAAGATCAAAACATTTCCCTGAACTTTAAATTACACCATTGACAAGACCCTTCTGGATTAAAATTTTGGGATGTGGATAGGATAAAACCGGCATTGTGAGGTTCAAATATGGTCAGAGAACTCTCTAAGCAAGAAACTAAATAGATATATTTGGCTAATAAGCTGGCCAGGAGAGGGTTAAACATTGATCTCGATATTAACTGTTTCATCAGCGATATCTAACCAATCACCTGAGAGGATACTGTTCTCTGAGGCTTTGAGATGTCAATAATTATTATCATCAGAAATCTATAGCCATGCTGCGTTTTATTGTTAATAAGGAATTATAGAGGTTTAAAAAAAAAAAATTAACCAATTTTAGAATGTATTTTGAAATTTATATTAGATCATTAAATCCGATTTTATTAAATTACTGTGATAAAATTTGTATTTTAAGTTGATATGATGTATTGATTTGAATTATATGAAGAAATTCATGTTTTTATTGATATTCGATGGATTTATGTGAGGAAATTCATTTACTCCGTTCACTCATTTACTATCTTTTTATTGATATGTACTGTGTATGAATTACATGATGTTTGATTTATTATGTCACTTTATAAATCTGCAGACCATCACATCAGGTGTTCCGGTTGTGGTGATTGCAGAGATTATAGAAAGGAGGCAGTTAGTCACCATGGCACAGTGCTGCTGGATAGCTGTGGCTTTTACCTGGTAGTATTGGGTTTGCACAGCCAAATGTTCCATGTGTTGCGTTATGGTTTCTTCTGAATGAGAGGACTCCTACTGAGTTTGAGTATACCGCTGACGTGCACGGCTTTGAGTGGTAATGTCAGTGGAAGTGCCGTTCTCAGAGCTTCCTTATTTAACAAGTTAGCTGCGTCACTAGGCCAAGCCCAATGTGGAAGTCGTGATGACGAAACCCATCAGGGCGTGACCTAGCGGCAACCGGAAGTGGCACGCATGTGTCAACGGCAGGAAGGGACGCTGAGAGAGACTGTGACAGGACCATCCAGAGTGATGGTGATATGAAGCATTAATCTATGCACTAGCATATGCTTGTTTTTTATCTGATCTTGTAAGTGTGATATTTTAAGGGGGTTTTGGAATAAACCTTTTAGACAGTATTACGCTATGTCCAGTGGGTTTTTCTTTTCATGCCCATCTATGACCGAGCAATGTGAGTGGTGTATCTGAGAGGAGGATTCCATCTATAACCCAAAGGTGCCTTTTTCACTGATATTCGGTGAGTGCAGGTCCTTGGGGAGTGTTTTACATGGTGCAGTCTGTCGGTGTGTGGTGTACGCAAAGTACCAGAGAACTGTATCTTTCACCTCTTTCTTGATTTTTTCACCGCTCATCTTATGGTGTTTGCTTTACACTGAAGATAGCTGTCACATTTAAATATTGTGAGGAAGCGCTGCTACAGATACCAATTTCTGGTGTATGGGACAATGGACTGATATTGTATCTGTTATTTGCATATACTTTGTTTTTTTAGCAGCAACTTAGCTTTAAATCATTTGAAACATCTTGACTCTAGCGCTGAGTATCATAGGAGGACTATAGAATTTTTGTACTATTGTTTCATTTTTTTGTGATAACCAAATTATTTTCTTTCATCTGGTAACATTGGGTATACTTTGCTTAGGCCTAACAGCAAATAAGCCAGAATGACCACCCTGGCAAAGGGACACTGGGAGACGTAACTTTGAATTATAGTCCTAACACTCACAATGCTCTGTGGAAGAACAGTTCTCTCTGCATTAGCAGTGGCGTAGTTGAGACCCAGAATTTTGGAGGCCCTGGAATAACATTCAAGTGGGAAAAGGGCCTCCACCCCTGACCACAGGGACTACGGTCCTCAAAGGTTTAAGAGCCTCCAGGAAGCAGCTCTCAAAACAGGAAGTAGTGTTAGGTGTGGTGGTGAGTAGGAGTTGTGTGGTGAGACACCTGTTTTGGAGAGCTGTGAGTTTGCTGGAGGCTGCCAAATAGCCGAGGAGGACCATGCTAAACCCTGGGGTAAAGACCCATCCATGAACTGTATGTGCCTTTTTACATTTGTTTTGTGCTGATGATAAGCGGACTTTCTTTTATGTTTCATTCTTGTGTTGTTGCTGGAAGCATTTCTTTGAGATTTCTTTGAAAATAAACACCTCTTTGTTAAAGTTTACTGGCTTTGCACTTGGTCCTGTGGAGCTACAACCCCCCAAACATTACAGTATCTATTTTTCTGTCGCATCATTGAATGTTTATACTAGCCTCTTTTTCATAGACTCATGCTTATTTGGCTCCATGCATGGGAGCCCAGCATTAATACGTTTTTTGCAAATGTATTTGTACCTTTCAGCCCCTTGCCTGCTTTTATTGCTCTCCCTGCGGCCAATCTTACTATAGGCCTCTCGGTCCATGGGGACAAATACCTCCCCCCCCCTATTTTTTTTTTTAACCCCTTTGAAAAATCATTGTGGACCAGTGTTTGTACAACTACATGTGAACATTGGTAAGATGCCATTTATCAACCTTGATTATTTTGGTACATTTATATAATGACCTTTGCTGATACTGTAAATGCCCATACAAATATGGATGTTGATATACAGTATCTCACAAAAGTGAGTACACTCCTCACATTTTTGTAAATATTTTATTATATCTTTTAATGTGACAACACTGAAGAAATCACACTTTGCTACAATGTAAATGTGTGTGTAAATTTGGTGTCCCCTCAAAATAACTCAACACACAGCCATGTCTAAACCACTGGCAACAAAGGTGAGTATACCCCTAAGTGAAAATTTACAAATTGAGAATCTGTGGGGCGTCCTCAAATGGAAGGTGGAGGAGCGCAAGGTCTCTAACATTCACCAGCTCCGTGATCTCGTCATGGAGAAGTAGAAGAGGACTCCAGTGGCAACCTGTGAAGCTTTGGTGAATTCCATGCCCAAGAGGGTTAAGGCAGTGCTGGAAAATAATGGTGGCCCCCAAAAATTTACACTTTGGGCCCAATTTGGACATTTTCACCTAGGGGTGTACTCACTTTTGTTGCCAGCGGTTTAGACATTAATGGCTGTGTGTTGAGTTATTTTGAGGGGACAGCAAATGCACAATGTTATACAAGCTTTACACTCACTACTTTACATTGTAGCAAAGAGTCATTTCTTCAGTTTTGAAAAGATATATTAAAATTTTTACGAAAATGTGAGGGGTGTACTCACTTTTGTGAGATACTGTATATATAATTTATTTGGTGTTATCTTTGGTGTACATACATCATACTGTAATCTGTGTACATATACTTACCCATGTATTTTATCTATTTGTCCAGGTGTGGTAGCACATATCCCCTGGGGAAGTCTATTAAATGGCGAAACATGTCGGGATTGCTACACCATGACAAGCAACTGTAACAAATCCACAATGTGAATATCAAACATGTTTCCATTTTTCTTAATATATTCTTATTTTCCTTATTTCATGTTTAATATGAAATATATGAATAAATAGATTGAGTTTTAACACATGTTGTGATTCTAGTTATTGGCACCTAAAAATCCCAGCTCTTTCACAGAGCATTCCCAGTGTCTTGTTTAATAATTTTGGGATTCGGTGCCTATGAGATCTCCTCTGACCAATTTATCTTGTGTAAAGTATAGTTCTAACACAGCTGCTGTAATAGTACTTCTTTGCTTCATGCTTCAATAGAATGTGTAATGAAAAAACAAATTATGACTGAATATTCCAGGCTATAATAGCTACACCCAGCACCCACAGTACACTTACTACAGCAGGAGCTCCATATCTTGGTATCTTAGGGGATACATTTAGTCGTGGGATTTTTTTTTTTTGGGGTGCTCCACTGGTAGCTCTGTTACCTGATGACTTGTAAAATCACAACAGTGCTAGCAATGCTAAAAATGAGAGGAAGCAGAAAACAGCCAGCCAGCAACCCCTACAAGGGGTTGCCTTTTACCCAGATGACTACACAAGTCCCCAAATATTTACTATGTTCTCTTCTTAAACTAAGTCACATTAAGAATACAGCAACTAAATAATTATCTGGAAGCCTCTTGCCTGTTGTTGTCTGTCTCTACTAGTTCCTCCATCTTCATTAAGTCAATCAATTCTATATAACCTTTAATGAAGAGGTGTTCTGCTTTCTCCCATTGTCTAGGGACAAAGTATATTATTTTACTACACATGGTTAGCTCAAATGCTCTTAATATATAAGCAGGCCAACACTTCATTAGCTGTATTAAACAGTTCATTGACTAGATTCGCCCATGCAGATGAGCTATTTATAAAAGGAGATGTGTGTGTACTCTATAAAACACCTTTATTATGTTTCATTTAGATTAGTGCATGTGCGGACAGCTCAGGCAGCCTAGATGCATGGCAGGTAATTTAGATACATGTCATTTGCCACACACTAACAATGGAAAATGTCTAAATTTATTTCAGCATATACAGGCAAGCTGTACGTGGCTTTACATTGCACACCTGGCAATGGCAAAATGCAATTTTAGCCTAGACTGTGTGTATACATATATACACATACTGTATGTCCTGTGTGTATATATATATATATATATATATATATATATATATATATATACAGCATCTCACAAAAGTGAGTACATCCCTCACATTTTTGTAAACATTTTATTATATCTTTTCATGTGAAAACACTGAAGAAATGACTCTTTGCTACAATGTAAAGTAGTGAGTGTACAGCTTGTATAACAGTGTAAATTTGCTGTCCCCTCAAAATAACTCACAGCCATTAATTAAACCACTGGCAACAAACGTGAGTACACCCCTAAGTGAAAATGTCCAAATCGGGTCCAATTAGCCATTTTCCCTCCCCGGTGTCATGTCACTCATTAGTGTTACAAGGTCTCAGGTGTGATTGGGGAGCAGGTGTGTTAAATTTGGTGTTATCGCTCTCTCATACTGGTCACTGGAAGTTCAACATGGCAACTCATGGCAAAGAAATCTATGAGGATATGAAAAAAAGAATTGTTGCTCTACATAAAGATGGCCTAGGCTATAAGAAGATTGCCAAGATCCTGAAACTGAGCTGCAGCAGGTGGCCAAGACCATACAGCGGTTTAACAGGACAGGTTCCACTCACAACAGGCCTCACCATGGTCGACCAAAGAAGTTGAGTGCACAAGCTCAGCATCATATCCAGAGGTTGTCTTTGGGAAATAGATGCATGAGTGCTTCCAGCATTGCTGCAGAGGTTGAAGGGGTGGGGGATCAGCCTGTCAGTGCTCAGACCATATGCCGCACACTGCATCAAATTGGTCTGGGGTTTGGGGTGTTCAAACCCCCCCCAGAGCAACCTGCCAAAAATAAAAAGTGTCTCTGCTCTGTCGTCTCTCATGGCGCCAGCACCGCAACAACAATTAGCAGAGCACAGCAGTCAGTATTGCGGGCAAAGTGGATGCAGCAGGTCGGGTGTAAGGCACACCATCACAGGCACTTACGTCACGCTGTTATGACCAGGCTGTGCTGGGTTCCCGGTGGACCGATCATATACATAGTGGAGCGGGCGGCTCTACACTCTGTATTTCCTGCCTTGGACTTCAGAGGAAAATGGAGCAGAGAACATGCAAGGAGGCAGTACTGCTGCTAAGGAGCTGAACCTCCCTCTTTCCTTTTCGGCTTGCTTGCTGCCTGAGAGACAGTCATCATAGACTACTTACCACCACTGCTGTGCTGCCATTGAGGTAAATGAGTCTGTGGCAACTGGCAAAATTATTCACTAATCAGCCAAGTCATGGGTTACCATTTTCCACTGCTTGGTTGGTACTGACAGTTCAACCTGGCAATGTCAGCTATGTTGTGGTGCTGACTGCAGAGCCAAAGGGCTGAGGGTTTGCCAGGCACAATAACATTGCTGCCAGAGCCAGGCTGGACTGTTTGCTGCCCTTAGTGCCCTGGCCCTTTTTTAATTGTGTTGAAAAGGCAATAATAAGCCCTGGTTCACACTAGGATGTGGTGCAGAAAACCAAAATCTCCCTCACAAGGCTGTCTTTAACGTGGGGCAAAAGAAGCAGCTGCCCTGGGCCCAGCCCCAGTCATTGTTGTGGGGCACAAAGCAGCTGCCCCTTGCACCTGCGCTGCCCGTAAATAAGATGGCAGCCAAATACTACTGGGGTGGAGTTGGACTACAGCTGTGCAGCTTGGTTCCCAGATTGGTGCTCCGTCATCTCTTCAAATCCCCAACCAACCACTGCCTGACCTGCCATCATGTGACCTCCACATCCCCCTAACAGCCAATTGGTGGCCCTGATCCTGCACCACATTCAAATTACACTGCCCTTGCAATCTACAGTGGGTGTCAGTGAAATCTTAACGACAACCCTACTTGCTATAGGGCACACAGTGCATGCTCGCTCCTGTGCTGTGTGGGTCAATGGAGCCATGCTCCATCGACCCACACAGCGCTGCTTGGTTCTCCCCTATGACCCCCCGCTTCACCACTTGGTAACTGCTGCTGAACGCCCCAGGACAAAAAATTATCTACGGCCCTGGTCTGCATGGTTGTCATCCCAGAAGGAAGCATCTTCTAAAGATGATGCACAAGAAAGCCCGCAAACAGTTTGCTAAAGACAAGCAGACTAAGGTGACTAAGGAGTGTAAGGCCTCATACACACGGACGTTTTTTGACGCCGGCGTTTTCTGCCGTTTTTTGCAGCTCTCCGTGTTAGTCAATGGCCCCATAAAAACGTCGGCGTTTTTGAGCTGTAGATGACGTCGGCGTTAGTGAGCTGAAACTAGAACCCACAGCCATCGCGTTCTGAGGCTGTAACGTTTTGGCATTTTTTGGCGCCGACGCCACAATATGCCAACAAACGCCACCTAATATTATACTGGCGTTTTCCGTCATTTTTTGACGCCGACGTTTTTAGGTTGAAAAATAGCAGAGGGATGATTTAAAAAAAAACGCCTATTGATGCCGACGCTCACTAACGCTCAAAAACCCTGATGAAAAACGCCGACTTTTTTTCCTTGACGTCGGGCCCGACGTTTTGTTTATTTTTTTAGAAACGTCCGTGTGTATGAGGCCTAAAGGTGATGGTTTGGCCAAGCATGTCTCCAGACCTAAACCCTATTGAGCATCTGTGGAGCATGCTGAAACGGAAGGTGGAGGAGCGCAAGGTCTCTAACATCCACCAGCTCCGTGATGTCATGCAGGAGTGGAAGGGGACTCGAGTGGCAACCTATGAAGCTCTGGTGAACTCCATGCCTAAGAGGGTTAAGGCAGTGCTGGAAAATAATGGTGGCCACACAAAATATTGACACTGTGGGCCCAATTTGGGCATTTTTACTTAGGGTGAACTTACTGTTCCCTTTGTTGCCAGTGTTTATACATTAATGGCTGTGTGTTGAGTTATTTTAAGGGGATAACAAATTTACACTGTTATACATATACTGTAAGCTGCACTCTCAGTACTTTACATTGTAGGAAAGTGTTGTCACATGAAAAGATATAATAAAATATTTACAAATATGTCAGGGGTGTACTCACTTTTGTGAGATACTTTGTGTATATATATATATATATATATATATATATATATATATATATGCATTTATATACTGTAAATATATATATATATATATATATTTATATACAGTACATATAGTGTATAATATATATATACAGTATATATTGTTATTGTGTATATATATATATATATATATATTGTATATAACATGTTGGAACTCTCTTCCACCGACAGTTAGATAAACTAAAAGGACTTTGGAATTTCAGGGCGACCCAGTAATCTGGATACCTCTTTCAAGGGAAGTGCTCCTCTGGCATTCTGTAGTCTGTAAGTTTGTTAGCAGGTCTATGGAAGAAGTAGTGATATGTTCTTCTTGTTGTGTAGAGTACTGAAATCATGCGCTGGAAGCTTGTTGTATGCAGAGGATAGCTTTACTTTATCATGGAACAGGCAAAAGGAAGATACAAGTGCACACTCAGATACAGATGGTACTTCCTATGATTACATTATATCATACAATACACACTATACAGTTGTATGCAAAAGTTTAGGAACCCCTGACCATTTCCATGATGCACCTGTCTAATTTCGTTTTGATGCATATTGCACTTTTTCTGTTAATCCAATAAACCTCATTTCACTACTGAAATATTACTGTGTCCTTCAGTTATTTGATGGATCAAAATGAAATTGCTGATCCAAACACCCAAATATTTATAAATGACAATCATGGAAATTGTCAGGGGTTCCTAAACTTTTGCATACAACTGTAATACTGCTGTGCCACCTACTGGTATAGACAGGTATAATGCATATGTGTATATAGTTCACAGTACAAAGCATTATTTGCTATTGCTTTTCCAACACCCCTTCTCAACAGCATGTGCTTTGTCAAATTACATTTATCTTCTTCTAGATATAACTATGACATTCCTTCAACAAAGGTTTGGTGAGTGTATCGGCAGTCATCTTCTCTGATGGGCAATATTGAATGTCAATAACACCTTGCTCTTGATTGTCCCTCATTAGGTGATAATTGACGTTGATGTGTTTGGTCCTAGAATTGACCCTTTCTGATTGCGTAAGCTTTATACATCCCTGGTTGTATTCAAAAATGGGAATTGGTTTTGACATATCTATCCCAATATCTACAAAAAGTTGACCAATCCATATCACTTCTTGACATGCGTATGCTGCTGCAATGTACTCTGCTTCAGTTGAAAATAGAGTGAGAGTTGCTTGCTTTCGACTAGACCAACTTATGGTTTCTTCCCCATAGTGGAAGGTGAATCCACTTGTGGATTTGCGGTCTGTGCAGTCCCCAGCCCAATCAGCATCCACATATCCAACCAGTTTTGGCTTTGATGTTGCTGGTTACCGTAGCTTCATCTGAACTGTTACTTACAGGTACTGCATCACTCTTTTTCCGGTGTTCCAGTCACGCTGACAGGGGGCTGAGACTTTCCTGCATAGTATGCCCATTGCCATAG
This sequence comes from Glandirana rugosa, assembly GCA_018402905.1. NCBI lineage: Eukaryota > Metazoa > Chordata > Amphibia > Anura > Ranidae > Glandirana > Glandirana rugosa. Next base: position 2,149,438 of record BLSH010010404.1, on the reverse strand, counting down.
CTAAGTCTGGTCTTGTCACAGTGGCAACATATAACTGCTTACCAATTGCTCTGCGATACATATCATTGTTGGGTAGCACGTTTTCTGCTTCATTGTTCTTTTGATAGCCTGGTTCCATAGGAGTTTTCACTTCCTTTGCTTCTTGCATATAGAATTGTTCCAAGAATTTAGAGATTTTCTGAGATTGGTTGAGAAGAAAACTTCCATCTTCTTCTCTCTCTATTTTCATTCCCAGATAGTAGCTAATGTTCCCTAGCTCTTTGATTTCAAATGTTTCTTTCAGCTTGTGAACTATTTGATTGTAATACCCTTCTTGTTCAAAACAGGTTAGAATGTCCTCGGCATAGATAAGGATGTATATCAATCTGTCTTTTTGATTCCTGGAGTAGAGACAGGGGTCTGCTTTACCTCTTGAGAATCCCTCTCTGGTAAGCACTTCCTTCACTTTCTCATTCCACATCCTTGCAGATTGTTTAAGACCGTAGATGCTCTTATGAAGTTTACACACAAGGCTGTCTCCTTGCTCAAATTCTGGTGGTTGCTCCATGTAGAGGTCTTCCTTAATGTCTCTATATAGGAAAGCAGTTTTAACATCTAGGTGTTTCACTTGATTGCTCTTCCCTGGCTTCACATTTTGGCAGTTTTTCTATGTCTTCCCAGGATGTTGGTTCAAGTACGCTGTATGTTTTGACAGTGTATGACAGCTTGCAGGGTGGTATCCCCTTTGTAGTCCGAGTGGATCTTCTGATTTCAGGTAGTTCAGCAGGATCTGGTGGTGAACTTGATATAGGCATTGTGAGTTCCACCTCTTGCTCTAAATTCTGCACAGGTTCGCTTTGATCAATCTTTTCTTCTAGTTTGTTGGGCATATTCATTTCACAGCTTTCAGGGATCAGTGTTTCTGGTGATGGGCTCTCATCAAAATAAACACTATGGCTTATTGTAAATTTGTTAGTCTTTGGGTGTAGGATTCTGTAACCCTTAGTTTGCTTGCTGTAGCCTACTAGAATGACCTCTATTGCTCTATTCTCCAGCTTGGATCACTTTTCACTTGGAATATAGGCATATGCTTTACATCCAAATATTCTGATGTGCCCAATGCTGGGCTTTGATCCATGCCACATTTCAAATGGAGTACTTTTAATGGCTCTTGAGGGTAGTCTGTTCTGTAGGTAGGTTGCAGTCATGACTGCTTCTTCCCAGTACTTGTGAAGTAGGTTGGCATCCGACAACATGCACCTGGTAATTTCTATAAGAGTGTGTTTTTTCCTTTCTGCTACACCGTTTTGTTCAGGAGTGTATGGTGTGGTTGTCTGGTGTACTATTCCTTGTCTTTTCAGGTATGAGGCCATTTCTTTGCTTATGTATTCTCCCCCATTGTTGGTGCGTATTATTCCTGCTTTGCATTGGAATTTGTTGCTAGACATGGCAACAAACTCTTGAAGTTTCTCTGATGTTTCATTTTTGTGTTTCATCAGATAAGTAGTTGTGTACCTGGAATAATCATAAATGAAAGTCAGTAGATATCTGTTACCGCCTGATGTGGGAGTTTTCATTGGACTGCATACTTCACTGTGTATGAGCTGCAGGGGGTGGGTAGTTTTTCTTTGAGATGCCTGTGGAAGGAGAGCCTGTGTGGCTTTTGCTTCAATACAGCACTTGCATTTCATGAGCACCTTGCAAGGCAATATTGTCAAATCTTCTGATAAGCCTCTCTTTATAATGTCCTGTATAGCTTATGGACTTCTGTGCCCCAGCCACCTGTGCCATAAATGAATACATTTGCTGTGTGGGTCATTAGAGACTATGTTGGCTGGTCTGTGGTGATGAGCCTGTATAGGTGATCATCCAGTTTTCCTTTTGCAAGTAATCTCTTATTATTGTGAATTGAGCATTCATCACCCTGAAACTTGACTGTGAGACTGTTGTTTGCAAGACTTTTCACTGATAGGAGGCTGACTTCTAGTTCTGGAACATACAGCACTTTCTTTACAAAGATACTGTGCTCACCTCCTTGTGGAGTAATGCAGTTCAGGAAGCCCTGATCTTTACAGTCTGCAGTGATGCTTTTCCCGTTTGCTAGGGAAACTTTGTCTTTTGCAGTGTAATCAATGTTTAAGATCTCATCACTAGTCATGTGGCTTGTCGCACCTAAGTCTATGCATCAGCTGAGCTGCTGGTGCCGCTTTGTGTCACATTAAAGGTGCCACTCCATGACGTGGCTGCAATTTCCTTTATGGCTGCTTAAACTCTCTCTTCTGTGGATAGCTGCAGCTTTTGCTGCTTGGCTTTCCAGATAGAACAGTCCTTTTTTAAGGGGCCGGTCCTTTTACAGTAAAAACAGGCTGTGCTTTCTTTGTTGTGCTTTGTGCCTTTGTACATATTAAGAGCTTTGTCATCATGGTGTGTGTTTTCTTACCTTCTGTCATATTCATCAATTAATTTGCCTTTGACATATTCAAGCATTAGCTCCTGCTTGGGTCTGGTTTCTGAAGCGTTAATAAGAGCAGAATATGCCTCTGGAAGGCTGCTGAGGAGCAGGGCAACAATATGGTTATCTTTGATGTCCTATCCAATGGCACGCAGCTGCTGTATAATCTCTTGCATAGCTTACGCATGGTCACAAATTTGCTGGCCTTCTTTAGACTCATCTTATACAGCTTTTGTAGCAAAAACAGCTTACTGTTGAGACTTGAATGTTCATGCAGGTTTTGTAACGACGTCCATACCTTTGGCCGTTTTCTCTGTTCTTATGTGGATAAGCTGGTCTTTCCTGTCCCAGTCTATACATTTGTGGGTCTGTCTGTATCCAGCACTTGATACAAGTCATCCTAGTTGAGAATCATCTCTAGCTTAAACTTCCACTGCTGGTAATTGCCATTGTTGAGCTTTGCTATTGCAAACTTCACATCTAAACCACTTGCTATCTTTCAATAGCTTGTATACAGTACTCACAGGCTTGCAGTATCCTATCCAGTGCCTGGATGCCCGCTGGGTGCGCTGCCTGCATTACCTGTTGTGCAGAGTATTGAAATCATGCGCTGGAAGCTTGTTGTATGCAGAGGATAGCTTTACTTTCACAGAGGACATCTTTATCATGGAACAGGAAAAGGAACATACAAGTGCACACTTAGATAAAGATGGTACATCCTGTGATTACATTATGTCATAGAATACACACTATAATACTGCAGTGCCACTTACTGGTATAGACAGGTAAAATGCATATGTATATATAGTTCACAGTACAAAGCATTACTTGCAGTTGCTTTTCCAACACTTCTGTCACCTAGGGGCTGACAGAGGAATTGCATAAAAATGCTTGAGGTGACATTAAGGCAGCACTATCCATCACCTGCCTACTTGCGTCTCTTTGTACAACACTCCAGGCAAGCATCTTCATCTCCACCCATTATCAGACTAGACTAGTAGCATTTCTGAGCTGGCAATGCAGAGCACATACTGGACTCCACCAGCCTACGACCCGTTATTCTCTCTGGTGACCCATTTGACGTACGCTTTACTCCATAATGCACAGAATTCTGCCCTTCAGTCATCCTGGAAAGCTATCACCAAATTTTCCTCCTTGAGGCCTCTCACAAGTGACTCCCAGGCCAGGTCCCTAGGAAGCCTTGTATAGTGGCCGGACCTAGGATGGGGTCTGTGCCACAGGGAAGGAACCCAACCACACTGATCCCTTCAATACCTGGGACCTCCATCACCCCACCAAATCACCCACTTCCTGGCCAGAAGGCTGTTATCTTTTGAACCGCACACCCACGAAAGTCTAGCTATGACACCACCTGCAACGGTTGACTTAACTGCCATTCATGAATAGGGTTCACAGTCTTTGTTCTATATGCACAGGATTGCTGTGGTGCTTTCTTCATTGTTTGGTTTGTTGTACAGCATGCATTTACCACCATGTGACCTTAAATAAGACCAGGCAATGATTCTTTATCAACTGAATTCTTTACTGAAAACTTTCTTCTCACAATACAGAATAAATACATCTTCACAGCTAACATTAGCTGGCTGTGCTGCCCTGGTACCCTGCCCCCTAGTTCGGTCCATACCTGGTCAGTAGTAGTCCAAAAAAAGAGCAATTGTGCATCTCCTGGAACCCTCGACTGGGTTCCCAGCAAGGGGCTGCTTTAGAAGAAAAGTCCCCTTACATTCTGGCATACATCCTCTTTTGCGATAGATGGGCCAATCACTGACTATGAGGCCCACCTCCCCTGGGGAGAGAGCAGGCATTAGAAATAAATTGGCCACACACCCCCACAGAGCTACTGCAAAATAGATCCTTTGAATGTCCTCGTATTCAGGAAAGTAAGACAGGACAATTGTTAAAGCGTTTCACACTTACATAACACGTTAAATCATAACCAGTTATGAAGCCGGCTTCATGATTGTTCACAGTCAATAAGGAAGGAGAAGGTGCGCCTCACCACTTTTTATACTGTATATACTGTATTTGATCATTAATATTTTCTAAATAATTTTGTTAAAAATGAACGCATACAGTCAGGTCCATAAATAGTGGGACAGCGACACAATTCTAATCTTTTTGGCTCTATACACTACCACAATGGATTTGAAATGAAATGAACAAGATGTGCTTTAACTGCAGACTTTCAGCTTTAATTTCAGGGTATTTACATCCAAATCAGGTGAACGGTGTAGGAATCACAACAGTTTGTATATGTGCCCCCCTCTTTTTAAGGGGCCAAAAGTAATGGGACAGATTAACAATAATAAATCAAACTTTCACTTTTTAATACTTGGTTGCAAATCCTTTGAAGTCAATTACAGCCTGAAGTCTGGAATGCATAGACATCACCAGACGCTGGGTTTCATCCCTGGTGATGCTCTGCCAGGCCTCTACTGCAACTGTCATCAGTTCCTGCTTGTAGATACGTAAGGTCTGAAGTCCGACATTAACTGAAGTTTCCTAAACGTTGGTTCATAATTTTTCACTTTCAAACTAAATAATAACAATTAGACAGGGTAATGAAAACCGGGGAATTTTTCTCCCCCCGTGTATATGTTTGACAACACTAAGGATGTGGCAAGTGGACTAAACCTACATTTATGGGACTTTAATTTCGACTTTCAGACGTCAATTTCGTGTAGAACAAGTAAAGTAAAGTTTAGGTAACACCATCACATATCTCGGTTTTTCTAATCTTAACACAGCGACAGGGTGATAAATACCTGGACTGACATACGCAAGTAAAAATTGTTTTAATAAATCTTTTATAAT
>BLSH010010404.1:2108271-2140845 GCA_018402905.1 Glandirana rugosa | reverse complement strand
AAAAAATGATTGTTTTTAAAGGAGCAGTGATTTTATTAATGCTTAAAGTGAAACATTCCTTTAAATATCATGCTTGGGGGTCCCCTTAGTCTGCCTGTAAAGTGGCGCATCTGTGCAATGCATAGAATATGCTGCAGCAATAATGACATTTCTAAATGGAAAAAAATGTCATTTAACCACTTGCTGACCGCCGCACCGTGAGCCCACACGCGCCGCCGGAGGAGCGCTCGCATGCTCACTGTGTTCCAGGGAGCAGGTAGGGTGGACTCGATCGCTACCTGCAATGGCCCCCCCCCCCCCACAGTGGAAGAACGGAGGTCCGTGTAAGTAAACACGGATCTCCATTCCGACAGAGGGGGAAGGGTTGTGATCACAGGCTTCCTGTATATGGAAGCCATGATCACTCCCCTCCCCCTGCCAGCCCAGCCCCCATACAGTTAGAACACACCCAGAGAACATAGTTAACTCTTAGAGTGCCCCCTGCAGGTTAACCCCTTCACTGCCAATGGCATTTACACAGTAATCAGTGCATTTTTATAGCTCTGATCGCTGTATAAATGCCAATAGTTCCAAAAAAGTGTCAAAAACATGTCCGCTGCAATATCACAGTACCGATAAAAATCACAGATCGCCGCCATTACTAGTAAAAAATAAAAACCCCATAAATTAATTCTCATGGTTTGCAAACGTGGCAACTTTTGCTCAAACCAATCAATAAACGCCGATTGCGATTTTTTTTTTACCAAAAATATGAGGGAGAATACAAATCGGCCAAAACCAATGAAAAAAAATGTTTTTTATATCTTTTTTTGGATTTGTATTTTAGCAAAAATGTAAGAAATGTATTTTTTTTTTTTTGCAAAATTGTCGTTCTTCTTTTGATTATAGTGGTGATCAGAAATGACGCGAAGGGGATCAAATACCACCAAAAGAAAGCTCTATTTGTGGGAAAAAAAAGGCAGCAAATTTTGTTTGGGTACAACGTCGCATGACTGCGCAATTGTCAGTTAAAACGACGCAGTGCCGAATCGCAAAAAGTGCTCTGGTCCTAAAGTGTGAAATCCTTCCGGGGCTGAAGTGGTTAAACTTGCTCACGGCTGTAATGTATTGCTGGCTTCCCGCAATATAGATTTTAAAAAATTTAAAACAACACTGTGCGTCCCCCCCCCCCAGTCTATACCAGGCCCTTAGGGTCTGGTATGGATTTTAAGGGGAACCCATGCCAAAATTCTAAAAAAATGTACGTGGGGTCCCCTCAAAAAATCCATACCAGACCCTTGTCCGAGCATGCAGCCTGGAGGTCAGGATAGGGGGGACGAGCGAGCATCCCCCCTCCTGAACCTTACCAGGCCACATGCCCTCAACATGGGGAGGGGGCTTTGGGTTCCCCCCCAAAGCACCTTGCCCCCATGTTGATGGGGACAAGGGCTTCTTCCCGACAACCCTGGCCGGTGGTTGTCGGGGGTCTGCGGTTGGGGGCTTATCGGAATCTGGAAGCCCCCTTTAACAGGGGGCCCCCAGATCCTGGCCCCCCTTATGTGAATGGGTATCCGGTACATCGTACACTTGCCCATTCACCAAAAAAAGTAATAATGTGACAAAAGACAGTAGCCAGTTTTTGACAAGACCTTTATTAAAAATGTCTTCTTATTTCCCCGCTTATTCCTCCTTCTTCCGCCAGTCTTCCTCCGCCTTCTCCTTCCCCGCTCCATCCTCTGGTCTTCTTCTTCCCCCACCTCTGCTGTCACCGCCGACCTGTTGAAGATTAAAAAAAACAAACCTTCTCCAATGATGCGATGGGGTGGATGACGTCATTCAGAGACCCCGCCCCTTGTGACTTCACTGCCCGGGGCATGATGGGTCTGTGATGTCACAAGGGGGCGGGGTCTCCGGGTGACACCATACGGTGGCCACGTCCCATAGTTATATATGGCATGTGCGCCATGGAAGCGGACAGATCGGCGGGCCGCAGGATCGGAGGAAGATCGTTTTTGGATCTTCAGTGGGTCGGTGGTGGGAGAGGCGGCGGAGGAGGAGGAAGAAGAAGACCGGAAGAAGAAGTGGGGGACGAAGAAGCCGGAGGAAGACCAAAGAAGATGAAGACCAGAGGAAGAAGTGGGGAAGGAGAAGACATAGGGAGACCAAAGGAAGAAGTGGGGGAAGAAGACATTTTTAATAAAGAACTTGTCAAAAACTGCTTATTGTCTTTTGTCACATTACACTACTTTTTTGATCAATGGGTAGGGGTACGGTGCACCCCATACTCGCTCACATAGGTGGGGGGTCAGGATCTGGGGGCCGCCTTTTTAAAGTGGGCTTCCAGATTCTGATAAGCCCCCTGCCTGCAGACCCCAACAACCACTGGCCAGGGTTTTTGGGAAGAGGCCCTTGTCCCCATCAACATGGGGACAAGGTGCTTTGGGGGGGACCCCAAAACACCCTCCCCATGTTGAGGGCATGTGGCCAGGTATGGCTCGTGAGGGGAGCTCTCACTCGTCCCCTCCCTATCCTGACCTCCAGGTTGCATGCTCAGATAAGGTTGTGTTTTGGATTTTGGGGGGATCTCACAACATTTTTTAAAATATTTTGCCGTGGGGTTCCCCTTAAAATTCAGATCGGACCTTTAGGGCCTGGTATGTACTGGCAGCGAGGAGCCCGTGCCATTTTTGTATGGATTTTTGAATAGCTGGATTTTTGGAATTCCACACCATAATGTTATTGCATGTTTACATATCATCGCATGCATTTGAAGAGTTAAAATTATGGAATCAACCAAACTGATGTGCATTGGCTAATTATTCTGCTGATTACAATGCAAGTTTCAGGAGGTGATACCATCAGTGGGATTCAAACCCATCGATTTAACGTAGTAGGGCATACCACTATGCTACAGAGCTGAGCACAATCATACATAGAAAATACAATTACTAATGTTTGATTCTTTTCTTTCTATACAATAATGTTTTGCATTTGAGGCATTAATATTATGGTAACAACCCATAATGTGGCAGCTGACAGCTGTATGTAAAAAAACAAAAAATGCCAGGAAAAAAATGCAAATAAAATGGCCCTTAGGGTCTAGTATGGATTCGGAGGGGACCCCCCTCCCCACGCTAAAATGTTTTTAAAACATGGCGTACCCCCCCAAAATCCATACCAGACCCTTATCTGAGCAAGCAGCCTGGAGGTCAGGATAGGGAGGGGATGAGCAAGTGCCCCCCCCCCTGAACCGCACCAGGCCACATGCCCTCAAGATAAGGAGGATGCTTTGGGGTCCATAACAAGGGCCTTAGAACAAGGGCCTCTTTCCGACAACCCTGGTCAGTGGTTGTGGCCTGTGGGTGGGGGCCCCCTTTAACAAGGGGGCCCCCATATCTGGCCCCCCTATGTGAATGGGTATCGGGTACATCACACCCCTACACATTCACTAATAAAAGCAGTGACATGTGAAAAAAAAACAAGAGCCGGTTTTTGACAAGTCCATTGTAAAATAGCTCTGAGCCATCTTCTTCCCCGAGCCGTCTTCTCCTGGTGTTGTCTCTCCTGCCATCTTCTGTCACCGTGTTCTCCTGTTGTCGTTACTGCCATCTACTCCTGGTGCTGTCTCTCCTGCTATCTTCTGTTACCATCTTCTACTGTTGCCATCAGTCCCGCCACCATCGTCTCCTGCCGCCGTGTTCTTCCTCCATTGTGCTGTCACCCACTGTCTGCCATCTCTTACATGGCCGTCCGATGATGTCACCCGGAGAGCCCGTCCCATTTTTTATTAACGGTAACCGGCAGCGAGGAAGAACACAGCAGGGCAAGAAGACAGCGGCAGGAGACGATGACAGTGGGAGTGGCTCTGAGCTATTTTACAATAAAGGACTTGTCAAAAACTGTCTCTTGTATTTTTTTAACATTTCACTGCTTTTTTTGGTGAATGGGTAGGGGTACGATGTACCCAATACCCATTCACTTGGAAATGGTGCTCTAGCATTTGACAATATAGGTAGAAGGGCCATGTTCAAAAGAGCTTACAATTTACAAGCGTAGGACACTAAAAATTAGACACATCAAACAAATCACATTAGAAAAGCAGGGATACAAGTCAAGCTAATAACAAGCATGACTAACCTAAAAGTAAGCGTACAAACTACATTGACACACACAGCAGGAATGAATTAGGCAGAACCTTCCTTTTCATCTAAACCATTACATAGCAGTTTAACATGTGAGATTTAGAGGCAATCATCAAACAAGAAGCTTAGTCGGTGTCATGGGCGACGCTTATCAGCTCATACACGTCAGCACGTTCCGGCACGAACGATCGCTCCATTACGGACGATCGGGAGAAGATCGCAAGTGCGCATGCGCGCACGCATCAGAACACAGCGACGAACGTATGGACGCAATAGGCGGGTACGCAACGTCCAATAGGATTTCCTTGAGCACTATAAAAGACTGCTCAGTATGCTCCTTAGTTGCTGGATCGTCTTCAGCTCTCCTGAGTTCCTGACCTGTGTGTTCCTGTGTTCCTGATCTTCTCCTGTTGTGACTCGGCTTGGCTCTTGGACTTTCTCTGATCTCTCCAGTGTTGACCCTTGGCTCGCTTCCCGGATTGTCTCCTGTGTTTCTCCTGTGTTTGACCCTCGGCCTGTTTATTGGACTTTTCTACCTGCCTGATTCCCGGTGAATGACCTTTGGCCTGGCTTATGGACTTACCTCTCCGCTCTCCACTCCTGATTGGCAGCCTGCATCCAGACCTGCTCCAGACACACCCTGTGGCTCCAGCTCTAACCTACCCGCACGCTTCATCTACGCTTCTGGTGACCCGTGCTTCTTTGCGCTCAGTACTCCGTGTTCCCACCCAGGGGGTACTCTGCGTTCAGCCGCAAGGGAAGCCTCTCTCAGCACTTCAGCCTCGGATCAGGTACGTGATAGTCGGGTGTGGTCAGGAATTATGCACCCACAAAAACCCTATCTAATTGTACCCCAATATACACACTGCAAAAAAATTCAGGCCTGTTCACAAATGCTGGCCTTTAAATATCCTAGCTAAGCTTGCTAGCACGACCTCCACCTACCCAGTAAAGGACACAACCACCAGGCCTCAAGTGCTCACACCTTTTCATACACATTCTTTATAAATAAAAAAAACGCCTCAGCATATATATCTGTGCAGGGTAAAGCTCAAAATAATAAATGGCCAAGGCTCAGTGATCCCAGATATCTCCAAATCAAACGTGTACGTTGTTGGACATGTGGAGGGTCCAAAATAGGAAATGACAACTTTGTGAGGGGTGCTTCACACAAATTGGTGACAAAGCGCATTTGTCACTCTTCATCACCATACAACATTAAAATATGTGGGCAGGATCACACCAGATCTAGTCATCCATATCTGCCCCAAAACACCCTATTTCTAGATTTGGTGCAAACCTACACTTGCTTGATTTATAATGTTATTTCTTGGGCTTCCATTATGTGAAACCCATCAAAAATGTAATCACTGGCGAAAAAGAAAATTTAACATCACAAGATACAAACCTCTAGTCAGTTAGCAGGATTGGGATTTGAACTCAGAGCCTCAGTGCTGCTAGGCAGAAGTGCTAGCCTGTAAGCCACATGTTTTAGGCTGCAGCTCTGTGGTGTAAACCTGTCTAAGTCCCAGTGCAAGAAGTTAATCAATGCAGATGTACTGTGAAAGGCCAGAGAGTCAGTGAACAACCTGTTTCTTGCATATGCCATCTATTTTGAAGGTTGGTTATGGCTGATTACTGTCAGCATGCTGAGAGCTGAACAGCTGTCATTTTGTGGGTTTAGGCTTGGTATCAGGCTGCAATTAGTGGTGGTGGGGAAATGTTAAGGATGATTAGAGTCCTTGCCCATGGAAAACATATGACATCAGGAGTTATGTTTAACAATATAGGAAGATCAGACAACTTCTCTACATGAAGTGGCATGCTTGGGTTTCAAAACCAGAACCTCAGTGCTGCTAGGTAGAAGCACTAGCCTGTAAGCCACTGTTCTGCCACATGTGGAGCCCTCCTACACATAAATAGACAGATACTGCATTTCTTTGGACATATAGGTGGTGAATTACAATAGTTAGGAGTTATTATTCTTGATTTATTCTGTGATATTTGGTGGTTCTTGGTGTGTGAGTGTAGAATAGTGATGTTACACTCTGAGTTTTGGGAATTACATTTTTATTTCTGATGTTGGTACACATCACATTTTCTGGGCTCAAATTATGATCATTTGGAAATAAAAAACACACAAAATTGTGATTCATTTTAAATTTGCATCAGCAATGGTATTGTTTGTGGTTCGTAAAGACACCTGTGTGAGTTTGGGTAAAGATTTTTTTGAGATGGACAGCATCAAGTGAAAGAGAAAAAAATATTTTACCAAAACATTACATAATAACATAATAATCATTACATAATAACATCACAAACATAAAACATTACACATTATAGCATTCTTAAAACCAAAATAGATCAAGAAGAAGCAACACTGTTGCAAGGACAATTTCTTTGAGAGAAAGATACATTTCATCTCAACATGAAAAGTATTTATTTGGGGAAGTTACAATTGTACCATTAGAATCAAACTTGCATTGCGCTACCTCACTCTAATTTTCACTCCCAAAAAAGCACTTTAAACCACCGCTAATTTTGGTATTTATTATAGCTCCCTGTAAAAAAGCCATGGGAGTTAAAATGAGAGTAGTTTGCATGTCTGAGCATTCTCAGTTGTGCTGGCACCTAGTTGAAAAGAGACAGGGAATTTATCTCTTCTCAGACTTTTAAAGATAGTTCAGTTTAGTAATCTCTTTTCGGCACACTTTAAAAGCAGATTATCTTTAAAAAATATACTGCATATTTTAGTACCATTTAGGTGATTATATCTTGCTCTAAACATTATTTCCATGTGCAATTTGGACGCGATCTGTTGTGTGGGAGCTATAGTGAATTTCATTTTGGGAGTTATATTGCCCCAGTGCTATTGTGAATTCTGTTTTAGCACTAATTACTTGAAATTAAACATTTTGGAAAATGTACTTGATAACTCGTTTTTTTTCTACTCCCGTGTATGGAATCTTTCTTGGAATTGCAATAGAAAGAATAAAACCTGCCAAATATGTCTTCAGATATGAGTCAGAAGATCATAACCCATTTGTGTTGTCATGTGTGGGATCTATTTTACAAATTCGGGATCCACACTGAAATAGTTACTCCAGATTTATTGTATTTCAAATAAAGCAAGGGAACAGTTACTATGGTTTCAGTCTTTTACCTTACTTGCTTTATTTAAAAAATAAAAGAGCACCTGATATTGTGAATAACTGAATTTGAAAGCCAGATTGTTTGTGTGACTTTCTACTACTTGGTTTTGGAGCCATATTGATATGTGCCAGGATCAGGCAAGGTTCTGATCCAAGCACTTGTGCTCAAAGTCTAACCTAAAAGACCTATAGCTTTCCTTTGGAGAACAAAGTAAGTTGTTTCTATGATTGTTATAAAATATGTGCTTACTAAAATTAATAATAACCTTTACTTTTCACCATATGTTTAACCACTTGCTGACGGCTGATCGGCATTTGACGGCGACAGAGTGGCTCTGTAACGCAGATCGCCGTCATATGACGGCGGCCGCGAGATCGCGCGGGGAGGGCCAGGGAGCGGGTGCGGCAGAGTTGATCTCCCCCGGCCACCCGCGATGCCCCCCCCGGAGTGAAAGAATGGAGGTCCATGTAAGTAAACACGGACCTCCGTTCTGTGAGAGGGGGAAGGGCTGTGATCACAGCCTTCCTCTACATGGAAGGTGTGATCACTTCCCTTCTCCTGTTAGGGCAGTCCCCCCACAGTTAGAACACGCCCAGGGAACACTGTTAACCCTTAGAGCGCCCCCTGCAGGTTAACCCCTTCACTGCCAATGGCATTTACACAGTAATCAGTGCATTTTTATAGCACTGATCGCTGTATAAATGCCAATGGTCCCAAAAAAGTGTCAAAATGTTCCGACATGTCCGCTGAAATATCGCAGTACCGCTACAAATCGCAGATCGCCGCCATTACTAGTAAAAAATAAATAAAAAATAAAAACCCCAGAAATTAATTCTCATCATCCGTAAACGCAACCACTTTTGTGCAAACCAATTGCGATTTTTTTTTTATCACAAATATGAGGAAGAATATAAATCGGCCAAAACCGATGAAAAAAAATGTTTTTTTATATTTTTTTTTTGGATTTGTATTTTAGCAAAAAGAAGAAATTTGGGTTTTTTTGCAAAATTGTCGCTCTTCTTTTGTTTATAGCGGCGATCAGAAATGACGCATCGGTGATCAAATACCACCAAAAGAAAGCTCTATTTGTGGGGAAAAAAAGAACACAAATTTCGTTTGGGTACAACGTCGCATGACCGTGCAATTGTCAGTTAAAGCGACGCAGTGCCGAATCGCAAAAAAAGCTCCGGTCCTAAAGTGTGAAATCCTTCCGGGGCTGAAGTGGTTAAACATCTTGTGCTATACTATAAATCTGATCTCTAGGATAAGCAAATGTTGTCTAAATACATTTGTCATCAAAACAACCAGCCTCCCAGTGGGCGGCGGGTGGGTTGTGGGCTCCTACGGGCAGCGGGCTCCTACGGGCAGTGGGCAGGATGTGGGTTCCTATGGGCACTGGGTGGGTTGTAGGTTGTGGGCTCCTACGAGTGGTGGGCAAGTTGTGGGTTGTGGGCTCCTAAGGGTGGTGGGCAGTGGCTCCTGTGACCTCTCCACCTCTTCTACATCACGGTAGCTTCAGCTATGTGTCTCCTCCCTCCTCCTCCTAGGTGTCCAGTAGGATCACCAGTCCTTTCAGCCAATTGGGTGACGGGTCTCAAAAACCACTGATTGGCTAGGAAGAGGATCAATGTGGCAATAGCGAATATTCATTCGCTATTATCACACAACTGCATGGGGTTTAGGGCACAGTGCTCTGTACCCCTAGCCCACCCTTTTTTTGAAGCCTATTAGAGCCTCCGGCTCTAATCACGTGCTTCAAAAACACTCCCCCCATTGGAATCCATGCATCCGGCGCCCTGCATGTAGATCAGGGGGCCGGACGCATGGATGGGGGGGTGGCGCCCGTGCACCCCTAATGGACAGGCCGCTGCTGTTTGTCATGTTTATTCTTACTTAAATCTTGATGTGCTTTGTGTATTTATTCTAGATCTGTGCATTAATCCAGTGTGAAACTTTACCTCTGTGCAGGAACTTCCTGTAATAAAGACTGGTCAGTGCTACTCTCTCTCCATCTGCAGGGTGACTGGTCTTGTCTCCACCCCTATAGTTTTCTGCAGCAGCTTGTAGTGGGTGGAGCCTTCTGGGCCCCTCCCACAACTCTGCTCTCTGCACAGACTATGTACAGCATAGGGATGGTATCACTGCTAATCTTACAAGGTAATATCTAGGATTGCAAAGGCATTTGGTGCACACAGAGTAGATTTATATGTTTTGTGGATATTAAGGAATATACTGAATTGAAAGTTCTCATGTTCAGCTGTATTTCTATGGAATATGTGAAGTGATGCAGTGAAAGCAGGGTCAACCCCACTGACCAGGTATTAAAAATAGACCCAGCAGGTAATATAGGCAAAGCTTCCTTCTCTTTCTTTCTCGCCTCTCTTTCTATTCTTCTTTGTCTCTTGCCTTTTATCTTTTTTATCCCTTTTACTCTTCTCTTTCTCTTTTCTCCCTATTTATATGCTACATATTATGAAATAAGTTGGAAATGTGTTATCTATCAGTTAATTTGGAAGATGGTTTAAGTCATGAAGAGGTGCCTGAACATACACTATATTACCAAAAGTATAGGTAATATTTTACACACACATAAACTTTAATGGCATCCGAGGCTTCCATAGGGTTTAATATTGAGTTGGCTCTTTGCCAACAGCTTCCACTCTTCTGGGAAGGCTGTCCAAATGGTTTAGGAGTGTGTCTATGGGAATGTTTGACCATTCTTCCAGAGGAGCATTTGTGAGGTCAGGCACCGATGTTGGATGAGAAGGCCTGGCTCGCAGTCTCCACTCTAATTCATCCCAAAGGTGTTCTATCGGGTTGAAGTCAGGACTCTGTGCAGACCGGTCAGGTTCCTCCACCCCAAACTAGCTCATCCGTGTATTTATGGACCCTGCTTTGTGCACTGGTCCAAATCATTTAGTGGAGGGGGGATTATGGTGTGGGGTTGCTTTTCAGGTGTTGGGCTTGGTCCCTTAGTTCCAGTGAAGGGAACATTTAAGGCGTCAGCATACCAAGACATTTTGGACAATTTCATGCTTCCAACTTTATAGGAACAGTTTGGGGATGGCCCCTTCCTGTTTCAACATGACTGCGCACCAGTGCACAAAGCAAGGTCCATAAAGACATAGATGAGTGAGTTTGGGGTGGAGGAACTTGACTGACCTGCCTGCACAGAGTCCTGACCTCAACCCGATAGAACACCTTTGGGATGAATAAGTGCAAAGACTGCGAGCCAGGCCTTATCGTCCACATCAGTGCCTGACCTCATAAATTTGCTTCTGGAAGAATGGTCTAACATTCCCATAGACACTCCTAAACCTTGTGGTCCTAAGCCTTCCCAGAAGAGTTGAAGCTGTTATAGCTGCAAAGGGTGGGCCAATTCCATATTGAACCCTACAGACTAAGACTGGGATGCCATTAAAGTTCATGTGCGTGTAAAGGCAGGTGTCACAATACTTTTGGTAATTTAGTGTATCTTTGTTCATTTTCCAGCCCCAGCAGATGCCTGAACCCAGAGAGTTCAATACATTACATATTAAAGTCTTATAGCGATATTAAACCCAAAAGCAAACTTTTATTACATTGCAGCTTACCATTTCTCAGATATGATGGGTGCATTCATTTTCTTTCTTAGGCTTTTTTTTCTTTATTTTCATATGATGATCCATCCACTAGATCTGCTGTTTTTCAAAAGAGCAAGCTCTTGAACAGAATGTATCAGTTGCAGAGATAAGACTGACCAATTAACACTGACAGGGGTTCTTACAATGATCAGCTGTAAAAGCTTTATCCCAAAAGAAAAGCAAACTGTTTGCTGTAACTGCTTATGAAGTATTAGCTGGAGAATAGCTTCAATTTGTTAGTGTATTCTGCTAGTTTATCTAGCATTACCCTTCCTTAGGCTGACAATGCTGCTGTCCTAAGGTGCCCCGTGTGCTCCTTTATCCAGAGTGGGGACACTCTAATACAGGAGCTATGTTACTGGCAAGATCAACATGTAAAAACAAAGGAAAAAGGCTAAAAAAAAGAAAACTAATGCAGCCACAGCATTTACTGATTGGTAAGTTGCAATATATCACATTTTTAGTTTTGGGTTTAATACCCTTTAAAGCCGTTATCTTGCTTTACACCTATCAGTTCACATCTTTTTCTATTTGTTTGAAAGGTTTGCATTACATTGGTGAATGTGCGAGGCATGGCAGCCATGGATCTAGATATGGTATTGCATATTGAGCACCATGTGTTCAGTGGGGGTGCTCTGGATGAATGAACATACAAGCAGAGGCCTCTTAGTGCTTGTGGTGGCTGTAACCCTAAAAAAAATAAAAATGATCCCTTTCATTTAAAGCACAATATAGAGCATAGTGCTTGTGCTGTGTAATTTGTCCCTCTTCATGCTATAAATTACCAGGTTGATCCTGCTTATTCCTGTGCCCCCCTTCCTGTGCTCACCATGGTAATCATGGCTGCTGATCCATGATTACCCTGGTCAGTTTACATGCCTCCGTCATCCCTCAGTCTCTCCCTCTCCCCCTCCCTCCCTGCCTGTCAGCACAGGAGTCTGTGTATGTGAGCCATGTCCTCTCTGTCCCTCCCCTGCCGCCATTATTCCACTGTGGGTGCAAAATCACTAATCACAAATCCTGGTATCTCCTCTGTTACAGGAAGATATACCGTGCAATGTCTGTTTTTTAAAAATGCAGCGAAATACCTTATTTTCGGGCCGGTTCACACATAGGCGATCCGACTTCAGGGGCGACTTTGCCAGGCAACTTCAAGGCAACTTCGAGGAAACTTTGAGAGCTGGTTCACACTGAGGCGACTTGTCAGGCGACTTGAGTCGCCTGACAAGTCATCTCCATGCAGTGCAATGGAACCGTTCTAATAGGAGCGACTCAGGTCGCTCCGACTTAGAAAAAGGTTCCTGCACTATTTTCGGGGCGACCTCAGCATGACTTGCATTGACTTCTATGGATAGAAGTCTCCTTGCAAGCCGCGCTAAGGTCGTCTCGAGCGGGGCAACTTGCTTCGCCCTGCAAGTCGCGCCGCTCAAGTGTGAACTGGCTCTAAGGCAACTTCGAGGCAACTTCAAGGCAACTTTAAACTTTGCCTGTGGCCAATCAGAGAAGGGAGGGAGGGGGTTCCCTGGGTAATTTGCAGGAAGTACCTTGGTAAATTATTTTCTTTTCCTGTAAAGTCGCTTCAATATAGATGGGGATCCGACTTGGATGCGACTTCCATTGAATTCTATGGGTACAAGTCAGATAGAAGTCGCTTGAAGTAGTACAGGAACATTTTTTGAAGTTGGAGCGACTTCAGTAGTGTACATTAAGACGGCTCTCATTCACTTCAATAGGATTTCTGATATCAAACGACTTGGGGTGATACAAGTCGGAGCACAAGTCGCGGCAGTGTGAAAGGCCCTAAGAGCGTCGTTGTGTGCTCACATGACCGCCCACCACCCTCTCCTCCTCTCCTCCTGGCTGACGTCAGAGGGGAATCTCAGCTTCTCCCAATGTAGTCTTCGGATCAGGGAAGGAGAGTGCTGGAAGGTCACGTGAGAACACAGCAGCACTGTAAAATAAGGTATTTCGCTGAATCATTTTTAAAGAAACGCATACACTGCACAGTATATCTTCCTATAACAGAGGCGATTCCAGGATTTGTGTTTTGTGACTTTACAACCACTTTAAGGAGAAGTATAGCCAAAGCTATTTGGGCTATACTTCTCCTGTAGGTCACAGGAGTGCAGTTCATTCTAAACTCCTTAAAGGGAGCAAGAGACCCTATATTTATCTGCCACAGTTTAGTAACACTTACAGGTCTCCACCCCGCCCCCCAAGCTTGTAACTGGACAGTGAAAAGAGAAGCAGCAGACTGATGAGCTCATCTATCTGTCACTCTCCTTTCTTCTATCAGAACATAACTCTGCAGTACAATTGATTGGATTCCTCTGTTGCTGCAATACGCTGATACCAACTCAGATTATGATACTTAAACTGATTGCATTTAAAAATACATTTAATGATTTATACATGAATACAGAACTGCATTCATTTGTGTTTTAAGTGTGGAGTCTTCTGTGCTTCACAGAAATATCCGTAGAATGTTAAAGTGGTTGTAAAGGTAAAAGTTTCTTTTACCCTAAGAGCCGGTTCACACTACAGTGACTTGGGAGGTGACTTGTGTTGCTCCATGTCGCCCCCAAGTCGCTTGCCAAGTGAAATCCCATAGAAGTGAATGTGAGCGGTCTAATTGTACACTACTGAAGTCGCTCCGACTTCAGAAAAGGTTCCTGTACTACTTTGAGGCGACTTCTATCCGACTTGTGCCCATAGAAATCAATGGAAGTCGCCTCCAAGTGGGATCCCCCATCTAAACAGAAGCGACTTCACAGTGAAAAGAATAGAAGTTACTTTGGAGCAACCCCCTCCCTCCCTTCTCTGATTGGCCACAGCAAAGTCGCCTGGCATGAAGTTGTGTTGTAAGTCGCCTCAAGTCGCGCTATAAGTTGCCCAAAGTCGCGCTGAAGTTGCTTTCAAATTGCCTAGCAAGGTCGGCTGCTCTGTGCAAAACCATTGCACAGAGCAGGTAAGTATGACCTGTTTGTAATTAAACAAAATTAACTTAAGCTTTACATTCATTTTAACCACTTGCCGACCAGCCGCTGTCGTTTGACAGCGTCAGGTTGGCTCTCCTGCGCAAATCGCCGTAGCTACAAGAGACTGTAGCAGGCTCGTCTCTGGGGCTCATGCATGTTTTTTTGTTGATTTATTGATGTAAACAAACACATTCCTGTTCTGACAGAGAGTGGAGAGAGATCTGCTGTTCCTAGTGATCGGGAACAGCATTCTCTCCCTACCCCCAGTTACTACACTACCCCCACAGTTAGAAACACCTACCTAGGGAACAGTTAACCCCTTGATCGCCCCCTAGTGTTAACCCCTTCCCTGCCAATGACATTTATACAGTAATCAATGGCTATTTTTAGCTCTGATCGCTGTATAAATGTCATTGTTCCCAAAAAAGTGTCAAAAATGTCCGATATGTCCACCACAATATCGCAGTCCTGCTGGAAATCGCAGATCACTACCATTACTAGTAAAAAATAAATAAATAATAAAAATCTATCCGCTATTTTGTAGACGCTATACCTTTTGCGCAAACCAATCAATATACGCTTATTGCAATTTTTTTACCAAAAATATATAGAAGAATATATATCGGCCTAAACTGAGGAAGAAATTACTTTTTTTTAAATTTTTTTGGATATGTATTATAGCAAAGAGTAAAAAAATTATGTTTTTTTTCAAAATTGACACTTTTTTTGTTTATAGCACAAAAAATAAAAACCACAGAGGTGATCAAATACCACCAAAAGAAAGCTCTATTTGTGGGAAAAAACAGACGTCAAATTTGTTTGGGTACAACGTCGCATGAATGCGCAATTGTCAGTTAAAGCAACACAGTGCTGTATTGCAAAAAATGGCCTGGTCATTAAGGGGGTAAATCCTTCTGGGGGTGCACATTTTTTCCCCTCTTACCTTTTTTGCTGGTGTTATGCACAATTCCAAAACTCGCTTGGTCAGGAATCCAGTGTTGTCCTCCTGTGGTCCGCCCCACCGCTGTCACACTAAAGCCTTGTACACACGCGCCGATTGTTGGACAACTGAACATCCAACTTTTGTCCAAATTGATTTCTAAAAAGCTACTCGGATATGTCAGAGCTGCTGCAGAAAGTGCGGGCCGTCTGTGCGCGCTTTCGGCGTTCTCACCCTGCTGCTGCTTGCCTGTCTGCACTGCAGAGGAACTTCGGCCTTCCCGCTCACCGCCTCCTATGCGACGTGCCCACAAGGTGGAACTCCACCTTGCACATGCTGGAGAGACTGTGCGTGCAGCAGCAGGCAATAGTGGAGTTTCAGCTGCAGCAGGCACGTGTCAGTCGCTCTGCAAAACAGAACCACTTCACCACCAACAAATGGGCCTCCATGCGAGACCTGTGTACCATATTGCGGTGTTTCGAGTACTCCACCAACATGGCCAGTGCCGATGACGCTGTTCTCAGAATTACTATCCCACTTCTATGTCTCCTTGAAAAAACACTTTGGGCGATGATGAAAGAGAATGTGGCACAGGAGGAAGAGGAGGAGGAAGAGAGGTAATTTCCACGGTTATCAGGCCAGTCATTCACAAGTGGCTCGGAGGGTGGGATCCTGCATCAGCATAGGCCTGGTAAAAAATTTTCAAGCCAGGGCACAGTTCTGGAGGATGAGGAGGACGAGGATGATGAGGCGGAGGAGGAGGAACCGTGTTCACAGCAGGGTGGCACCCAATGCAGCTCGTGGGCATCACTGAAGCATGGGTGGGGGGATACGGAGGACACAGATGATACACCTCCCACAGGACAGCTTGTCTTTGCCTCTGGGCAGCCTGGCACACATGAGAGACTACATGCTGCAGTGCCTGCGCAACGACTACCAAGTTGCCCACATTTTAACTTGCGCTGATTACTGGGTGGCCACCCTGCTGGATCCCCATTACAAGGTCTTCAGCCTCATCACACTTTCCATCAACTAGGTCTTCTTTCACACTTGCTTTGAGATCACTTCTCACATAGAGACAGACACTACCACCCCTCTATTTTCCCCTGTCTTTCCAAAAGAGAGCATAGCCAGAAGTATTAGTGTGGTCTGTATTGATGCTTATTGGCAAGTGAACTACAGTCTACTATACGGTATACTGATCTACTATATACAGTATGCTATATAGTAGATAAGGTGGAAAAATACACTAGTCCATCCAATTCAGCCTATTTGTGTGTGGGATTTTGAGTTCCGAAGAAATCCTATAGCCTTCTATACCAGAGATTTGGGAGGATAGACAATTTGCAGCTATCACTGATAACTGCTTTTGACAGTCTAAGTTCAAGAGCGGTCATTTTTATCTTTCTTTTATACTAGATGGGACACTGCCCTGGAACAAGAATGTACATATTGGGTGTCAGGACACCAGATATGGCCTTGCTTCCTTCTCGTGTAGGTTCACTATGTAGTTTAACAGCCTCAGATCACCTTCAAAAACAATGATAGCTCCTATATTACTGACAACTACCCTTTACTGGTTGTTCTGTAGCATTCCTTTGATTTAACGTATTATTTGATCACCACCAGCACAGTTGTACATAGGGCCATTATCACAGGATGTAAATGAGTTGTGACCGGTTTATAATATTAATCTAGAGAGTTCTCAAGCTACGGCAGTAAAAATGTAAACATAGCGGCATGATTTGCAATGGCTTGCGGTGTTTTCTTTGTCCATGCTGTGAGCAAGTGAACTAAGAAAGCCTAGGCTGTAGTACTCCTACATCAAAACATCCGTATATATCAACAAAACCCACAGAAAAGAAAGTGGGACATTGAAGGCTGTTGTTCCTTTGAGCTTATTATTCCCCAGTCAAGACGATCCTCATGGTTGCTAAGTTGGTAATTGAAAAGGGAACTGTTAGAAAACTTTGACGTATTATGCCCGCTTGTATTTCTGGCTCCGTAAATAATATCTCATTTCTTTCATGCTGGAAGCACCGCATGTAGCTGAGATACAAGCGAGATTAAAATAAACTATTAAATTACTATATTTAGTAATCACGAAGGGTAAATGTACATAGAAAAATCAGGACAAAAGCTGTGTCCGTACATGAGAGAACAATGAAAAACAACAGGGCTTTAGTTACAAACAACGCAATGCAACACTGTACCCATATGAAATTTGTATTATTTTTTTTTGCACACAAATAGAGCTTTCTTTTGGTGGTATTTAATCACCATTAGGTTTTTGATTTTTTGTTTTACAAATGAAAAAAGACCAAACATTTTGAAAAAAAAAAAGCGGGAATCTGCATTGGATTCACAGGGTTCCCGCATCGCACCAGTGTGAGTCTACAAGCTATTGTGCCAATCATTGAAAACTGATCACATCTGATCACACATGATGTACTGATCTAATTTCTTGACACCCTAACATGCCAGGACAGTACAAAAACTCCCCAAATTCCCCATTTTGGAGAGTAGAGCATCCAATGTATTTAGTAACAGACATAGTGAGTTTTTTGAAGTTGTAGTTTTTTTCCCACAATTTTTTTGGAAATGAAGAAATTAAATATATAGTTTTTTTCACAAAATGCCATCTTAAGTTCATTTTAACACACGGTATAGGCGTACATGCGACTACACCCCAAAACACATTCTGCTACTCGTCCTGAGTATGGGGATACCACATGTGTGAGACACAGCCTACCCACATAGAGAGGCCCAACATCCAAGGAGTACTTTCAATGCATTATCCACTTTGATGCCCCATTAACACCTCAACGCTTTATAGCTTGAAGCTCAAGCTACAAAATGCTGGAGAAGAAAAGATCAATTATTCTCTATGGAGATGGTTCACATCTCCACTCCAAGTTGCCTGAAGCCAAACACCTGAAGCTCAACAAAGTTCTGGAGCTTTTTTTGTAGCTCAAATCGGGCAGATTTGAGCATTTTTGTCATGTTTTTATTCCCTAGAAATGCATAGAAATACACCATTTGCGTGTTTTTGTGTGCATTTGCACATTTTGTTGTGCATCTGTGCGTGATTTTCTGCTCAAGTTAACAATTGTAAAACATAAAATAGTAATAAATTCACAAATAACTAAAAATCATCATAAATAAATAAAATAAATGAATAACATGTAGTAATACATAAATAAATGATAACCCCTAACCTTACAAAAATATTAAACACATTATTATAAGTAATAATAATAATAAAAAAGAAAGTCCCAAACCCAAACAAAAAAATAAATTAATAATAATAATAATAATAGTAACAATAGTTATTTATTTATTTATTTGTGCTAGGGTTAGGGTGTTTAAGTATTTATTATTATTTTATTTTATTTTTTAAAGGGTAAGGGGTTAAGGTTAGGGAAGGGTTAATTATTTCTTTACTATTACTTATTATTCATTTATTGAATTTATTTATGTATGATTATTTTAATTTATTTGTGTATTTATTTTACATGTATTTATTAATTAAATTATTATTATTATTAATATTATTATTATTGTTAGTAGTAGTAGTAGTATTAACACCCTAAGCCTAAAAAAAGAAAACTATGTCAGGAAGCTAGTTCAGCTAATACTTATTCTCATACAGCGAATGCAAATTCTTCTGCAGTCACTGCTCATTCCCACACAGCTAATGCTGGTGCACGTGTACCAGCACACAGACAAGCTCAGACTAATATCCAGTGCTCACTGACACGTAGGCGCCCCCTGGCCACCTTGTTGTCTTACCGTGTATGACCCCGGTTCACCTTGACTATGTCCCAGACTGTGGCAGTCAAATGCTATCAAGCTACTGGCACCCGTGCTTCTTTGAGCCTTGTACCTCTGTCACCACATTCAGGGGTGCTCAAACCAGAGCCCTCTCATCAACTCGGCCTCCAACCAAGGTACGTGACACCCTAACCCCTAATTCTAACCTTAACCCCAACTCTTAACCCTAACCTAACCTTAACTCCAACCCCTTAACCTAAAAAATGTAAATAAATGAATAAGAATAATAAAAAAAAAATAAGAGCTAAGGGAAAAACTAGAAAAGCTGAAATACCTAGCAACAATTGATGCAACAGATGATAGTTTTCTCTATTGGCTAATAAAACACGCCACAGCTCAAAAACACGTGCAAATGGCACATAAAAATGTGCCAAAATCACACATAAAAACATGCAAAAAAAACGCTGGAAAAATGCTCAAAGACGCTATGGTCAGGTGTATGGTCAGAATGTAGCCTGAGACCAGGCCTTCTTCTGGCACTTTTTGTTTATAAGTAAAATTCTGTATTTTTGCTAGAAAATTACATAGAACCCCCAAACATTATATATTTTTGTAGCAGAGGCTATTTTACACACTAACGCATACATATATTTTAATGAATTTCACTGCACACAAAGACAATATGATACCCACATTTTTAGTAAAATATAAAATATGATGTTGCACCGGTAAATAGATATCAAACATGTCATGCTTTAAAATTGCGCACGCTTGTGAAATGGCATCAAACTTTGGTATTTAAAAATCTCCGTAGGCGACATTTTATAAGCTTTTATTGGTTATCAGTTTAGAGTTATACAGGAGGTGTGGTGCTAGAATTATTGCTCTTGCCCTGGCATTCATGCGATACCTCACATGTGTGGTGTGACTGTCATTTACGTATGCATACGGGATCAACGTGGGCGTTCGCCTTTGCATGCAAGCTCAGAGGAACGGGGGCGCTTTAAATTTTTAAATTATTTATTGGTGGGACACTGACAGATGTTTTTGTGCACTTGTATAATGTGACAAATGTTGCAAATGTTGATCGTCCACCGGCAGACACTGACAGATGTTAATGTTGCAATGGAACACTATTGCAGATGTTTTGTGCACTGGTACAGATGTCAATGGGACAATGGTACACTGTGACAGATGTTTTGTGCACTGGTACAGATGTTGATGGAACACTGGTACACTGTGACAGATGTTTTGTGCACTGGTACAGATGTTCATGGGACACTGGTAAACAGTGGCAGATGTTTTGTGCACTGGTACAGATGTTAATGGGACACTGGTACAATGTGACAGATGTTTTGTGCACCGGTACATATGTTCATGGGACAGTGGTACATTGTGATAGATATTTTGTGCACTGGTACAGATATTCATGGTACACTGTGACAGATGTTTTGTGCACTGGTACAGATGTCAATGGGACACTAGTACACTGTGACAGATGTTTTGTGCACTGGTACAGATGTTTATGGGACACTGGTACACTGGGACAGATGTTTTGTGCACTGGTACAGATGTTGATGGAACATTGGTACACTGGGACAGATGTTTTGTGCACTGGTACAGATGTTCATGGGACACTGGTACACTGTGACAGATGTTTTGTGCACTGGTACAGATGTTCATGGGACACTGTGGTCAATGTTTTGTGCACTGGTACAGATGTTCATGGAACACTGGTACACTGTGACGGATGTTTTGTGCACTGGTACAGATGTTCATGGGACACTGGTACACTGTGATGGATGTTTTGTGCACTAGTACAGATGTTCATGGGACACTGGTACACTGTGACAGATGTTTTGTGCACTGGTACAGATGTTCATGGGGCACTGGTACACTGGGACAGATGTTTTTTGCACTGGTACAGATGTTGATGGAACACTGGTACACTGGGACAGATGTTTTGTGCACTGGTACAGATGTTCATGGGACACTGGTACACTGACAGATGTTTTGTGCACTTGTACAGATGTTCATGGTACACTGTGGTCAATGTTTTGTGCACTGGTACAGATGTTCATGGAACACTGGTACACTGTGACAGATGTTTTGTGCACTTGTACAGATGTTGATGGGACAATGGTACACTGTGACCGATGTTTTGTGCACTGGTACAGATGTTCATGGGACACTGGTACACTGTGATGGATGTTTTGTGCACTAGTACAGATGTTCATGAGACACTGGTACACTGGGACAGATGTTTTGTGCAGTGGTACAGATGTTCATGGGACACTGGTACACGGTGGCAGATGTTTTGTGCACTGGTACAGATGTTAATGGGACACTGGTACAATGTGACAGATGTTTTGTGCACTGGTACATATGTTCATGGGACAGTGGTACACTGTGACAGATGTTTTGTGCACTGGTACAGATATTCATGGTACACTGTGACAGATGATTGAGTACTGGTACAGATGTCAATGGGACACTAGTACACTGTGACAGATGTTTTGTGCACTGGTACAGATGTTTATGGGACACTGGTACACTGGGACAGATGTTTTGTGCACTGGTACAGATGTTGATGGAACACCGGTACACTGGGACAGATGTTTTGTGCACTGGTACAGATGTTCATGGGACACTGGTACACTGTGACAGATGTTTTGTGCACTGGTACAGATGTTCATGGTACACTGTGGTCAATGTTTTGTGCACTGGTACAGATGTTCATGGAACACTGGTACACTGTGACGGATGTTTTGTGCACTGGTACAGATGTTCATGGGACACTGTGGTCAATGTTTTGTGCACTGGTACAGATGTTCATGGAACACTGGTACACTGTGACGGATGTTTTGTGCACTGGTACAGATGTTCATGGGACACTGGTACACTATGATGGATGTTTTGTGCACTAGTACAGATGTTCATGGGACACTGGTACACTGTGACAGATGTTTTGTGCACTGGTACAGATGTTCATGGGGCACTGGTACACTGGGACAGATGTTTTGTGCACTGGTACAGATGTTGATGGAACACTGGTACACTGGGACAGATGTTTTGTGCACTGGTACAGATGTTCATGAGACACTGGTACACTGTGACAGATGTTTTGTGCACTGGTACAGATGTTCATGGTACACTGTGGTCAATGTTTTGTGCACTGGTACAGATGTTCATGGAACACTGGTACACTGTGACAGATGTTTTGTGCACTTGTACAGATGTTGATGGGACAATGGTACACTGTGACCAATGTTTTGTGCACTGGTACAGATGTTCATGGGACACTGGTACACTGTGATGGATGTTTTGTGCACTAGTACAGATGTTCATGGGACACTGGTACACTGTGACAGATGTTTTGTGCACTGGTACAGATGTTCATGGGGCACTGGTACACTGGGACAGATGTTTTGTGCACTGGTACAGATGTTGATGGAACACTGGTACACTGGGGCAGATGTTTTGTGCACTGGTACAGATGTTCATGGGACACTGGCACACTGTGACAGATGTTTTGTGCACTGGTACAGATGTTCATGGTACACTGTGGTCAACGTTTTGTGCACTGGTACAGATGTTCATGGAACACTGGTACACTGTGACAGATGTTTTGCGCACTTGTACAGATGTTGATGGGACAATTGTACACTGTGACCGATGTTTTGTGCACTGGTACAGATGTTCATGGGACACTGGTACACTTGTGCACTAGTACAGATGTTCATGGGACACTGGTACACTGGGACAGATGTTTTGTGCAGTGGTACAGATGTTCATGGGACACTGGTACACGGTGGCAGATGTTTTGTGCACTGGTACAGATGTTAATGGGACACTGGTACAATGTGACAGATGTTTTGTGCACTGGTACATATGTTCATGGGACAGTGGTACACTGTGACAGATGTTTTGTGCACTGGTACAGATATTCATGGTACACTGTGACAGATGATTGAGCACTGGTACAGATGTCAATGGGACACTAGTACACTGTGACAGATGTTTTGTGCACTGGTACAGATGTTCATGGGACACTGGTACACTGTGACAGATGTTTTGTGCACTGGTACAGATGTTCATGGTACACTGTGGTCAATGTTTTGTGCACTGGTACAGATGTTCATGGAACACTGGTACACTGTGACGGATGTTTTGTGCACTGGTACAGATGTTCATGGGACACTGGTACACTGTGATGGATGTTTTGTGCACTAGTACAGATGTTCATGGGACACTGGTACTCTGTGACAGATGTTTTGTGCACTGGTACAGATGTTCGTGGGGCACTGCTACACTGGGACAGATGTTTTGTGCACTGGTACAGATATTGATGAAATACTGGTACACTGGGACAGATGTTTTGTGCACTGGTACATATGTTCATGGTACACTGTGGTCAATGTTTTGTGCACTGGTACAGATGTTCATGGAACACTGGTACACTGTGACAGATGTTTTGTGCACTGGTACAGATGTTGATGGGACAATGGTACACTGTGACCGATGTTTTGTGCACTGGTACAGATGTTCATGGGACACTGGTACACTGTGATGGATGTTTTGTGCACTAGTACAGATGTTCATGGGACACTGGTACACTGGGACTGATGTTTTGTGCACTGGTACAGATGTTGATGGAACACTGGTACACTGGGACAGATGTTTTGTGCACTGGTACATATGTTCATGGGACACTGGTACACTGTGACAGATGTTTTGTGCACTGGTACAGATGTTCATGGTACACTGTGGCCAATGTTTTGTGCACTGGTACAGATGTTCATGGAACACTGGTACACTGTGACAGATGTTTTGTGCACTGGTACAGATGTTCATGGGACAGGGACAGTGATGCTTGGTATACTGTGGGTGGGGATGATTGCAGTCTGTGTGATCTGTGATCACTCTTTGTGTTAAATCATTTGTTACACAGAGAGATCTAAGCACAGGCTGCAGCTTCCCCCGCCCCCCCCCCCACCACTAAACTCTCGCTGAGCTCAGCAGGGATTGCCAACACAGAGACACGTGTCTCTGTTTACATGGGCATATGATCTGTGATCACAGCCATCTCAGGATCACGCCATCGTGTGGCCTCCTGTTCTGAGCAACGTACAGGTATTTCCACTCAGAACAGGGAAGCTCCCACCCAGCCATTTGTGTACATTGGCTGGGTGGGAAGTGATTAAAAAGTAGCAGTGACATCATCACTGTGCTTTTCATAGCCTGTGTAGAGAGCAGAGCTGTTGGATGGATCCAGCAGGTTGTTGCATGAAGCACAATATTTCTTCCATGCTGACAAATGTGATTATAAGCCTTTTCTGTTGTAAGAGGGCTAGTTATGAAGGTATAGTCAAATACATTGAGATTCTTACTGAGAATGGAATGCAAAGGCATTTTTTGAATGGTATAGACTTTTATGTTTTGGAACACAGTCGTTTGTGTGTTTGACACAGTCTTTATGTATCTTTAGGTTTTGGCAAGTTTAAGGTATAGGTATTTATTATGTTATTAGCAGAGTTATTAGCACTGTATTGCTATAGAATAGAATAGACTAGAATATAATAGAATAGAAAGAATATAACCATCTTGCAAAATTCAAATTTCGTATAGAATAAATGTAAATTTGAATAGAATAGGAATGAATAGAATAGAAAATAGAATAATAGAATAGAATATAATTAACAATAAAAAAGAATAGAAAGAACATAACAATATAACTGTTTTACAAAATTTGAATTTCAAATAGAATAAATTTGAATTTCGAATAGAATTATAGAAAATAGTAGAACACAATAGAAAAGAATAGAACAGAAAAAACAATAGAATAGAAAAGAACAGAAAGAATATAACCATCTTCCAAAATTTTAATTTTGAAAAAGAATAGAATGCAATTCAAATGGAATTTGTACTAATTCGAATTTCCGAATTCGACTGACTTTGGAAAATTCGAATCAATTTGAATTTGATTAAACAAAACAAATTCTGAAAATGAATTAAATAAATTTAGCTAAACTAATTTATGTCATAACCAAAATCAAAACCAAAGGCCATTGTCAGCATGGAACCATCAAAGTTTGTGGAGCATGCAGCTTCTATCAAGGCTAAAAGGTGGATTATACCTGCGGTGACACTTCTATACATAGCTACCAACATTTCTAAATAATTAGGAGGGACATGAGGGGCCAAGAAGACACATGTGGGGGTGGCAAAAAGTGCATATGGATAATAAAGCAGGGGTGGCTTTGCTGCATACGGATCATACTGCTGAACCTTTTTTCTTATAAATTGCAGTTTTTTAGGCAAATTAGGGCCTTGGGTACATTAAAGAGAAGGCAGGGGGTAAAATAAATCTCATATCGTTGTGTTACTGAGATACGAAAATAAAACATCATTGGGGTAAGTTGGATAAAATAGGCTCCTTATTGGTTACTAAGGGATAAAATGAGCCCTATTGGTGTCACCAGGATACAATAAGTCATATATACAGTAGTTGGTGTCACTATGATCAAATAAGCCCTTTACCATTGGTGTCAGTGGAAGAAATACATTTAATATTTGTGTTGGTGTTCCATGGTTATTTACATCATAACCGATTCCCGTGCCTCTGCTTTTTTTTTTCTCCTTCTCCTGTGCCAGAACTACGTTGTCTAATCGGGCTCTCCATCTAACAGTACCAACACATTTGCAATGTTAGTACACAGAGACCGCTCAGATATATATATATATATATATATATATATATATATGATATTGTATAATTTGATTCAAAATAGATGGAAAATATTACTTCATGCGCCAAAAAACCCCAGCCAATAAATAAACAGCATACTGATTATGTTTGCCACCGTGGCACTGCCATCACTCATAGTTGGCTGTAGAACAGCATGGCTCATTGCATACAATGCCCCACATTTGCAAAGATTAGCCTTTGCCACCTGAGTCTACAGTTGTATCACAGCCTAGAACCACTTTCATCCATTATCCTTGAAGCACACCAGAGAGAATCTTCCTTGCCTTCTACAGTAAGCTGGTTTTCTGTGTGCTCATCTTTACACCTTTAATTGATGGTATATCCAGCAGTCTCACAACCAGTGAGTGGGTTTTTCTTTTGGGGTGGCGGCAAACAGCCAGCAACCCCCCTGGTGCAGCACTGTCAGCAACACCCACCCCCCCAGCAGTGTGGCACTGACAGCAGATCCCCCCCACCCCAACAGGAGCAGCGCAGCACTTACAGCGCCCCCCCCACCCCCCCACAGGTGGTCTGGCACTTACCCGCTCATGTAGCAGGCTGTGGTGTCCTCTCCTCTCCCGTAGTGCGGGCAGCGGCGGCTCCGCACTGACAGCAAATCCCCCCCACCCCAACAGGAGTGGACGGTGGCACTTACAACACCCCCCCCCGCCCCCGCAGGAGGTCTGACACTTACCCACTCTTGTGGTGGGCTGTGGTGTCCTCTCCTCCTCACCCTCTCCCAGAGTGCAGGCAGCGGCGGCTCCGGAGTCTCCTCTTCCTCCCAAGCACTAGGCATCCAATAGGATTGCCTGATGCTTTGGCCGGTCGGGAAACAGGTCTCATGACCTGCCTCCTGATTGGCAGGGAGGAACATTAGTGTGAAAATAGTGAAAATTAATTTGCTATTGTCACACAACTGGGTGGGATCAGGGCACAGTGCTCTGCGCCCTGAGCCCACCCTTTTTGAAGCCTATTAGAGCCTCTGGCTCTAATCACATGCTTCAAAACAACACTCCCCCCATTGTAATCCATAGTCCGGCACCCTGATATGTAGATCAGGGGGCCGGACGCATTGATAGGGGGGGGGGGGGGGCGGCCGCCACTGTTCACAGCACCATGCTTTCTCAGTTTTCACTCTGCTACCTGGTCATTGTCCTCCTCTCGTTTGTGCTACTTCCTTGCTTGCATTTACTGGCAACCTGCCTTCCTCCGGATCTGGCTCATTATTAGCTTCTGACAATTTTGTTGACAGGCAACTCAACCCAAACTAGGAGCAGAATACAAGTGATGAGCATCCAGAAGCACAGAAACTTAAGCCTTGTACACACGATGAGAATATCGGACGAATGATCGTCCGTTTTTTCTTGCAAGCTAGTCTTATATGGAAAATGAAAGCTTACTAAAGTTGTGAACATTCTTGTACGACAGAATACAACCTCGGAAGTGATGTGTTGTATTGTACTGTAATGTATTCTTTCATTTTTGAGCATGCATGGTCTTGGTCTTCCGTTTTTTTATTGATCAATACTGTACTGTTGTAAAGCGCTGGTGATTAAAAAAAAAAATCACATTGCATACTAGCACATTATGATAGACTTGCCTTAGAACGAAGCCCTCCTGCGCCGCAATGTCACCGCAGAGACGCCTGACTTCTGCTCCCATCTTCCTTCCAGGTTCGCTCCTTCCGGCTACATGAGCGGCCGGGGGCGCAATGATGTCACTCCCGCACACATGCGCATGTGCATTGGAGCCGCTGTTTCCCGAACAGGCTCTGAAGGTCCGGCACTGTAAGCTGGACCTTCAGAGTGCATGCGCTGGTGTTGTCATTGACTTCATGCCCTCTAAATATCTCCTAAACTGTGCAAGTTTACAAGATATTCACGGTACCTACAGGTAAGCCTTATTATAGGCTTACCTGTAGGTACAAGTGGTAGCACAGAGTTTACTACCACTTTAACCATTTGACCTCTGAAAGATTTACCCCTTTCATGACCAGGCCATTTTTTGCGATACAGCACTGTGTTACTTTATCTGACAACTGCGCGGTCGTGCAACGCTGTACCCAAATAAAATTGATGTCCTTTTTTCCCCACAAATAAAGCTTTCTTTTGGCGGTATTTGTTTACCTCTGCGGTTTTTATGTTTTGCGTTATAAACAAAAAAAAAACCAACAATTTTGAAAAAAAAAACAAAACATTTTTTAACTTTCTGCTAAAAAACATATCTAATAAAAAAACTGAAAAAAAAAATCAAATTTCTTCATAAATTTAGGCCAATATGTATTGTGCTACATATTTTTGGTAAAAAAATCCTAATAAGCATATATTGATTGGTTTGCGCAAAAGTTATAGCGTCTACAAACTATGGGATCATTTTATTATTTTTAATATTTTACTAGTAATGGCAGCGAGCAGTGGCTTATAGCAGGACTGCTATATATAAACAAATCGGACACTAACTGATACTTTTGACACTTTTTGGGGACTAGTGACACTAATACAGTGATCAGTGCTAAAAAATATGCACTGTCACTGTATTAATGACACTGGCTGGTTAACTGTGTGCCTAACCAGTGTTTTACTACACTGTGGCAGGCACTTTTACTAGGGGAAGAGATTAAATTTATTCCTTGCTTTGCAGGGACACAAATTCCATCCCTTCCCTCCTGTCAGAATGGCGATCTGCCTTGTTTACATAGGCAGACCACGATCAGACCTCTGTCAGATGATCAGCGGGTGCCAGTAGACATTGAGTCCGTAATACCCGCTGATATGCTCCTGCTAGGCATAATCACAGTGGGAGCGAACAACCACCGGCACACATGAACGTCCCTCCTGAAAGAGTAGGATCACGTATATATACATGATCCAGCCCAAAGGTGTCACCCTGTAGCAGTAAAACTGCTATATGGCAGGCCTTAAGTGGTTAAATGAAAACTGTACATTGTAGTACCATATGAGAAAAAAATGTGTGTTTGGCCCTTCAAATAATTTCACATTAACTGTTGTGATTCTCTCTTGAAAACTGTGTACGAACGATGAGATTATCATACGATTGCTTTGCCGGCGGCATATCGCATGTGGGTCCCTTACTCAGAAGAGTCGGATTACGTATATATACATGATCTAGCACAGAGGTGCCGTCCTGTAGCAGTAAAATTACTGTCTCTCGAAAACTGTACGAGTGATCAGATTATCACTTTGAAAGCGGTATTTTTGTTAATTTTATTGATCGTGTGTACTAGGCATTAGCTCTTGTTGTGACCAGTGGCGGCCGCTCCATAAGGGGTGCAAGGGCACTGCCCCCTATCCATGCACCCGGCCCCTACTCTCCATGCAGGGTGCTGGGTGCATGGATTTCAATAGAGTTTTTTTGAAGCACATGATTAGAGCCTGAAGCTCTAATTGCCCTCAAAAAGGGTGGGCTCGGGGAGCAGAGCACTGCGCCCTGAGGAGCCCACCCACTTGTGTGACATTAATGAATTAATATTTGCTAATGTCTTCCTCCTGGTCAATCAGGAAGTGGGTCCTGAGACCCAATTGGCCGGGAGTCCTAAGACCCGATTTGCTGAGATTCCTAAAACCTGATTGGCCAAGAGGGGAAGCAACCAACAGGACTCGGGAGGAGAGGGGGGAAGCCACCGAAGCCGCGACCTGGATGGGGAAAGTGCGGGGCTGGCGGGTGAACAATCAAGTGGAGTGGCAATCTATCGAGCAACGGTGGGGGGGTGGGTGGTGTTAGTGAGGGGGCTAGGTTTGTTTGCTGTCCCCCCAAAGAAATTGAGCACCATTCGGCACTGGTTGTGACTGCAAGCTTCTGATTGCAGGAGATATTTATAATAGGCTGAGAGCAGACTGTACAGTCCTGGGTCCTGCGGGACAGCCTATGGGTCATGCACATTGCAGGATTGTGTTTGATATCCCAAGGCTGTCCCACAGGATCTAGGATAGTTGACAACTGAGTTTTGACTTTCGATAATCATTGCTACTCCAAAAACGCTGGGAGAATAAACGGCAATGTGACATTTTCTAAAGGCAGCATTTTTATAAGGAACCTGTCAATGTATTTAGTATCATCACAATCCTCTACAATGGTAAAGTAAAGCAGTACTCATTATGGCTGAATTTTAACATGCTGAATTGCTGTTTTTTTTAATTCTCCTGGGAAATGAAATAACATTAAAGTTGAGCTCTAGGCAGAAATAAAGAATAACCACCATTTAATCCAGTTATGTATTCATTAAAAATTCATTAAATAAAAACAGGCAAACAACTAAATACACAGTTGAAATACATACATTTTACTGTTTTGCCTGCCAAATGATTTGAAATTCTAATGAGCTAATCTTGTGATTTAAACCTTGTGTTGTCACCGTGCCCACTGCCCAGCCATTGAGAGAGGTAACATTTATTTCCTGGGTCAGCAATGCAGCTTTCTATGTCACCTCTCTGCTTCCAGGCTGCTCAATGGACAATAAATCAGCAGGATCACCTTTATCTACTTAGCAGGTAGGTAATCTAGGAAGCAGAAGAGCTGAACCAGAAAGTAGCTGAGTGATCTTCTTGGCTGTGCAATGTGGCAGAGGTATGTAAATCACAAGAGCGACCAAACAAAATGACAAATTCTTTGGCAGGAAAAAATGCAGCAGAGTTCAGCACTGCTTCTACAGGGGGAGAAAGAGCCTACCAAGCACTGTGTATTGATGCGTTCAACATATGGTCCATCTTAGCTTCTAGGCAGCATGGGGCTGATCGCTTACAATCAACATTTTTTGGTCATGCTTTAGGTGTGCCACTCATGACCTACAGGTGTGGTATTTACTAAGCAAACTTTTCCTAAGCTCTACAGTGATTTTTTTTTTAGCCTACTGGGGCCCCTTTACTGCACAGTCAATTTATTCAAAACGTAAGCCCATAAGGCCAGGTTCACACTGGTACGATGTGACTGTTGTACGATAGGGATGGGCTGAACACCCCCTGGTTCGGTTCGCACCAGAACATGCGAACAGGCAAAAAATTGGTGCAAACACGTGAACACCGTTAAAATCAATGGGACACGAACATGAAAAATCAAAAGCGCTCATTTTAAAGGCTTATATGCAAGTTATTGCCATAAAAAGGGTTTGGGGACCCAGGTACTGCCCTAGGGGACATGTATCAATGCAGAAAAAAGTTTTAAAATCAATAGTTTTTTCAGGAGCTGTGATTTTAATAATGCTTAAAGTGAAAAAATAAAAATGAAATATTCCTTTAACCACTTCCTTACTGGGCACTTAAACCCCCCTCCTGCCCGAACCAATTTTCAGTTTTCAGCGCTGTCGCTCTTTGAATGACAATTGTGCGGTCGTGCGACGTTGTACCCAAACAAAATTTGCGTCCTTTTTTCCCCACAAATAGAGCTTTCTTTTGGTGGTATTTGATCCCCTCTGCGTCATTTCTGATCGCCGCTATAAACAAAAAAAGAGCGACAATTTTGAAAAAAAAACAATATTTTTTACTTTTTGCTATAATAAATATCCAAAAATAAAAAATAAAAAAACAAAATTATTCATCAGTTTTGACCGTTTTATATTCTTCTACATATTTTTGGTAAAAAAAAATCGCAATCGGCGTTTATTGATTGGGTTGCGCAAAAGTTATAGCATTTACAAACTATGGACATTGATTTATGGCGTTTTTATTTATTTTATTTTTTTTACTGGTAATGGCGGTGATCTGCGATTTTTATCGGGACTGCGATATCGGGGCGGACATGTCGGACATTTTTGACACATTTTTGGGACCAATGACATTTATACAGCGATCAGAAATTTAAATGTCCACTGATTACTGTATAAATGTCATTGGCAGTGAAGGGGTTAACCAGCAGGGGGCAGTGAAGGGGTTAACAAATGTTCCCTGGGTGTGTTCTAACTGTGGGGGGGCGGGGCTGGTCGGGACATAACAGATCTAACTGATCCCAGTGCCAGGGATCAGTAGATCTGTTGTGTCCCATTCACAGAACGGGGAACCGCCGTGTTTACTTCGGCGGTTCCCCGTTCCTCCTCTCTGAAAGGAGATCGCGGGTCTCCGGCGGACATCGGGTCCACCCGACCCGCGGGCACGCTCCCGCGGGCGCGAGCGGTGTGTGCACGTGCCGCTCGCGCCCGCGGGAGCGCGCCCAGCACAAGCCAAATGGGAGGACGTCTATCGCATTTTAGAGCCGCGCTGTAGCCGTCATTCGGCTATGGCGCGGGCGGGAGGAGGTTAAATATCGTGCCTGGAAGGTCTCCTTAGTATGCCTGTAAAAGGGCGCATCTCTGCGATGTTTAGAATAGTGGCAGAGCAAAATGACATTTGTAATGGAAAAATTGTTTTATATATATATATATATATATATTCTTTCACTGCCTGAATGGACTCTATATACTATACACTGAAATAGCTGTATATAGTCTACATTAAAGGCATTGCATTATATATATATATATATATATATATATATATATATATATATATATATATTAGAGCTGCACGATTCTGGCCAAAATGAGAATCACAATTTTTTTGCTTAGAATAAAGATCACGATTCTCTCACGATTCTTGCGGCGTAACATCTTACATATACAAAAAATTGGGCTAGCAGCACTGTTTAGTTTTTTGAAAGGGTAATTTTTCCAAAAAAATTGCGTTTGAAAGACCGCTGCGCAAATACCGTGTGACATAAAATATTGCAACAACCGCCATCTTATTCACTAGGGTCTCTGCTAAAAAAATATATATAATGTTTGGGGATTCTAAGTCATTTTCTAGTACAAAATACTGGCTTTTATTTGTTCATTCAGAGTTCATACCTTTGAAGTAATTAACATTGTATCTATTCTAGCGTCTTTATCAGCATGACTCAGAAGTTGGCTCTCTGCCCAGACTTGACAGTCTCCCCTGAGACTCAAGTCGCTCCAACGTAGAAAAGACTTCAGGTGACTTGCATTGACTTTTATTACAGTCAAGTCGCGCTGAGTCGCCCCGCAAGTTGGACCCTATTAACTGCACTAAAAATCACGGTAATGGCTGATGGAGATCGCGGGGGGGTGGATCGAGATCGCGATTTTAATACGATTAGTCATGCAGCTCTAATATATATTTCTGCGATCTTATCTATGTTACAATTAATGAAGTTTCCATACTTGAGACTTACTTGTTTATTTTCGGTCATAAAACATGATCTTTTACTGAATCTTAGGGGTTTGTAATATATA
>BLSH010010404.1:2088398-2102088 GCA_018402905.1 Glandirana rugosa | reverse complement strand
CATAATCCCCCCTTCACCAAATGATTTGGACCAGTGCACAAAGCAAGGTCCATAAAGACATGGATGAGCGAGTTTGGGGTGGAGGAACTTGACTGGCCTGCACAGAGTCCTGACCTCAACCCAATAGAACACCTTTGGGATGAATTAAAGTGGAGTCTGCAAGCCAGACCTTCTCGTCCACATCAGTGCCTGACCTCACAAATGCTCTTCTGGAAGAATGGTCAAACATTCCCATAGACACACTCCTAAACCTTGTGGACAGCCTTCCCAGAAGAGTTGAAACTGCTATAGCTGCAAAGGGTGGGCCAACTCGATTTTGAACCCTACAGACTAAGACTGGGATGCCATTAAAGTTAATTTGCATGTAAAGGCAGGTGTCCCAATACTTTTGAAAATATAGTGTATGCAGGGCTTTTTTTCAGCGTGAATGTGGGGGAACACAGTTCCAGCACCTCCAACACTGAATGTATTTTATGGCAAGGTGTGCTGGAGGGTTTATTGATGTTGGCTGCTGGAGGATCTATTATCCCTGGTGGGGATCTATTTTTTGTGGGAGTCTATTGTTGCTGGGTAGGTTTATTTTTGTTGGCTGGGGGGTCACTTGTTGCTGGGGGGGTCACTTGTTGCTGGGAGGGATCTAATGTTGAGGGAGAGGTCTATTGTTGCTGGCTGCTGGAGGGTCTATTGGTTCTGGCAGCTGGGAGATCTGTTGTTGCTGCTGAGGGTCTATTGTTGCTGGGGTGATATTTTTTTGCGGGGGGTCCATTGTTGCTGGGCGGGTGGTCTGTTGTTGCTGGGGTGGTATTTTGTTGCAGTGGGGGGTCTATTGTTGCTGGGATGGGGTCTATCAATTCCTTACAAATGATTTGCTTCTGTATTCTCTAAAAGGGGTGGTACTGGGAGTTGGGTATGGGGTGGAGCCAAAAGACAATGCTCAGGGGTGGGTAGGGGGCGGAGACGAAGGGTGACTCCGAAGGGGGGAGTTCCTGCACCTATTCTCTGAAAAAGCTTGTTATCAGTTAGTTGCCTTTCTATTTCTTTTCCATACTTAACCTGGTCCATTCTCCCCCTTTCTCCACACAATAGTGTCATCTTTCTCATCTCATGTAAACGAGCCTTTAATTTTGTTAAATGATTTTTTAACATTTATTTTTTTAGATTTTTTTTTAGATTTTTTTTTTTTTTTTTAGATTTTTTTTTAACTGCCCTCTTGGCTTTGGTGAAATATCAGAGTTCTACACAGACCCCTGATGTCCTACATTTAAGACTGAGAAAGAGACCGAGGACAGGATGCTAGAAATGATCCCCCTGCAGTGCAGGCGGAGGGAGGGAGAGGAGAAGAAGCTGGCAGCGCTGCAGGGGGAGGAACAAGAGGTTCGGTATCTGCAATAAGGCAGAACAGCCGGTCCTCCTGCTCGGGCCCCCCTTTTGAATTAATAGGACATGGGCCTGGTACAGGAAGGCAGGCTATAGTGCCTTATCATCGGCCCTGTCGCACAGGGTGATTAGGGTGTGCCCAGGCACACCCGGCACACCCCCTGTGCATGGCTATGATTGTCCCCTATGTCAGATAAAAAGCTGTGTCCTAGTGCCTGTGCTTTATAAAAATAAAAGCTAATTTCTACCTGTTTGAGTAGTGTCTCCCAGCAATCACATGACTCCAGGCTCTCTGCTCTGCGCTCTGATATCTCCAGTGGGCGGGGCCGAGTTTCCCCTGCTGACGTCAGTCAGGGAGGAGGGGAGGAGAGGAGCCTGGAGTCATGTGATCGCTGGAAGAAACTGTTAAAACAGGTTGAAATCTGATTTTTTTTTTAAAAATAAAGCACAGGCACTAGGATATAGATTTTTTTTTGAGAGAGCTGACAGGGGGTGAGGAGGACAGAGGGAGGCAGGAGAGCTGCAGATGACGGAGGCACGTACTTAGACAACGGTGTCAGGGCTCAGCAGCCCTGATATATTGTGGTCAAAGTACAGGAGGAAGGTAGAAACTGGCAGGATCAGCCAGGTATTTCAGGTGATACAGGGGGCAAAATGACACAGCACAAGCACTGTGCTGTATATAATGCTTTATAGGAACAGGATCTTTTTTTTTTCTTTTGGGTTAACAAATGCCTTAAGGTTCCTAATTGCCTGTCTTTGCTTTTTCTTTAATTATGCTTTTCAGGGGTTCTTCTGCTCTTTTACCCATATCATCCAATACTGCCTCCTTAAAAGGTATTTAAAAATTCCCTATTCACCTCTGTGGAATTGAACGAGGATTTGGGTGAAATTCCCATCAATCCATTGACTGTATTCCACTTATGGAATACTTGTGTCTGACATTTCAGCATCTTTAATCGATACACATTGATACTTTTGGATACAAGGCTGCTTCCACCAGGGGATTAAATTGCCTTGTTATTTTGTTTTACAAACATTGCTTTGAATGCAACATATGCTTCATTCAAATATTGTTTTTTGATACATGGGTATGATGATAAGATTAACCCTGTAAGGGAGGTCATACATGATTCTTTTTTTCTTTCATTCAACCAGTGAGTTGACCGAAAAAAATTAGCTAATTCCCCCATTCACTCACTTTGATGTAAATGGGGGAACCCTCCCCACATATTGTATTCTGACAGCCGGAAGCCGTTCCCTAGCAGAATACAATGATCAGTGTTGTCTGTTATATCCGGTTGCACTGATCAATCAGGAAAAACCCAACTAGCCAACAAGTCAATTGTTAGATCAAAGATGGATTGAAAGTAAAGAAAAACCCAAATTTTGGGTTGTCCCCAGAAAAGTGGCAGAAAGGAAACCTTCCAATGGGTACTCTAGTTTTGGTAACCTGGGGGGCCCCAAGAGATTCTCTTAACCACTTCAGCCCCGGAAGGATTTGACCCCTTAATGACCAGGCCATTTTTTGTGATACGGCACTGCATCACTTTAACTGACAATTGCGCAGCTGTGCGACGTTGTACCCAAACAAAATTAACATCCTTTTTTTCCCCACAAATAGAGCTTTCTTTTGGTGTTTTTTACTTTTTGCTATAATAAATATCCAAAACAAAATATAAAAAAACAAAATTATTCACCAGTTTAGACTGATATATATTCTTCTACATATTTTTGGTAAATAAAATTGCAATAGGTGTATATTGATTGGGTTGTGCAAAAATTATCGTGTCTACAAAATAGGGGATATATTTATGGCATTTTTTTATACTAGTAATGGCAGCAATCTGCGATTTTTTTATTGGGACTGTGACATTGTGGCGGACAGATCGGACACTTTTGACACTTTTTTGGGACCAATGACATTATTACATTGATCAGTGCTATAAAAATGCACTGATCAATGTAAAAATGACACTGGCAGGGTAGGGGTTAAACTCTAGAGTGATCAAGGGGTTAACTGTGTTCCCTCAGCGTGTTCTAACTGTAGGGGGGGTGGGCTGGCAGGGACATGACAGATCTCACTGTTCCAGATGACTGGGAACAGTAGATCACTGTCAGAACGGGGATCTG
Source organism: Glandirana rugosa (assembly GCA_018402905.1). Taxonomy (NCBI): domain Eukaryota; kingdom Metazoa; phylum Chordata; class Amphibia; order Anura; family Ranidae; genus Glandirana; species Glandirana rugosa. Next base: position 2,098,578 of record BLSH010010404.1, on the reverse strand, counting down.
CCTTGTTTACATTGGCAGATCCCCGCTCTGCCTCTGTAGAAGGCGATTACGGGTCGCCGGCTGATATTGAGTCCGTCTGACCCACAGGCATGCTCATGCAGTGCAGCTATGGTGATTTGCTCGGCAAGCGGTTAATTTGCAAGCATTTCTTTGCCCTTCCTGTTTTGGCTACAGGACAGGAAGTGAAGGTAAATCTCCTCAATGGAACACAAATTGCAAAAAAAAATTAACAAACAAAATAACCTTCCTATATTGTATCCATAATGAAAAAAAAGGTCTGCCTATAGTTCTAATTTAAGTTTTAAATGGGGGTAGTTGTAGGTTTGGTAAAGCTTTAAATGAACGTAATTAACCTGAGTAGTTTAGTATAGGAGAAAGAGAGTGCTGCTTTACAGCAGGAGGCATTATTAGTTGTTAGGACGCCAGCGGGTGTCGGCTCCTTAAAGAGGAGGTCCAGCTCCTCCACAAAAAATTAGAAGCCAGCAGCTACAAATACTGCAGCTGCTGACCTTTAATATGTGGACAATTACCTGTCCAAGGAGCACGCGATGTTGGCACCCTAGCCGATCTTCAGATCAGATGTCGGGTGCAGCTGCCGCCATTCCTCATAAGGGAACCCAGCAGAAAAGCCTTTCGGCTTTCACAGCCGAATCCCTACTGTGCATGCGTGAAGTGCTCTGTGCTCTCTAATTTGCTCGGCGGCGGAGGAAGGAGGAGGGGGTCAAACTTCCGTGAGATGGCGCCGCAGCACCGTCTCCTGGAAGTGGGGAACAGTACCTGTCAAAAACAGATACCCATTCCCCCCTTCCCCCTGAAAGGTGCCAAATGTGGCATCGGAGGGGGAGAGGAGATGGATAAGCGGAAGTTCCACTATTGAGTAAAACTCCGCTTTAAAAACCAATGACTCATCATTGCAGTCAGAGTAGGGATCAGTCACTGGTTGTTACGATGCCAGTGAGTGCTGGCTCATAAAAACCAACACAAAACGTGTGCAAAAATGCACCAAAAACGCAGGTACTTGCATTTTTGGTGCGATTCCACTGATGTCTATGGGGCACAAAATTGCATGGTATCGCACCAAAGTAGCACATGTACCTTACCCAACGTTGTATCACAGTTGTGTTGCATTGATGTGAACAGCCACTATAGAGAATAATGTGATTTCCATTGTCATGTGATTCTGTGTGACTTAAGTCACATCTGAAGTCGCACTAGTGTGAACCAGTCCTTACACAACAATCCAAATATGCACCTGCTATACAGCATATGGAGACAGGCACTTTTTCTGTCTCTGTACTCCTACTTACAGTCGGTCTTAAAGCCGAGTTCCACCCAGGGGGGAGGGGGGAACGGGTGCCTGTTTTTGACAGGTACCCATTTCCCACTTCTGGGAGACATCACCACATCCCTCGGAAGTCGCCCCCCCTCCTACTTCTTCCGCCCCAGTACAGAAGAAACCGGCTGTGAAGCCAAAAGGCTTCACTGCTGGTTTCCCTTACCATGAATGACAACAACTGCACCCGAGAGCCGATCTGAAAATCAGCTGGGGTGCCGACATTGCAGGATCCCTGGACAGGTAAGTGTCCTAATATTAAATTTCCTCTAGTTTAATTATCTATGGGGGTAGTTTCATTATCATTACTGGAGTAATTATTTTTTAATATGTAAAAGTGATGTGATGATGATTTTTGAATCAGGCATACAGTTGGCCATTTATATGGCTATAGCATCTAGACAGTATTGTTAGGGCTTTATTGAATTCCCCCACTGTATTGCTTTACTGCAGTTTGCTGAGAGTATTAGGCATGTGCAATTCGTTTCATTACAAATTTTGACAAATTCATTAATTCGGAAGTATCCAAATTTACGAAAATCCGTTCAAATAGTCGAATATTCGTAAATTCGTAAATTTGAATAGTCAAATATTTGTAAATTCGAAAACCCGAAAATTAAAAAATCTGAAATAATAACTTAACTATTACTAACTATTAAATTATAGGTATTGGAATTTCCTTTCAAATTTGGCTCTTATTGAACGTAACAAATACAAATGTATCCGAAGTTACGAATTATCCGAAATAACGAATGCCGTATCTAAACGAATGGAACGTAACAAATTAATAATAATAATAAAAAACAATAATAATAATAATGAAAAATGTTTTGTTATTATTATTAATATTTATTATTAATTTGTTCCGTTGCATTTGTTTAGATGCAGCATTCGTTATTTCGGATAATTTGTAACTACGGATACATTTGTATTTGTTACGTTCAATAACAGCCAAATTTGAAAGGAAATTCCAATACCTATAATTTAATAGTTAGTAATAGTTAAGTAATTATAGTTAGTTATTATTTCAGATCAATAAAAAATGTTTTGTTATTATTATTATTTATTATTAATTCATTACGTTCCATTTGTTTAGATGCAGCATTCGTTATTTCGGATAATTCGTAACTTTGGATGAATTCGTATTCGTCATGTTCACTAACAGCCAAATTTGAAAGGAAATTCCAATACCTATAATTTAATAGTAAGTTATTATTAGTTATTTATTATTTTGATTTTTCGAATTTATGAATTTAAGAGTTTTTGAATTTACGAATTTACAAATTTACAAATCGCGGTCATAACGAATGACCCGAAAAACAAAAAAAAAAAAGAATGTAAGGAAAACGGATGAACTTTTCAGCAGTGCTCAAGTCTAGGGAGGAGCACAACGTGGTAATGCATTCGGACAAGCCATGCCTGGATCATTACACTGTCTCAACAGAATTAAAAATCTTTTGGTAGGTATCACAATTCACATACATGTATATTAAGTGTGCATTTAGTTGGATTTCAGCTTTAACTGGCCTGTAGTTTAAATTAGGTATAACAGTCTTTATGGACCATTAGCTGCACATATACAGTACTACTCAGGAGAGTTTCAAGAATATGAATTACTAAAATCTGCTTATTAGTCCATCTGTGCTATGATTTGTCTCTAAAGACCTGTATGAAAAAATGTTGTACTATAAGACTAGTCTACAGCAAAGATATGGTTGAGCAACATTTGTGATGTCTCCGGCATATTTCACTATCCTGCAGTTATACCCCTGAGTACTGCATCCATCGCCAAATTGCAAGAACGGAGATGAATACGTTGTGTGGGTAATGGACAGCTAGTATCTCTGCACAAATTGCAGAAACACACAAATGGAATGAATTCCATCTATATCATCTAGCACTGGCAAGAAATACTCCAAAGGCACTCAAAACAAGTTAAAAGAGTTGATACTTAAGAAAAACAGAAACCTGAAACACCAAATCAATGGTAAAAAAAGATGAACATTTTGAACTGACCTTCACAGCACGGAGACTTAAATATTTTTTAGAAACACCATGGGGAAATCTCAAAACAGTGCATGCAAAGGGGATACTATTGCTGTCTGCAAAAAAGCAAAAAAGAAAAGCAAAGCACATTGGACTTCATCTATCCAGCAATTATTATTTTAATTCATGTAAACTGAATGTTATTTACAGCGGCTAACAGGGTGCTATTTTATTCCCCAGCCATAGTCAATGTTTTATGAAGCCAGATGATAATGCAGGAAAATAAAATTGTACATTCAAATGCCGTTATTTATGTGAACTTTTTCTTTTATTTATGTGTAATTTAGCTTTGTCCTTTAAAATATGGAGGATGTTTAGTGTTACCAATACAGAAGTTCTTATTCTGTATTAGATGTGAGCAGACCACTCCCAATGCAATGTTGGCTCAAGTGTCTTCTGTGTACTGGTGTAAACATATAATTCCTTGGTAACATTTATAATAAACTGTAGTCACTGATAAATCTACATAATTAACTACATCTAATATACTTAAAGCGTAACTCCACTTTTATTGAGAAAAAAACATTCCTCCCTGGGTGATCTATGTACATTGCAAGGATTATAACAACATTTGTTGCAGATTCCCACCTTTTGTTATTCTAAAGAAATCCCTGTTTGTTTCTCTGTGCCTCTGTACTGAAAAGGTCTAATGGGAGTGGTTTCATAATTATCTGTCAGGTGTGCAGCTGCAGGACACTAATGAGGAAATCTGCTGGGCCTGAATCCCTTTAGACGTGTTCCTATTGAAAGTATCTCAACAAAAATGACATTTTTGTTGCAGGGGATGCCTGAAATCTGACTTGTATCTTAGGCAGACTTCTGGGAAAATTGGTGAGCCAATCACACAAGCAGGAAATTATGTTTCTGGGGAGTGGTCAGTAACCATTCTGTGTACAGAACTACTCCAGGTAGCCATATTGCATTGCATTTATAGAAAATTACAGCTGCTGCAGATTGAAAAGGAAAGGTAATTTTTAATAACTTTCAATTACAATATGACGTGTATCGCAATGGTACAGGCTATATTATTTTTTCTTTATTTGATTTTTTTTTCCGCACGAAAGTGGAGTTACCTTTTAAAGCAGAGCTCCACCCAAAAGGGGAAGTTCCGCTTTAAGGACTCGTCCCCCACTCCTCTTGAGCAATTGGCACTTTTGAGGAGCAGGGTCGGAAACTGAAGTTCTCCTCCCTCCCTCCCCCCTGCAGTCTTCTGGGACACTGATTCAGGCATGCGCAGTGGGCACCCAGTTGTGAGCTGCAAGCTGTCACAGTCGGTTGCCCGTAGTAAGATGTCAAAAAACAAAATTGTGGAAAAACACAAAAGGCTATTTAAAACTTAATGCTTTAGTTCATATATTAAAATGCAAATAGCAGAAGACAATTTGCCAACAAAGCCACCACCAAAGATACTCAGTTAAAAATGACAACGTTGTCAATAGTTAGAAAAGACACAATCAGCCGGCTGCATACACCCATGAAAGACCACACTCAGAATCACACCCGTCACCAAACAACCAATTGATCCAAATGGGCTGCAATGGCAGAAATGGGGGTGATAAATAATACCACCGGGGTCAATGGTGGGGATGCAAGGTAAATGAACCCATGGAAGGGATCCTCAGTCTATGGCCCCTATGAGTGACAGGGGTAACTGGGTGGTTAGGGCACACTGACATTAGATCTCTGGTCATCAGTGACACCCACGAACCCATGTATGATCGCCAGTTAGATGTCACATAGCATCATTGTTGGCCAGTAGTGCGGAATGCAGCCCCGTCATGCCACATAGCAGATATCAAATTCTCTGAATGAGTGGAACAACTGGACAACAGATGGATCTCACCCGTCTTCAACAGAGGTGGCAGACTCCAAGTAGGTAGAGCAGTCGCTGGTAGATCAATGTTGCAGCCGGACATTACCCAGTGGGACCGTGTGGATGTGCTGCTGACGGAGGTCCAGGTGTGGGTGCGGTGACCGTTACTGGTTCACCACGTCCAGGGCTGAGGGCCGGTATGGTCCATGCACTGAGGCAAGGGGAGTGGCTGCTGGAGTCACATGGGAGTCGGGTCCGTGGTCACATGGTGGTGGTCATCGGGTTGACAGCTGAGGCGTCACTGAGGTGTGTGAAGATGAAACCGCTGATGCGTTTCATCTGCCAATCGCAGACCTCCTCAAAGCCGATTGGCGGACGAAATGCGTCAGCAGTTTCGTCATCACGCACCTCAGTGACGCCTCAGCCGTCAACCCGATGACCAACCCCATGTGACCACAGACACGGCTCACGTGTGAATCCAGTTGCCACTCCCCTTTCCTCGGTGCACAGACCATACAGAGCGGTCCCTTCGCTTGGACATTCCACAGGGACATTCCCACGGATACCCACCCTCAGCCCTGGACGTGGTGAACCAGTGATGGTCACCGCACCCACACCTGGACCTATGTCAGCTGCACATCCGCACGGTCCCACTGGGTAATGTCCGGCTGCAACATTGATCTACCAGCAACTGCTCTACCCACTTGGAGTCTGCCATCTCTGGTGAAGAAGGGTGAGATCCATCTGTTGTCCAGTTGTTCCACTCATTCAGAGAATTTGATAACTCATTTTTAACTGAGTATCTTTGGTGGTGGCTTTGTTGGCAAAATGTCTTCTGCTATTTGCATTCTAATATATGAAATAAAGCATTAAGTTTTAAATAGCCTTTTTGTCCCAATCAGGGCTTTTGTGTTTTTCCACAATTTTGTTTTTTGGCCAATTATTACCTGAGGGACCACATTCCCTATCTGAATGTATAGGTACATGGTGTATATGGATATTTTATCCCCACCTTACATACCATGCGTATTCACGTAATTGACCTCTACGGGGGGCTGTCTTTTATCAATTTGTTGTATTGTGGGGCCCATAGTAAGATGCCAGCACTTGGGACCAAAGACAGCAGGTGAGGCCGACTGGGGCGAGCACACCGCTGGATTATGTGACAGGTGAATGGCTGTTTTTTAAAAGCCAGCAGCTACAGTTTTTGTAGCTGCTGACCTTTATTTTTTTCACAGGTGGCCGGAACTCCTCTTTAAAGTAGAATTAGATAAAAATGTCCCCCTCCTTCCTAACATCTATACTAACTAACCCATATACAAAATATGTACTGTAAATACTTAACTATAGTATGTGAGGTCAGAGGTTGGAAAGTAGTGTGTGAGGTCAGAGGTTGGAAGATAGTGTATGAGGTTGGAAGATAGTGTGTGAGGTCAGGCGTTAATAGATAGTGTGTGAGGTCAGAGGTTGGAAAATAGTGCGTGAGGTCATCGTTTTGGAAGATAGTGTGTGAGGTCAGAGGCTGGAAGATAGTGTGTGAGGTTAGCGGTTGCAAGATAATGCGTGAGGTCATAAGTTGCAAAGTAGTGCATGCAGTCAGAGGTTGGAAGATGTGTGAGGTGAGAGCTTGTAAGGTCATCATCTATCAGGCTTTAGGTGACCTCTAACCATGTGATTGTTTGTGAAATGCCACGTCCATGTCAACAGGTTTGCTAAAATACTGTAGATAATGCTGTTCTAGATTTTCTCCAATGCTAGTAACATAATCAAAATTCTAGTTTAATTATGCAATCACTCACAGCTGATGAGGAAGATCAGCCAAAATTAATTCTGATTCCTCCCTTTACTTCCTTTAAAGTACATCTTTCTAGATAAAACGTGTTTTTCTGACCCTATAGACCTGAAAGATATATGTAGCTCAGGAAAATCAGAAAGCAATGTCCGAACTGCATATCTGCACATTTGTTCAAGAATAATTTGCAGAAAGAGAAGTGACCAATAGCAGCCTCCATATTCTCTTAAGAAACATTTCTTTCAGGCAGTGTTCACATGATCTAATGCCTAGACTCTTAAATTTGTAAGAAGAACTTCTGTTTCTCTTGCTAGGAACACAGGGCTAACCAAGTCTCCCCCGTGGGACTTGTCACCCCTACAGCCAACTCCTCCTTTCCTTCCTGTACGGTCTTCCATAGTTCTCAGCTGTAATTGAATTAGCAGAATAAAAGGTACAGAATCTTTCTGCTGGCTTTCTCTGTTTATTTTTCAGGTCCTAGGACATCTCTCCCCTCCCTACATCACATCCTTGTCACTGATAAGAAGGCACAGAAGACAGCTATTGCCAGAAGTTAATCACTGCTTTGATCCTGGACAGTTAAAAAAGTCTTAGAAATGAAATTTCAAAGCCAGTGGGGATGAAGTGTTTTCCTTTATAGATGTCAACATCTGTGGTGTGGTACAGCAGTCTGAATCATCAATCAAACTGTCATCTCCTCTCCCTTTGTCGCAGCCCTAACTTTATTGGGTTAATGTCATCCCACAGGTGTGGGTGGACAGTGGTTATGGTGGTACGTGGTTGTTGGTACAGTTACTTGGTGTTAGAGTCCTGAAAAACTAAGCAAGTGGTTTGGTTAAAATTTTAATGGTGATATTGGTCTGTGTGTTTAATATTGAAGGTTTAGTACAACAAAGGTTAAAGGTTATCATATTTGTTTTAAAACCCAAATAAAGGGGCCGCAGCCATAATTTTCCACACTTCAGTTTCATGGTTTTCTTTACTATCATGATTGATCAGATGGTGATGGTGGGGTGGAATGAGGATGGTTGTTTGTGGGGTTGTACAGTCCCATGCAGGCAACCACTCCACTCCAGATTCTCCACCCCCTGCTCCACCGACTGATGGGAGCTGGCACCAAATATTACACAATCCGTGTGCAATATTCCGCAATCCGTGTGCAATATTCCGCAATCCGTGTGCAATATTCCGCAATCCGTGTGCAATATTCCAATTAGGAATGGGCCCGATGTTGGAGTCGAGCGTAGGTTCAACTCGAACATTGGGCATTCGCCCATCGTCAAATTTAGAACATTATGGGGCATTCGCAGCAAATTCTAGTGCCACTGAATGCCTCTAAATGCACTGCGAGATCGCTGGGAAATGACACCCACTGATGTTCACCTGCATGCTTTGGCCAATTACAGCGTGCTCTGCCATGATTGGCCAAAGGCATGGTTCCTTTAGCCAGTCAGGGGTCTGAGTCCATGCCCCACACTATATAAGGGCGCTTGAACAGTGGCTGTATGTAGTGTGTGAAAGTGGAGTTAGCAGCTAGTTTAGCTAGGTTAGTTAGTGGCATGTAGGCAGTGTAGTATATAGATACAGTATAGAGTATATACAGTCAGTGCAGGCAGTGTAGTATATAGATACAGTGTAGAGTATATACAGTCAGTGCAGGTAGTGTAAGAATATATATATATACAGTATATTATATATATATATATATATATATATATATATATATATATATATATACGCTGCATTCAGTGTAGACAATATACAGTGCGTGCTCAGATAAAGGTCTGGCATAGATTTTAAGGGGTACTCCACAGCAAAATCTTTAAAAAAATTGGCATGGGGTCCCCCCAAAATCCATACCAGCCCCTTCAGGTCTGGTATGGATTTTAAGGGGAACCTCACACCATTTTTTTTTTTTAAATGGCGTAGGGGCCTTGCCAAAATCCATACCAGACCCCTCAGGTCTGGTATGGATTTTAAGGGGAACCTCGCGCCAAATTAAAAAAAAATGGTGAGGGGGTTCCTTCCAAAATCTATACCAGACCCTTATTCGAGCACGCAGCCTGGCAGGGCAGGTGGGGGGGCGAACGAGTTTTTTTTCTTATTTTTTGGGTCATCGCACGCCGTGATTGATGATGGATTACATCGCCCCCCTTATTAAAGGGGGCTTCCAGACTCTGATAAGCCCCCCGCCCGCAGACCCCGACAACCACAGCCTAGGGTTGTCGGGAAGAGACTGTTGTTCCCACCAACATGGGGACAAGGTACTTTGGGGTGGGGGGTATAGAGCCCCCCCCATATTGAGGATATGTAGCCTGGTACGGGTCAGGAGGGAGGGCGCTCGCCCATACCCCCCCATCCTGGCTGGCCAGGTCGCATGCTCGGATAAGGGTCTGGTATGGATTTTAGGGGGGAACCCACGTCAAATTTTTTAAACATTTTGATGTGTGAAGAACAGATGTTGACTTATTAGCGGCTATAATAAAAGTGACACAGACTAAACAGATGTGTGAAGAACAGATGTTGACTTATTAGCGGCTATAATAAAAGTGACACAGACTAAACAGATGTGTGAAGAACAGATGTTCTATGTGAAGAACAGATGTTCTGTTTGCAGAACAGATGTGCACTTATTCACGGTTTCATTAAAAGTGACACACAGACTTTAAATAAGTTTGCAGAACAGATGTGCACTTATTTCCGGTTTCATTTAAAGTGACACACAGACTTTAAATAAGTTTGCAGAACAGATGTGCACTTATTCCCGGTTTCATTTAAAGTGACACACAGACTTTAAATAAGTTTGCAGAACAGATGTTCACTTATTCCCGGTTTCATTTAAAGTGACACACACATTTTGCAGAACAGTGATATGGGTTCTCCCGGCTTATTTATACTTTTTTGACACAGTTTGAAGATGATGTTAGAACAGTTCTATGGCCTCTACTGTTAATTAATACTTTTCAGACCCAGTTTGAAGATGATCCCCATTCACCTCCATTTTTGCTTTTTTATGTTTTTATTTTTTTTTTAATATTTAAAGTTATTTCCCTGTCCCCATTTCTTTTTAGGGAACTTGTCCCACCCTTACCCCCCTTTTCCTTCCTTTTGCAGACCTCTAGGACCTTCCTGGGCTTTTTTACAGCATTTTAAAGAATTTTCATTAAAATTACCAGAACCCCGGACCCCTCTTGGG
>BLSH010010404.1:2040617-2067857 GCA_018402905.1 Glandirana rugosa | reverse complement strand
GGGGGGCTGTTTTACCTGCCAAAGTCTTTGTATGTCTGTCTATCCTGTCTTGAAATTTACACAGCTCTGCCACAGAGCACAGCCCTGACATGGCAGAAGACCTGTTTTTTTCTGCTGCAGTTTAAGTAACAATTGCAGGTTTTGTTCTTGACCCATGCTGTGACTTGACAGTAAAAGCAGCAGCCTGGTGAGCTCATATCTTTGGGAACGTGTGTCCATTATGTTGACTCCTTGTGCTGCTCAACCCTCTCCCATTCTGAGCTCTGCTGTATACAGATTGCAACAGGCTGATGCATTCAGCTACACACACTACTTCCATTTAAAATATACATTTAACAAGTTATTACTGAATACAGAGTTGCCTTAAACTGTATCTTTTATGGCTGTCTTGAGTTTGGTTTTATGTAACAATGCTTATCTAAGAAAAAGTAGTGCTGACTTATGCAATCCCCTTCTAAATATACTAGTTGTCTGACTGTCATGCTGATCTTCTGGTTTCACCACTTAGCAACTTACAGACCATGAGCAAGTACATCAAGAAACTTGGGCTATAAACTTGCATATGTATGTAAAGTATTTTCAAACACAAGAACAAAAATGCAATATAATTCAGCTTACCTTTGCTTAGATGTGGCATTCGTTTTCTATTTTTCAGGACATTATCCACAAGTACAGAAACATACCTGTTGATCCTGCCAAAAATTCAGATTCCTTGTGAATTGAATAGTTTGAGAGGGGTTTGTGGGTAGTTTTGTGAATTGAGATAGCAAACAATGTTATCCATCTTCCCAGCTAATTTGTGTGGACTATAGAAACCCTGATTCCTATGTAATGGGTGTTTGTAGCTGGAATAAGTCTATGTAATGTCCTCTACATCCATAGTGCAGTGAGTGGTGTCAACCTAGAGCAGAATGTGTATGATAGGCAAGATCACCAACTGAAAATAAAGGGAAAAAAGGCTGAAAAAAGAAATGCAGCCACCACTTCTAAGGTCTATTAAGCTGCAATGTATTATATTTTGTTCTTGCATTTAGTTACACGTTCAGGTCCACAAATCAGTAAGAAGTAACAGAATCAAACAACAGCCAGGCAAATAGCATTTTCAGAAAGATGTCATGGATATAAATGCAGATATTCTCATAATTGTTTCCTAAAGAAAGACTTTAGCTATTCCCTATGCTATAATGAATACAGGGTAGACAAGTACCTGCACTTTTGTAGTATTGCCTTTTAAAGCCTACACAAAGATTGCTGATTGGCAATTTTAGAGCAGTGTAAATGAAAAGGCAGTTAACAGTTGTGTGTGTATATGGAGAGAATAAAGAAGCAGGTATTGTGGGGAGCTGTACCATAGTGATCAATGCTCACACAATTACTGCCATTGCTTGCAATACACTACAGTACTGTCTCTGGGCTATACCCCTAATTAACTACCCCACTCTGCTCAGTGCAAGTTGCAGAGAAATAAAAGACAACTTCTCATCTGATGAAGATTTTATTTACTCAATGTGATCTGTATTAAGACATATGAGGTATGATCAGTAATAAGCCATGACATATTCCTGCAGTTGTTCCATTTATTAGCGATTCAGCCAGCAGTAGAAGAAGCTTCAATTGATGCTTCCATAAGCTAAGCTGCAGTCAATGTTAATGATACAATCTTCTGAGTACAATGGAAGGAAGAGCTGCCTTGCAGACAGAGCATTAACCCTTTCATAGCCAAGATGAGGAATGACAGCAGAAGGACTGGACAACTTCTACTGGAGCCAAACGGTGGGCATTCCCCAGGCTTTGATCAGCCATGCTTACAGCAAGACATATTAGCCAGGTTCTGTAGTCTCTCCTCTGTGGCCACTGGAGAGTTAAAGTGATGGAACCAAAGGATACAGATGTAGGATGTAGGTAAATAATTTATTTTAAAAAGATAGATTTTTTTCCTGTCCACGTTGGCCTTTCCAAAGCAGAGGCTGCATGATGTCATTTTACTAATGAGAGAGATCATAGCTGGATGTTGATTAGGAAGCGTTCATTAAGGTCTTTTCCTAGTGATGATCCAAGGAGGGGCTTCCTATGGTACTCACATGAAGCGATCACAGTTGGGTCTATTACAAGAAAGAGCTGAAATCAAATGCAGGCTAACAATCCAGCTGTGATGAAGAAACTCCACACAGAAATGATGGAGAGAACTAATCAGTCCTGCATCCTCCCCACTTAGAGGACTTGCACATCAAAGATCAGGGGTGCTGGGAAAGTTCTGTAGGACTTGAATCTTCTAATTTGGTTAATCAGTCAGTTCAATGCTTGCTGTGGGTGGTGTGGAGTCACTGCACCGCACCTATTGCCGCTAATACGGTTGTCCACTTAAAGTTGGTAAATCAAGGATGAGTTCTTCAACAAGCTCTCCGCAGTGATCCCTATCATCAAAGATCAGGGGTGCTGGGAAAGTTCTGTAGGACTTGAATCTTCTCATTTGGTTAATCAGTCAGTTCAATGGTTGCTGAGGGTGGTGAGGAGTCACTGCAGCGCACCTAATAGAGTTGTCCACTTAAAGTTGGTAAATCAAGGATGAGTTCTTCAACAAGCTCTCCACAGTGATCCCTATCATCGAAGATCAGGGGTGCTGGGAAGGTTCTGTAGGGCTTGAGTCCTCTCATTTGGTTAAACAGTCAGTTCAATGCTTGCTGTGGGTGGTGTGGAGTCACTGCACCGCACCTATTGCCGCTAATAGAGTTGTCCACTTACAGTTGGGAAATCAAGGAAGAGTTCTTCATCAAATTCTCCGCAGTGATCCCTATCATCAAAGATCAGGGGTGCTGGGAAAGTTCTCTAAGACTTGAATCCTCTCACTTCGTTGATCAGTCAGTTCAATGCTTGTTGTGGGTGGTGTGGAGTCACTGCACCGCACTCATTGCCGCTAATAGAGTTGTCCACTTAAAGATGGAAGATCAAGGATGAGTTCTTCATCAAGCGATCCATAAGACAGCATGCTTGGTTAGCGTTGTTTCACCGGGGCCAGTCCTCAGTTCCCGCTGCCACCGTGTAGCACAGGAAGATTCCTTGGCATCAAACAGCCAAACTCCCGTAGGCAGCAGTACATTCCTTTCCAAGAGTCTAGCTCCATCATCTCCAAAGTCTTCTGATCCTTCATCCAAGGTCTCCCCCCCCGCCTGTGCTCCCCTCCCCACCCTATCCTGTCTATTATAGCAGACAATAAGGCACCCAGCTACAACTATTATAATTATAATCCAGCCTGATCCAATGAACTTCACTCTTTTGCACCCAGCTCCTGAGCTCCACACACAATCCCAGCCCTATGCCTTATTACTCCTGGGCTCTACACACAACCCCAGTCCCATGCTTCACTGCTCCTCAGCTCAATACACAATCCCAGCCCTATGCTTTATTGCTCCTAAGCTCCACACACAACTCAAACCATGCCTTATTGCCCCTAAGCTCCACACACAAACCCCAGCCCTATGCCTTGTTGCTCCTGAACTCCACTCACAACTACAGCCCTATGCCTTGTTGCTCCTGAGCTCCACACACAACCCCAGCCCTATGCCTTGTTGCTCCTGAGCTCCACACACAATCCCAGCCCAATGCATTATTGCTCCTGAGCTCCACACACAACCCCAGCCCAATGCATTATTGCTCCTGAGCTCCACACACAACCCCAGCCCTATGCCTTATTGCTCTTGAGCTCCACTCACAACTCCAGCCCTATGCCTTATTGCTCCTGAGCTCCACTCACAACTACAGCCCTATGCCTTGTTGCTCCTGAGCTCCACTCACAACTACAGCCCTATGCCTTGTTGCTCCTGAGCTCCACTCACAACTACAGCCCTATGCCTTGTTGCCCCTGAGCTCCACTCACAATCCCAGCCCTATGCCTTATTACTCCTGAGCTCCACACACAACCCCAGCCTATGCCTTATTGCTCCTGAGCTCCACACACAATCCCCAGCCCCTATGCCTTGTTGCTCCTGAGCTCCACACACAACTACAGCCCTATGCCTTGTTGCTCCTGAGCTCCACACACAATCCCAGCCCTATGCCTTGTTGCTCCTGAGCTCCACACACAATCCCAGCCCTATGCTTTATTGCTCCTGAGCTCCACACACAACCCCAGCCCTATGCCTTATTGCCCCTGAGTTCCACACACAACCCCAGCCCTATGCCTGTGAAACTGAGCTCCAGTGTTCCCCATCTGAGCTCATCTCTCCATCTCTCAGTGTTTTCACCAAGACTATATTGAGTGGTGAGGCTCTGCAATCACGTGGTAGGAGAGAAGGAGGAGGGGGTGGGGGGGTCCTCCGCAGTTTGCTGTTTGTTGGGTCTCAGACACACATAGAGTGTTGGAGAGAGCTGCAAGTCTATGCTTTTCCTTGTCTAAGCAAAATAAGAGCTGCTGTACATATTGACAGGCTCTAGCTCTAAGGATCTAAGCTGCGATCTCCTTCCACTGCTGCTGCCTGTGCTGCTTGCATTGCCTTTTACCTGGATAGCTCCTTCCCCCCATCATTCTTCCCTGGGTACCAGCACCACAAATCCGAGCTGATGTGCTGTCTGAGAGGCTGGAAATGGAAGTGTTGATGCTCTGCTTTTTCCCCTGGATATTTGTGTGTCTTTCTGTACGGGCGGACTCCATCATCCACATTGGTAAGATCATAATGATCACCATGGGGTAAAGGGAAGGAGGGGGGGGGTGCCAACTGCAGGTAAACTTATGTTGTGGGGGGGGGGGGGTCTTTTCCATGCCATGCTGGCTGATGACTTCCAGCACAAAGTTCTTTGCTTAGCCCAGAGCTGGCTGTGTTGCTGACCACCAGCACCATGGACAGCGCACCTCCCTATAGAAGGAGACAGGTGAAGGCCAAGGGGACAGACAGTACAGCCAGCACTTGTTCCATGCCATTCTATTTCCTTAACTTGCAGCTGTCATGTAGGGCATGCAAAGGCTGGCAACTTCCATGTCAGTGGATGAGATAACATAGGAATTGCACTGGATGGGCAGCTGCTATAGGAGATGTGCTAATCAGGAGATGAATGGCAGGAAGGACAAGGCTGCATGTGTGCTGCTGGCAATACAAAGCTGAGACACTGGGACCGCAGTGTGAGAGCAGAAATTCACAGGACTAATGCAGATTATAAAACAACTGCTCAGGCACGTCCAAGATGAGCCCACATCCAGCAGCTTAGCCCAGACCTAGGCGCCTGGCAGGATGAATGGGACGAGGTAATACTGATGTCACATACAGCAGATGGCATACCTAATCTAGGCAGACAGAGAGGAAGCCTTGTGCCCAGGGGGAAGGCTAAAAAGGGGCTGCTTGCCTGTGTGTCAGCTATTTGGGTCAGCTGCAGGGCTAGGACCCCCTAAGGACTATTTGGGTCAGCTGATGGTGTGGGGCTAGTACCCCCTAAGAAGGCACCCTTGCCATGCCTGGGACCACGAGTATGTGTGGGGAGCCGGTCCTAGCACACAGCATTGCCATGCCTGGGACCATCAGTAGGTGTAGGGAGCCGGTCCTAGCACACAGCCTTGCCATGCCTGGGACCATCAGTAGGTGTAGGGAGCCGGTCCTAGCACACAGCATTGCCATGCCAGGTACCACCAGTAGTTGCAGGGAGCCGGTCCTAGCACACATCATTGCCATGGCAGGGACCACCAGTAGGTGTAGGGAGCCGGTCCTAGCACACAGCATTGCCATGCCAGGGACCACCAGTAGGTGTAGGGAGCCGGTCCTAGCACACATCATTGCCATGCCAGGGACCACCAGTAGGTGTAGGGAGCCGGTCCTAGCACACAGCATTGCCATGCCTGGGACCACCAGTAAGTGTAGGGAGCCGGTCCTAGCACACAGCATTGTCATGCCTGGGACCACCAGTATTTGTAGGGATCCGGTCCTAGCACACACCATTGTCATGCCTGGGACCACCATTATTTGTAGGGAGCCGGTCCTAGCACACAGCATTGCCATGCCTGGGACCACCAGTAGGTGTAGGGAGCCGGTCCTAGCACACAGCATTGTCATGCCTGGGACCACCATTATTTGTAGGGAGCCGGTCCTAGCACACAGCATTGTCATGCCAGGGACCACCAGTATGTGTAGGGAGCCGGTCCTAGCACACAGCATTGCCATGCCAGGGACCACCAGTATGTGTAGGGAGCCGGTCCTAGCACACAGCATTGTCATGCCTGGGACCACCAGTATGTGTAGGGAGCCGGTCCTAGCACACAGCATTGCCATGCCAGGGACCACCAGTATGTGTAGGGAGCCGGTCCTAGCACACAGCATTGCCATGCCAGGGGCCGCCAGTATGTGTAGGGAGCCGGTCCTAGCACACAGCATTGTCATGCCAGGGACCACCAGTATGTGTAGGGAGCCGGTCCTAGCACACAGCATTGTCATGCCTGGGACCACCATTATTTGTAGGGAGCCGGTCCTAGCACACAGCATTGCGGATCTATTAAATGGCATTGCAAGAACTTTGATTGCTGAGGTTGCTTTCAGGGATTGCTATTTGCTAACCCAGATGCAGCAGGGATATATTCAAGATTAAAATCATTTAACAACCCATGTTACCTCAATGGGCTGTACTATAACTTCGTCCTATAAGATGCCACTTTATGCCATCCCAGACATGGCAGTACTTTGTGTTGGTGACTTTTAGGCGGGCAGTGTAAGCAGGGAGCTAGATACAGAAGCTGAGCATCGGAGTAATGTACAGGCTGCATGCCCAGAACAGGTGCCCAACCTTTCTGAATGCAGCCACCGGCTGGGTATGGGCTCAGCTATACAGCAGGAGAGTTGACAGCTGGCATGGCAAGGAAGGGGTTAAATCTGGTGCTCTCCCGTGGAGTTGATGCATTGGTAGAGAGTGAATGAGCAATGGCTCAGGTCAGGTCCCTAAGGAAACATTACCAAACCCTCCCAATAGAGATGTACAGCGCTAATTGCACACACATGGCCGACAATACATCAGGAATATCTAAGGAGATCTACCTGGGAACATGCTGGGGAGAGGAATGTGTAATGCATCAGATGACAGGGGCACAGGATAAGGGACACAGACTCATTTGCTTTCTGATCACACTGCTGCTCAGTACATCTACAATGAATGTTTTATACTGTAAATGCAATGAGCACAGATTATTTGAAAGTTTTACTGGGGAAGTGTGACTATTTTAATGCAGGGACAGCTGGTCTTAATCAGATGGTAAGCCCCTGTGTCACCTGGTCATGGTCACCTGATTGGATCTGTCACCTGGTCATAGTGATGTGTCACCTTGCTATGGTCATTTGATGAGAAGATGTGCCACCTAACCCTGCTACTCAGGGGAGTATAAATATTTGCTGACCATCACAAGCATATAAGTATGAGCTGGCCAGAGATGTTAAATGGCCATGCCAGTCAGCTGGCAATGCTAATTAGGTGACTAGGAGTATTAGCCAGCCATGGTAATAAGATGGCTAGGAATATTAGCTGCCAGTCACAATCAGGCAACTTGGAGTATTGGCTGGCCATTTTATTCAGATGACTGTATTAGCCAGCCATGGTAATAAGATGACTAAAAGTACAAGCTGGCCATGGTAATCCGGTGACTATGATTATTAGCAGTCTTTGCTAATCAGACTGCGAGGAGTGTTAGTTGGACATGGTTACCAGCTGACTAGGAGTATTTGTTGGCCATGCTGATCAGCTGGCTAGTGATATCGGCTGATTGTGGTAATCAAGTGTGGTATCAGCAGGCCATGGTATTCACGTGACTAAGGATATCAGGTGGCCATGGAAATCAGATGACCATGGGTATTAGCTGACCATTCTAATCAGCTGATTAGGGGTATCAGCTGACCATGGTAATTAGGTGACTATGGGTGTTTAACTTGTCATGGTAAATAGATGATTAAGAGTATTTTCTATCCATGCTGATTAGCTGACTATTAATATTGTCTGGCCATGGTAAGCAGGTAATTAAGGTATTAACTTACCATGTTACTCAGATGACAAGAGGTATCAGCTAGCTATGGTTAGAAGATTAGCTAGCCATGATAATCTGGGACTAGAGGTAAAAGGTGGCAATGGTAATCAGGGGGCTAGGGATATTAGCTGGCCATGGTAATCAGGTGACTAGGGGTACTAGCTGATCATGGTAATCAGGTGACTAGGGGTACTAGCTGATCATGGTAATCAGGTGACTAGGTGTATTATCTGGCCATTGTACTCCAGTGACTAAGGGTACCAGCTGGCCAAAGTAATCAGATGACTAAAGGTATTAGCACATCATGGTAATCACATGACTAGGAGTATTAGTTGGCCATGGTACTCAGGTGACTTAGCATGGCTATACATTATACAACTTTCTTGTACGATTTTCCTTTGGTTTCACCGAAACTCTATAATATGAGGTCAAACCTAAACACTTTCAGTTGGTATGTAAGCAGGCAGGCTCTTGCACTACATACATAGTTGAAGGTAAATCTAAAGGAAATTGATTTAAAAAATTGTATAATGCATGGTAAGCGTAAGTGTGCTTGTTGGCCATAGTAATCAGGTGACTAGGGGTACTAGCTGATCATGGTAATCAGGTGACTAGGGGTACTAGCTGATCATGGTAATCAAGTGACTAGGTGTATTATCTGGTCATGTCACTCCGGTGACTAAGGGTTCCAGTTGGCCAAAGTAATCAGATGACTAAGGGTATTAGTTGATCATGGTAATCACATGACTAGGAGTATTAGTTGGCCATGGTACTCAGGTAACTTAGCATGGCTATACATTATACAACTTTCTTGCATGATTTTCCTTTGGTTTTACCAAAACCCTATAATATGAGGTCAAACCTAAATGCTTTCAGTTGGTATGTAAGCAGGCAGGCTCTTGCACTACATACATAGTTGTAGGTAAAATTGTATAATGCGTGGTCAGCGTAAGTGTACTAGTTGGCCATGGTAATCAAGTAACTAGGGGTATTAGCTGGCCATGTTAATCCGATGGTAGCTAGAAAGGTTAGCTAGCCATGGTAATCTGCTGGTCGTGGCACTCTGCAGAGTACATTTATCAGCTCTCCCTCTTAGGAAGGCCTCCAGGTCATGAGCTTGTGTTGGTTTAATAGTGTCTGCTGTATGTACATGGTGTTCAGCGCTGCCAGACTCTCATGTCTCTTTCCGCAACAGGTGCAATCTTTGAAGAAAATGCAGCGAAGGACAATGAAATTTTTCAGCTGGCCGTGTCGGATTTGAATCTCAATGACGATATCTTGCAGAGTGAAAAGATTGGACACACTATCAAGATTATAGAACCTAATAATCCATTTCAAGCTGTCCAGGAAGGTAAGCCATCCAGCTTAGTAAGTACTTTTTGCAGAGTGTGGGGTTAATTACTGAAACCTGGAGGAAGACAGACATGCTGTTCCTAAAGTAACTTAGAAAAATGTGGTTGCTATGTGTAACAGCTTCCCTTCTTCTGCTCCAGTTTTCATAAATCCATTCCTGAGGAGGGCCTAAGCAGTTCAGATACCTGCTATGTCAATTGAAACATCTGAAGGCTTCTATTCAGCAGTAATGACAGCAGTTCCTTAGCCACTTGCTGTTTTCCCAAACAAAGCCATTTCTCATTTCACACTTTGAGTATTGCTTATCTGCGTAAAATCCAATTTACACATTGTCTTGACCAATCAGAAAAAGCTCTGTGTGTGTCATAAGTTTATCCAGGGATATACTTTATATAAGTGACACTATGGATAATCATTTGCATTTGTGCCCTGCTCTGACCATTGTATTTTGCACAGCTGCAAAAAGAAGCTTAACATTCAAGTAGCAGAATGACAGCCTGGCTCACAAAGGCAGCATTGTACTGTATTTCTGCTTGTTGAAACTTTTGTTCTGCCTGTAGTGGGCACTGTCTTACCAGAAAAGAGAGCTGTGAGTTGTGAAATGATGATCCCTGGTGCATCTGATTTACCATCTCTGCTCCAGCTTCAATCACTAGTTGTCAGTTATTTATTGTCATTCACTAAGGGGTTAAACTGTTTTTGAAACCGGGAAAGCTGTGCGCTTTTTGCTTGTGTGGCTGTGGCACATTTAGCGCATCGATTAATGAATTAATTACCGAGACTGTAAAATTGATTATCTTTTATTTTTTTGTTGGTGTGTTATTGGAATCCTGAGCATTGAGCAAGTGGGAAATGATAAATCATTGAAAGATCCCTCATTGTTTTCCAGTGTAGAGGGAAGTGAGGTGGAGCTTGCTAATCTTTCTCTTTCAAAGGTAGCGTGGTTCAAGGTCACTTTTTAAAAATCTGCATAGAATTTAGTACTGCGTCTGAAAGTGGTATGGAATCCCCGCAACTGGAAGATGCAAGTTACAGATCCACAGAGTACGATGATGTGTCTGCCTGCAGAGTATTTGCCTTTATTGCTGTTCTGTATCTGATGGAATGTCACATTTGCAAGATCAAGTATAATCAGATTTTACTGTCAGGACAGCGAGAGTATGATGGTTCCCTTCATTTTAGCTAGGGAATATTTTCCTGAATATGGCAGAGTTTTCCTCCATTTCAGCATCCCTCCAGACTCCCTGATGAATTACCTAGTCTTCTTTCTTTACAGCTTGAGTAAATTGTACACACGATCGTAAATGTGTGCGCTAAACTCTCGCTGCCTATTTCCTTGGTTACTACAAATTGAAAGTTCATTGTTAGATGGCTGCCAACATGAGGTCAGATTGCCTATTCTAGACTAGCCTTCCTTCACCACTTACAACCACAAATCTGGAAAACATGATTCGGCTGTAAAACTTTAAAGCCTGCGAAAACTTGGTTTAAACATCCATCTCCATGGCTCATGTGGAAATTGGGTACGATGTTTTGCAGTAATGCACTTTGCATTATTTATAAGGAACTGTGATCTGCTGTACGCCTCTTGTGGTCCAAACCTTACGTGAGGGAAGAAAACCGCACCAATTTTTTTTTTTTAAAGCCTGCAAGGAAAAGGCATAATGTGCTAGCATTCATCGCATACTTGCACATTATGAAATACTTACCTTAGAATGAAGCCCTCCAGCGCTGTTCTGTCACCAGCAAAGGCACTTCCATCTTCACCTGGTCTTCCTTCTGGGTTTGCATCCTCCGGCCATCGGATTGGCAGCACTGCGATGACATTTCTCCCGGGAGTCATGGACCGCGGCACGGACCTCTGAAGGGACGGCACTGGTATGCCATCCCTTCAGAGCGCATGCACTGATGATGTCACTGGCTGCATGCAGTGTGAATATCTCCTGCATTGGTAATTATTATAGGCTTACCTGTAGGTACAAGCAGGGCTGCTGATAGAAATTGCGGGGCCCTGTACAGACTACCTGACAGCCCCCCCCCCAAGAAAATGTTAAAGCTATATTTCTGTAAAAATACAATACAATTAATGGCAGACACAAATACAACATAACTTACAGAACTGCTCAATCTAAAAGATAAAACTGAGTTAATAAATAAAAATGAACATGAGATGACAAAAATATACAGTCTGGGCAGTTGGAGCTCAGAGAAAGATGAGAGAGAATAACAAACTCAGGAGCAGAGCTAATATTAGAGCCAGTACTGAGGGGTGGAGGGCGCACAAGAAGGGGGATTATTGACTGTCTTGGTCTCAGCAGATAAAAACTGGCAGCAGGGAGAGGAGGAGAGACCAGCTTTCAGCTGCTGGAGGCACAATTGTCGCCCATCACTAATCCCCCTCCCTGTGTGAGCCCCCTGTGTGCTCAGCCCCCCTACAAGAGGACAGGTGGTTCCCCCCTCTATCAGCAGCCCTGGGTACAAGTGCCAAAAAAGGGTTTACTTCCACTTTAAATACAAAATGGTTAGTTAAAGTGTATTTAAACCCCAAATCAAAAATGAAATGCATTGCACATGTCTGGTGCTTAGATGTAGTAGTTGCAGTTGTTTCCATTGTACCTTTTCTTTCACTTGATCTTGCCAGTAATATAGTCTCTTCCCTAGCGTGACAATGTTCACTCACCATATTGTATCTGAGGGGGAGTAACATTGTCACCCTAGCACAGAAGGTGTGTTAGGACTACAGAACATCCCCCCTTCTCATTTTCATAACCTGAAGGGGTTGTTCTGTAGTCATAATGAGAAGAATTGGAACAATGATAAGTGTGCATAACTGGCAGAAAACACTTACTTTATGCACTGTATCTATGGAGAAACAACATTGTTAAAGCAAAGAGAAGAGGGCGCACAGACCTAGTGCATTATCCAACTGCTATTCTCAAACATATAAGTAAAAGCGCTAATCCAGCCACCCTTCCGTGGCTTGGTGTTGCAGACTTGGTGATATTTTCCGGGCATAGGGGGAACCTCACCAGTGTCGTTGAAGGTTACCGTGTCTCCAAGGATTTCCTTCTTCTTTAGAGCCAAACAACAAAATTACCACAAATGATAAAATGCTCTGAAATGTAAAACAAAAAACAGGAAATTATCGGTTGTTAAGGAACTGGGCCGCCACATCCTTAACAAACGATGACTCATTTAGCTGGCAGTGGGGTTCTCCTGTTGACAACTGAAGTGTAAACAAAGTCCCTACAATTGGAGCTGTCACAAAAAAAAACAGTCTGGCAATGTTTATCAACAACATTGCTTAGTGCTGAAACAGAAAGATAAAAAGAAACATTGTTTCTTTTTGTATATTTCTGTTTAATTATCTACAGATCAAAGGAATGACCTTTGGTCTGCAAATGAACTCAGTTTAAAGCAACCTGTCAGGTAAAAAGAACAATATTTTGTTTTTTATTAAACATTCCTCTATTTAACCCCTTGTTTACCCTTAATTTACTCTAATCACCCTTATTAACTCCTCATTCTCCTTTTCCATCCAGTTATTTTTTTCATGCTGATTTTGTTTTTTGTGTTCACTATTTTACAAACTATTAATAATTAAACCTTTTTTTGTTTGCTTAGTTTGTTAATATTTTTACACCTTCAACATATATTTCACATTTTTCACATAAATGGTATCCGCGGGTACTAGAAAAAAGTATCGGTACTCATAATCGTTGAAGAGAAAAATGGTATCAATGTATCCCTACTTACAGTGATTATAACATATCCAAAAGCTTTGCCTTTAGTCATACTTTAAAGTGTAACTAAAGGCAAAACTTTTTTTGGATAGAGTGAAGAGAGACAATAGACCCCTGTCCAGTTTTTGTTGCTGTCTGTGCCCCCGTTAGGGAGATTCACCCTCACTGTTTGTTCTGTTTGCCATTATCATCAAAATGAATAGTAAAATAAAATACCAGAATTTGGATTGACACCAGAACTGTAAGAAGGGAAATATTACAATTAGGACACTAGTTATGGAGACTCTGGTGACGCACCCTGAGATTTCCTTACTTTGTAGGGATTTCCTCCCTATTGCTGTTGTGGCTAACGGACAGTAAGTGAAGGGAAATCTACCCAATAGGACAAAAAACATGACCGAGGTTATAAACCTCCCCACGTGTATATAGGTTTTAGTGGTCCTAGGAACATACTGGTCTGTATTGTGGCACTCCCCTAACTGTGCAGTGCAACAGGTGGTCAGTCTGCAACATTGTACATTGTTGTTACTTGCTATGCAGGTGCCCAAAAAATCACCAAGGGGGTCATCGGTAGCAGCAAAAATATTTAAGCATAATTATACATAGGATGCTCAAGTCTCACTCCACCAGGGGTGACTGGCGGTCAAAATTTGGGGGGGGGGGGTCCCCTCACTCACACTAGCACCCGGCACACGATCTTCTTGCACTACCATCAACCCCCCTCCCACACCTCAAGGTGGCGGTGCACTGCTACTCCTAGTAAAAGACTGCTGTCCTGAGGCCCGTCCTAAGACTCCCAGCCAGTCAGGTCTCAGGACCAGCTTCCTGATTGGCTGGGAGGAGAAACATGAAGAAATTAGCGAATATTAATTCGCTAATGTCACACAAGTGGGTGGGCTCACTGCGCCCCGAGACCACCTTTTTTTAAGCCAATTAGAGCCTTTGACTCTAATCACGTGCTTAAAAAAAACAAATTCCACATTGAAATCCATGCATCCGGCGCCCTGCATGTTGATTAGGGGACGGGCGCATGGATTTGTGGGGGTTTGCCCCTGCACCCCTAATGGATGGGCTGCCACTGCACTCCACCCTAAACTAAGTGACTTGTTCTGAATAAAGCTCTTGTTTAATCCATGTTCTACTTCTCACAAAGGTATCATTGAGTTCTTGCCTGTAGGTGTATATCTTAACCTAACGCCGTACTGGGTGTCTAATTTATACAGGATTTTACAAAGATATTTTGTATTCTTTACTGCAGGAACAAGGCATTTATTTATCATATTGAATGTAGTTGATGCATGCTCCTGAAGCTGGAAAATTTGGCATGTTTGGCATGTTTACACCTTGTAGTTAATGAGATTGCCAATCAATTTAAGCATAAAAACTTGTACTTGTTTGTATCAGTAAGTAACTGTAATTCTGTACTTTTACTATTATAAACCAGTCCAAGGATGTACGAGTGTTGTGGGAGTTTTCTGAAATATTCACAAAGCTTAACACTGCAAGTGTATACATTTAGGAAACCCCTGAGGCTTAATAGCTGTCATTGGTTTACCACTAGACTTCCTCTGCCCCTCTTTCATTTAGTCAGAGGGCATAAATGCAAAGCAACCAGTTACAGTCATTGTCTATTCTGACAGTTATAGAAGCTGGAATACAGTTATTTGAGTTGATGTGAGTTTACTGTACCTATAGAATATATGGAATTTAGAGTGATAATTATCCGACATAATCATTCTCCAAGCTAGCTAAACAGTATGGATGTTCCCCTTCTCTAAAATTAGAGCAGGATGTGATTGTATCAGTGTCATACTTAATGTTACTCAGTGTTTGATATTGAAATCTGATATTTGTGTGCATCTAGGAACTTCCTTGTCAAGTTGATCTGGTCTCATAGTTATTGCCAGAATAAATGAGACAGGCAAATATTGTCTTTCTGCTGTCACTGATGCATGTCCAATAGGAAGCAAGTGATAGGGGTAGTGAAACAGATTACATTATCAATCAGATTTGTTACTGCATCAACCTTGAAATAAATAAGAGTGTTTTTTCCCTTTAAAACTAAATTCATATATTGGAGTAATGTTTCATGTGATGCAGTTATTGAAGTCATGCTGTTATTTATATGGCAATATAGTACCCTATGATATGAAAGTACGCATTACAGATACATGGTGCCTTGGTGACATCTCTATAGCACTTCTTGGCCTCTAATAACATTGGGGTTTCCTTGCCAACATAACTTGCCAACCATATGTTTACTGCTAACATTGATGTTCTTTGATAAAAGGTACAATTATTGTGGTTAGTAAGGTAGAAACAGTTTGACAACATAGCAGTGCCCTTTGCGAACCCCTGTTTCAGCATGGTACACATATGTTTCTTTTACCATAGTTCTGCTTTGGCAATATGGTATGTCCATTAACAGCATAATAACTTCTGTAAGGTGTGAGCATGGGTCACAATGTGGATTCCCGTTTTCATTACTCATTTGAGTTAGTCGTTTAGTTAGAAATCAATTACATAATTAAAGACCCATGCTGATGTTTGTGAAGACCTAATTTTCCAAGGTCATGGTATACCTAGTAGCAGTCAGTCACATTTATCTGGACTTGCCCTGTAATGTTGAAGATGTTGATTTTTTTATATATCCACATCATTGTATACCTAGTTTTAGTTGTACTATAATGTTGAAGAGGTTTCCATTCTCATCTTGAAGATATTGGTTTTGATTTATCCAGGTTATGGAATAGCTAGTTGTAGTCAGGGCTGGCTCTACCACTAGGCGGAGTAGGATGTATATAGAAATAGTGCCTGATCTGCCAAATACCCCCTCTCCGCCCCCCACCCCCCGTGAGGCTGTACTTGATGGGCGCAGATGAAGCTGTATTTGATGGGCACAGATGAAGCTGCATTTGATGGGCACAGGTGATGCTGTATTGATTGGTGCTGGTGAAGCTGTATATGATGGGCACAAGTGAAGCTGTATTTGATGGGCACAGGTAAAGCTGCATTTGATGGGCACAGGTGAGGCTGTATTTGAAGGGCACAGGTGAAGCTGTATTTAATGGGCACAGGTGAAGCCATATTTGATGGGCACAGGTGAAGCTGTATTTGATGGGCACAAGTGAAGCTGTATTTGATGGGCACAGGTGAAGCTGTATTTGATGGCCACAGATGAGGCTGTATTGATTGGTGCTGGTGAGGTTGTATTTGATTGGCACTGATCAGGCTTGTCAGGAAAAAGGGTGTGGAGTCAGGGATGGATCCAAGGGGGGGCCGGCAAAATGAGGTTTCGCCTAGGGTGTCAAAAATCCTTGCACCAGCCCTGGTTGTAGTGAGTCAAAATTAACTGGACTTATTCTGTGATATTTCTCTTCTCATGTAACAAGTTCTAACAAGTGCCAGGAATTGCTGTGGGATGTTCCAAACACTCAATAGAACAGAAGAAGCAAAACAGCTTCAACATTACAGAACAAGTCCAGATGCATGAGGCTAACTTTTGCTAGGTATTTATTATGACTATCCATTCACCCTTTCAAAATTACAACTTTGTAAAGGTTGGTCTCATACTGTGTAGGCAATATTATATATATTACATATACTCCTGCTTCTCTTTGTGGTTGTAACACAGAACAGTCTACCTCTCTTTAAAACAAGAATGCATTGTGGTAACAGCAGGGGTACCATAGTCCAAGTTTGTTAAAGTTGCCATGTAACCCTGATTATCAACACTGATGTTCTAGAACAGCCTTTTTCAACCAAGGTGCCCAGGCATCCTGGGGTGCCTTGAAGTTTATTCAGGGATGCCTTGGCAAAATGCCTAAAAATTGATCAAAAATGTTATACAAGCCAGCAGGTGGATCAAGCCTGCCCTTTAGTTACACAAAGCCACGGGTTTTATGCACCATTACGACTAGACACTGGCATCCTAACAACAAATGACATCATCAGTTGATAAGGAGGATGTCTGTTGCCTCCACAGCATGCTTGTTTGACCCTCTTGTGCTCCTCTCCCTCAGCACTGGGGTCACATTAGCTGACTGATGGAGAGAAATTTAGGGGGAAGAGAAACATTGGAATACTAGTCAGTCCTACTGTGCATTTGCTTTGGAAAACTAAATTACCTATAACACTGAGTGTCCTACGTGTGGATGTTGCTGCATTGTGTAAAGCTATAAGAATAGTTTTTTACATTTTAGAATGGGGAGCCTTGAGACTTTCCTTAATGTAAAAGGGTCCCTTGATATTGTCTATCATTTTAAAGGGTGCCTTGACTGAAAAAAAGGCTGAGAAGCACTGTTCTAGAATACTTAATGTCTTAATAATTAGGAGCACAGTGTGATGAATATGTATGCCGTCTAGGGGTAAAATACATTAAATGGAATAACACTGTACCCTGAAGTCTGAATACAGCATTTACCATTCCTAGTGAAACCTGACTTATTTTTATAGGGATACTGTGCTTGCATTTAATAAGCCAGTATAATTGTTACTTAATGTAAATGCTCCATTTTCCATTGTATTTTATAGGACTGCAGCCTTGTAAGTAAGAGCACAGACCAATAATAACCACAAATCAGATTTCGTTGATCATCAGATAATAGCATTCAGAACAATGAGACCCAATTTTGGGTTCTACACTTTGTGTTTTATTAAGATTTTCACATTGCCCGAGACTGTGTATAAATCTCATGCAAACATATATTTGCTAAAATGATCCTTTTAAATAATTTAGGTTAAAATCAACATTTTCCACATATGTATTTAGTTTTAACAGATGTTGAAGTTATGCAATCTTCAGTGATAAGTAGAGTACCTCTAGCATATTGTTACCTTAAGGCAACTGCTATGTTGACATTTACATAATAAGCATATGTATGTTATTTTAGGGGGAAAGAATGGTGTGCTTATGATTACTGAAAAAAAACAGGAAAATCTGTGTTCTAGATTATATATACTGTGTGTGTGTATATATATATATATATATATATATATTATATATTGTGGGGGGTTAGCTCAATGGGGATCACCTTCCCTGGGAAAATGGTTGTCCAAACAGCAGGTTTTCTTAAAAGCTGACTTAGCCAAGTTTATTTTAAAAGGTTGCATGAAAATCAAACAAACAAAACAGAAAATAAATCCTGGCTCTTAATAAACATTGCCAGTTTTCCTAACTCAGAGGTGAAGGACTTCTCCCAGTCTCCCACAAAACAAAGACAATGCAAACCTTTTGTTTCAGTCATAAAGCAAATTTTAGTTCATCAGCTCGATGGTGCTTGAGTCCCAGGCCAGAGCAAACCTTTGCTCTACACCTGCTTATTTATACCACCTGTTGTTGGACACAAGTGTACCACAAAATCTGGTCAGGAACCAACCCTTCTAAGGTGGCTGGTAACACCTGGACCGAATTTTGCCTTAGTTCACTGAAAATGAATGCATGCGAGGTGAAACATAACATCCATCGATCACCTCGCCTTTCATAATGCCACAATATATATATATATATATATATATATATATGTATTAGCCAGCTATGTTTTTATATTCTAAGCTAGCAAAATACTAGTCTCTTGTTATTTATTATGGTTGATGAAAACTCTGAAGGTTGAAGCCCCACTTTTCCATATTGGACATGTGGAAGCCATCTTGAAAGCCTTGAATACACCAGTGTCGGGGTGCACATGAGAAAGAATCAGCCAAAGTGAAGCTACATTAAGTGTATGTAGACTGTGTAGAGCTAAAGTTCTGAGTCACCCGACCTAATGAAAAAGATGCACTCCCTATGTGGCTGATTTTGAGGTAAAAAAGATCTTTTAGGAAATTTGACCAAGAGCCAGGGCCGCCATTAAATATTATGGTGCCCTGTACAGCCTACATCACTTTGTTTTCCATTACGTGTCTCCCCATACACTGTGGAGGGCTGCTGCAAGTAGTGCCGGGACAAGGTAATTTAGAGCCCATGTCCAAAATGTCAAACTGCAACCCCCCCTAGGATGTATGAACATTATGTGTCAGCAAAAATCCTTCCACAAAAACACTGAGCACTAATCTGCATGCATTCCCCACTAAAGCATAAACTCCTCCACCTCCCAGTACAAATTCGCCCCCTGCTGAAATCCCCCTCTCAGCACAAATCTTCCCCACCAAATTTCCCCTCCTGGAACAATACTTTACGATGCAATACCTGGTTTATGATCAGGATTTTATGTTGTTTTTATAGTGTGTTGGTATTATGTTAATTATTATTTGGGGAAATGTTAGAGAAAGTGATGTATTATTTGCATTTGGTAGGTTGATTTTCTGCTATTTTAATCTATGTTATTTATTCTATGCGGTATTTTAATAGTATGGGTGGTTTTATTTGTAGTGTAGTCTTAATTTGTTCTATTTGGTGTTATTGTACCTGTACCTGTTATTGGTAATTGTGTTGTGTTTTTGTATCTTGTTCTGTTCATTGTTGTAAACTTGTGTTGTCTTTGTTGAGAGTGGCTGTGTCACAGCAAATTCCCAATTTCCCTTTGGGATTAATAAAGTATTCTGTATTCTGTATACTTACCCCCTGCTTCCCCCTTCCAACACAAATCCCCTCCCCCCAATCTCCTTGTGGCTCTAACACTGAGAACTGAGTGATCAAATACCGCCAATTGCTCAGTTCTCAGAGCTCTGTAAGCAGAGAGCTGGTGACTGTCAGTCACCGCTCTCTGCTCTGCTCCCCCCATGCTCACTGGAGCACTGGGCTGTGGAGGGGGTGGGAGTAACTGGCTCAGGCTCTCAGCAGCTCGCTGAAAGGCTGAGCTGGGTGCCGGTCTAGACATGTGGGTGGATCCCAGTGAAAAGGTATGGTCGCGATCCTTCCCTAGCCTGGAGTGGCTCTGTGACATCAGCCATCAGCGGGCTTCAGCCTTGAAACCATACTGTATGTCAGCTTTAATTTAAACATAAAAACCCTTTCTGTATACTTACCTCCTGCTTCCCCCTCAATTTCCCCTTCCAACACAAATCCCCTGCCCCCAATCTGTTTGCGGCTCTAACACTGTGAACTGAGTGATCAAACGCTGCCAATCACTCAGTTTTCAGAGCTCTGTGAGCAGAGAGCAGGTGCCTGTCAGTCACTGCTCTCTGCTCTGCTTCCTCCATGCTCACTGGAGTGCTGGGCTGTGGAGGGAGTTGGAGTCCCCAGCTTAGGCTCTCAGCAGCTTGCTGAGAGGCTGAGCTGGGTTCCGGTCCAGGCATGTGGGTGGATCCCAACCATAGGGTTGTGATTCTTCCCTAGCCTGGAGTAACTATGTGACATCAGCCATCAGCGGGCTTCAGCCTCGGCATAGGTCAGCTTTAATTTAAACATAAAAAACCTTTATTCCAAAAGGAAAAAAAAAATTGGTTGTTACTGTTTACGAAGTGTTCACTTAAGTTCGGTTTTGAATTTAGTTCACTTACTTGTGGATGTAAACTGGTGAAAAAGGGGTTATACCGCTCTAGGCTGAATGGCCTCTGCTCCAGTCCCCAGGTTCAGATGAAGGGTGCAGCTCTGCAAAGCTGAAAGCAATAAAGAACCAGTGCTGGATGGCTGCACTCCTTTGAAGTGATCTTTATTGAACCGACATAAAATCCAGGATCCATACAGTATTCCAAAACCAATAGGTATAGTACAAAAAGGCTTACGCGTTTCACACCATTGTGTGTAGGTGCTTAATCATAACCATGGCTATGATTAAGCACCTACACACAATGGTGTGAAACACGTAAGCCTTTTTGTACTATACCTATTGATTTTGGAATACTGTATGGATCCTGGATTTTATGTCAGTTCAATAAAGATCACCTCACAGGAGTTCAGCCGTCCAGCACTGGTTCTTTCTTGGATGTAAACCCGATTCATGAAATTTGATCTGGACACATCTGTCTGTACTGCTTTCTTATCTCTCTTCAAATTATGTCTGGTAGCTGTATCTTCCTCCGTAGCTCTGTTATCAGCCTGATAAGTTCTCACTCGTTCTGGGAGACGGGATATAGAATTTAGAGGCAGAGGAGTTTTCTAAAAATAGATTACCACATAGCTAAACAATTCACAGGCAACCTCTGAATGTGTGGGAAGGGGGTGTCTGCCTTTCCTCCAATCAGCTGTCTCACAGTCTTTCACGGTGTCCAGGAATCATCTCCTCCTACAAAGAAAGAAGGAAGTGGAAAATCTAACAGAATGTGCACTTTCTAAACAGTATATCAAGGTGAAGATATACATGTAAGACTTGTATAGAGAGGTTTGTGTCATCTCTGTGTATCATCTGAGGCTGTTCACGTCACTGGGTATATGGAGGGTTTACATCCACTTTAAAGTCCATCTAAATTACTACCCTATCTATTGCTACCCTCCCCACTGATTGTCAACTCTGCTGTCCAATGGTGGCTACTTTACTCCTCCATAGATACAGTGGAGGAGTGAATGTAGCCACCCAAGACAGGAGGTGTATTACTGGCCAATCACCAGATGAAAATAAAGGAATGAAAGCTGGAAAAAAGAAAACGTATGCAACTAATAATTCCAATCATTTCTAAGCTACAACATTTTTGCTGAAACATACACAGTAAAAAGTGGTAAGTTCCAGCGCTATAAGTTCCTCAGGATGGCAAGCGACCATGTGGGGAAGGGATGGGTGACCAGATATGTGCTGCCCTCCTCGGACGGGGAATCGGAAAGGTACTAAAAAGAGAAGAAAAGGAAGGCGCGCGCACCTAGTGCATTACCGAAAATAATTTATTCCAAATAAAAATGTTAAAAAGGGGTACTCACAAAGGACACATGAAGACAGGACATGATAAAATCAAGGCACAAGGCAGGATGAAACTGACGTGTTTCAGGGGGGCGCACCCCCTTCCTCAGAGCTTCCCACAAGCTCTGAGGAAGGGGGTGCGCCCCCGAAACGTGTCAGATTTTATCCTGCCTTATGCCTTGATTTTATCATGTCCTGTTTTCATGTGTCCTTTGTGAGTACCCCTTTTTAACATTTTTATTTGGAATAAATTATTTTCGGTAATGCACTAGGTGCGTGCGCCTTCCTTTTCTTCTCTTTTTACAACATTTTTTTTGGGTTTAGTTACGCTTTAAGAAAACAATAAATAACGTTACTAAACAAACAAAGCTTTATAAGATTGTGAAGACTAAATCCAGTTTTACATAGAAAATATGACGTGAGCTTGAATAGCCAGAAGAGCGGCGTACTCCCTTTCAGGCGTCAGCGTGTAGGACGCACTATGCACATCTCATGCTTTATCAATGGTTATCCTTTTGCTGTTGGGTTCTTGCTTATGCAGAAGTGTTGGCAATCATTTAAAATAAAAATTAATGAGTGCAGTTATGGGAGGAGCTGGGGTGCTTATATTGTGTCAAAAGACTAATGAAGATGAAGTAAATGTCTATCTTCCGATCCCATGAGTAATTGCCATCAAATAGGACTTTCACGCTATCCTCTCAGTGACCTTTTTAATATAAAAGACGTTTTAGTGCCTGCAGTAACACTCTCATAATCTCTCACCAGATTTTCTCCACTTTAGCTCGGTAAAAGACAGCCGTGTAATCCTTAGTTCTAACAGCAAAGCATGAAATTGTGATTTTTAAATGATCTCCTACGAACGTGAAATAACCAAACAAATACAAACGTCATTTGGCCTGGGCTTATAATACTATAGGTACTTAAGGATGCATGTATGGAAATGCACAGTGTAATCCCCATAAATTGAATGGTGCTGGTTGAGCTTGTAAACAAAAACACCATTAAACTTCGATTTTACAGATGAATAAAATAGCTGAACGGCTGGTCATTCCCATTAGATGGCAGTCGCAAGCAACAGACTTCTCTAACTGTTAATTTTGTGTTTTTTTAACCTGTGATGGGCATATAGACCTACAAACTGGGGTTCATAAAGACTGCGTTTTCTTGAGCTTGGTAAATAGCAGATTTCACTCAACCATTCGTACATATAAGATTTACCATTTAATAAATGAACAGCCTCTACTTCTTTAAGTGAACAACCTCTACTCCTCCTTGGCTGCTATGATGACCTTCTTACTTCCAATGCTGGCCTGGGACAAGCATGCAAATAAGGACTGCTGACTTCTTTACCATGGCTTTCCAGATATGCTTTCTTGCTTAAAGTCAGCAACTGAGTGTATTAAAGCCAAAAGGTTGACAAACAGCCAGGCAACTGTGTTTTAGAGGGTTAAAGCTCCAGAAATGGTATTTTTTTGACTACTTACTTTGGTCCAGCTAACTGAGCCAAAAAATGATCTGCCATTGACCAGCTTTAGGCTGCTTTCACACCAGGGCCTCCCAAGCATTAACGACCTTGTTTTAGCAATGTTTTACTGTCGTTTTAGCAACGCTTCCCCCCCCCCCCCGCTAGCAGGGCGCTTTTAACCCCCAGGAAGGGGTTAACAAAAGTTAAAAGTGCCCGTGATGCGGCGCTTCCGAATGCCAGTGCTGGCCATTTGTTGCAATTACAGAGGTGGTTTAAGAGCGCTGTATATAGCGCTCCCAAACCGCCCCGAAGGTGCTGCCTGCAGGACTTTTTTTCCCGTCCCGCAAGCGCTCCGTCCCAGTGTGAAAGCATTCCCAATTGGTTGTTAGCCAATGGTATGTCTTGTCCAATTACAGGCGGTCCCCTAGTTACAAACATCTGACTTATGAACGACTCCTACTTACAAACGGAGGGAGACAACAGGAAGTGAGAGGAAATCTCCCCCTAGGAAGGGAAATTCACTCCTGTAAGAGTTATTATGGGAAAAAAAGTATCTCCACTGAAGCTTTATCACCAAGGTTTGTTTCCACAACGACCCAAAATTTTAAAAATCCAATTATCAGGACAGGAAGTGAGGTGAAATCTTCTCAAGAAGCATAGACAGCAAAACAAACATTACAGGGGTGATAACCCTTCCCTATGATATCCAAAAAGCTTAAAAATATATTTTTGGGCTGAAGCTACACCTAAAAAATGTACCTGTTCCGACTTACAAACAAATTCAACTTAAGAACGAACCTACAGTCCCTATCTTGTTTGTAACCCGGGGAGGGCCTGTAATCAATTAGTGGTTCACTATATGCATTGTATTGCTTATTTAAACAGTATGCTAGTATGTTTATGTCAGCTATGACTAAGCGTCCCCCCCTGAGACGTGAAACGCGTTAGCTGTTATGCCCCATCAGGGGTCCTGTTCGTGTCTTCATGTGATGTATTGATCTGCTTTTAAAACTCTCCAATAAAGTGGTGTGTTTTTGGAAGTGTGGCTGTCCAGGAATTTCTTCATCCTCCAGTGTGAACGCACTCAGGTAACAGGAGAGGCAGTTTTCAGGCGCTTTACAGGTGCTATTTTTAGAACTAAAACGCCTGTTAACCTCCCAGTGTGAACGGGTTTTACTACTCTCCTCCGGACCCCCAGCCTGTGACTGTACACTGAAAGAAGAATCAGCACACTTGTAAACTCATTTCCCTGTCACTCTGCTTAGCCCTCCTATCAGCAAAAAACCAATAGGTTTTTTTTTTGGCGCACTGAGATGGAGCTACCCAGGTATACAATAAATAAAGGCAGGTGTAATTAAAAGTTCTTATAGGGGAGCTCTACCCAAAAGGGGAATCTCCATTGTTCACACCCTCCCCCCCTCCACTGCCACATTTGGCACTTTTTGGGGGGGAGCGGGTACCTGTTTTTGACAGGTACCCACTCCCACCTGCTGGTAGGATCGTTGCATGGTGATCTCCATCGTTTCCATCCCTCCCCCCCCGCACTGCCTTCTGGGACACACAGAGGTCCCAGAAGACAGCGGGACCATTCACAAAGCACAGCGCGACTCGTGCATGCACAGTAGGAAACTGGCTGTGAAGCCGCAAAGCTTCTCTTCCTGTTTCCTTTACTTCAGATGCCGGTGCCTGCACCCAAAGCTGATTGACGAATAGGCTAAGGGTGCTGACATTGCGGGATCCCTGGACAGGTAAGTGCCCTTATATTAAAAGTTAGCAGCTACAATATATAGTATACAGCTACAGACTGGAACTCCGCTTTAAAGTGTTGCTAAACCCACCATAGTAAAACCAGTCTTTATATGCAGTAACACATGCTTATTATACTCACTGTGAAACCTAAGGGGTTAATCTTGTGCATTGTGTAAAAAAGCTATTTGATCCTGTCTTCTATGATCTTCACCTTCTTTCAGTGTCTCCAACTCATCTCCAGATATTATAGAGGGAATGGGACAGGCTGCACATGCTCAGTTTGGTGTGTATTGCTAGAGAGATTTTTTTTTTCATGGGAGAGTACATGTGATTAGCACAGGGTCAATCAGCATTGTCCTGACAGAGGGTCAGGGGTCCATTAGACTTATAGGACAGTGAGAGCAGAAAGAAAACTGCTCCTACAAGCTTTAACCAGACACTGATAGAAGTCACAAGACTGCTCTAACTGCTGATGAGAAAAGGTATTTAGCCATTTATATTTACTAAAACTATTGCATTTCCATGTTCTGGGTACTGTGGGAGACCAGATATAGTGAATGCAGGGCCCTGGGTTTACTAACACTTTAACCACTTCCGGACCACCCCCACGTACAAAATTACTGCAGCAGAGCGGCCATTCAGCACAAAATCAGGTACCTGTAGGTGATTTCGATTTACGGGTCTGGGGCACGCATATGTGCTGCCAGTGACCCGCTCCCACTGTGCTTGGATATAACAGGAGCCAATCAGTGGGTTTGGCAGACCTGATGTTCGCAGAACCCAGCGATCATTACTGAGAGAAGCAAAACGGTGATCTGCCTATGTACACAAGGCAGATCGCTGTTCTGTTGGAGGGGAAGATGGAGACCTTGTGTTTCTGCTAAGCAGGAACACAGATCTCTGTCTTCCCCCAGTCAAAGCACCCCCCACACAGTTAGCAAGCACTCCCAGGGAACACAGTTAACCCTTTAATAAATTTGTTTAATTTTTGCGCTTAGGTAGTAACAATGTATGGCTGCTACCTACCCTAAGAACTCCACTAGGTGGAGTAGTGATATGTTGTAAAAATATAGAGGGGTAAATGGCGCTGCCCGTATTAAGAAACAAATGTGTAATATCTACTATAACTCAATTAAATTTAATCTTAATTACTTATGTGCATAAATCATAATTCATAGAGAGATAATATCTCTACAAAGTGCAAAGTGCTTATATGTGGAACAGATATAAACATGACCAACAATTCATAAGTTCCAAGTCTGAGCTCTGCTGTAGAGGGACTGCAAGAAGCTGATGGAAAGTCAAGTTCAAGTTCTTAGACTGCTTTCCATTTAAAAAATACATTTCAAGTGGGATTAAACCCAAAAGCAAACATTTATTATATTGCAGCTTACAAATTCCTAGATGTGATGGCTGCACTTATTTTCTTTTCTAGGCTTCTTTCTTCTATTTTCATCTGGTGATCAGGGCCGGCGCAAGCATAAGGCCGGTCAAGCGGCCGCCTGGGGGCGCCAGACTGTCAGGGGCGCTAAAACCAGGAGCCTTCAAGACATTCTGTCAGTGTCAGACTTGCGTCGGCTTCTCTCCCTGCAGTCCCCACCCCCCGCTGTGAGGAAGAACTTTGTGCCACCTGTATTGTTGTAGTAACACCTCCAGTCCAGCAGGGGGACAATCGCTGCTGTTCTGGAGGAGGAAGAGCTGAGTGAGATCAGGGGGAGGGGCCAGCAGGCACATGCCATGGTCGGGAATGGAGCTGTAAGGCGAAGTGCTTCCACCTGTTATGTAATTATGCAGTGCTGTACATGTCAGGGGACAGAGGAAGGTACATAGATGGGGACATGGGGCAGTCAGAGAAGAGCACACAGGGACAGAACGTAGATACATGGAAGGAGACAGGGGACTGTACATGTCGTGACGTATTAATGTATTGTCCACCTTCGTGAAGCGGAATGTCGAGGTAAGGGCTGGTACCGTACACGGACGACCGGGGAGGGGGACTAGAGTGAGTCGAGAAGGAGGAGGTCTTGTCGTCGCTAACAGGGGGACGACCTGACCTCCACAATGATGTTGTTATGTCCACCGTGTTTCAAGAAGGAGTGTCGCCCCCCACCCCTGACGTCCCTCTCTTCGGCTGCGTTCAGACTGTGACTGTCTTACAGAACTTCCGAGGACCAA
>BLSH010010404.1:2009918-2030797 GCA_018402905.1 Glandirana rugosa | reverse complement strand
CGCCTTCCCATCCATCTTCCCATCCATCTTCCACAGGGGGGGTGATCTCCGCCTTCCTGTCCATCTCCCGCGCGGGGGGGTGATCGCCGCCTTCCAATCCATCTCCCGCAGGGTGGGTGATCTCCGCCTTCCCATCCATCTCCCGCAGGGGGGGTGATCGCCGCCTTCCCGTCCATCTCCCGCAGGGGGGTGATCGCCGCCTTCCCATCCATCTCCCACAGGGGGAGTGATGGCCGCCTTCCCATCCATCTCCCACAGGGGGGGTGATCTCCGCCTTCCCATCCATCTCCCACAGGGGGGGTGATCTCCGCCTTCCCATCCATCTCCCAAAGGGGGGTGATCTCCGCTTTCCCTTCAATCTCCCAATAGAGTTGATCTATTATCTCCTTAAAGCATTTATTTCAGGTACCTAAAATATCTTACAGATGTGCAGTAAATGTTATCACATGTGCGGGTTATTGAACTATTATAAGCATTGTACATCTTTTTAATATTTTTCTGTCTCTTAGAGAGCAAACCTCCATTGCCTGCTCCTCTTATCAACACCTCAATCCTAACTGACATCAGAAACTAGTGTTATCACAAAGGCAGAATAACGCATGACTTGTGATGCAATATGCCTTCTTTTTTTTAGTTGACTTTTCCATACATAAACCACAAAAATTGATAATATAATGAAAAATGACACATGCGGTAAATAGACCTGACCTGTGAGACAGAGCCTTCTGTGAATTGAGAAACTAATTATTGACTGCAATTTGACAAATGCCGCACAGTGCTGGAATTACTGCATGCGGTTATCGCTCAGTGAAATGACGCCATTGTATATGTTGTAAAATAGCCGTACACCTTAACTGAATGACATTTAATTTGCTAAAGCATTGTGTATCATACACAATTGTCATTAAAAAGAAAATGCTTTCCTCCTTTCTATAATTCTTTGTTACATGTTATTGCTGCTAATTTCCAGCAACCTCTTTGTAGCCAATTCCAGATTCATACCTGCACTCCAGAGATGGCTGCAAAGCATTTCTCAGGGTGGGTTTCCAAATGATGACAGCAGTGGGGCATGCCAGCTTTATGTATGTAGAAAGAGCCACTTGTAGTCTCTATCCTTTGTCGCAGTGCAGAGCTCTGTCACCATAACAGGAAGTGCCTGAGCCAGACCTTTCTGGCAGGATCACTCATTTAATAAAAGCTGCAGATTTGAAAGTACCCCTTAATCACTTGCCCTCTGGAAGGTTTACCCCCCTTCAGGACCAGGCCATTTTATTTGCGATACAGCACTGCGTTAACTGACAATTGCGCGTCCGTGCAATGCTGTACCCAATTAAAATGTATGTGCTTTTTTTCCCACAAATAGAACTTTCTTTAGGTGGTATACTTTTTTTTCCAAAATTCTTTTGGTGGTATTTGATCACCTCTGCGGTTTTTATTTTTTGTGTTATAAACATAAAAAGAGCGACAATTTTGAAAAATAAACAATAATTCTTACTTTCTGCTATAAAACACATCCAATAAAAAAATGTAAAACATCTAATTTCTTCATAAATTTTTGGCCAATATGTATCCTGCTGCATGTTTTTGGTAAAAAAAAAAAAAAAATCAAAAATTCCAATAAGCATATATTGATTTGTTTGCACAAAAGTTATAGCGTCTACAAACGGTGGGATAGATTTATGGGCTTTTTACTTTTTTTACTAGAAATGGCGGTGATCAGCAACTTATAGCAGGACTGAGACATTGCGGCGGACAAATCAGACACTAAGTGACACTTTGTGGGGACCAGTGACACCAATAAAGTGATCAGTGGTAAAAAAATGCACTGTCACTGTACTAATGACACTAATGATCAAAGGGTTAAATGTGTTCCTAGGGAGTGCTTGCTAACTGTGTGGGGGTGTTTGTACTGTGGGAAAGCAGAGATCCGTGTTCCTGCTTAGCAGAAACACAAGATGACTGTCTCCCCTTCTCACAGAATGGTGATCTGCCTTGTTTATCGCCGTTCGGTCTCTCTTGGGAACAATTGGCGGGTCCCACCAGACATTGCATCTGCAAGAACCACTGATTAGCTCCTGCTGTGTCCAATCGCAGCAGAAGCGGGTCACCGGCGGAATGCGCACGCGCTCCAGACACAGAAGGAGAGCTGCCTTTCTGCCTTATATATACAATATACGGTTGGCAAGCGGTTAAAGTGTTACTAAACCCACAACAATAAAATCAGTCTGTATATGCAATAAAGCATGCTTGTTATACTCACTGTGGAACCTAAGCGGTTAACCCGGCACATTGTGTCAAAAGACTGTTTGATCCACTCTTCTTTGATTCTCTCCTTCTTCCACAGTCCCCAATCTATCTCCTGATAGTACAGAGCCTCAGGGGCACTCTGCACATGCTCAGTTTGGTGTGTATTTCTAGAGGTTTTTTTTTTTTTGGGGAGGGTGCATGTCACCAGCACTGTCCAGACAGAGGGTCAGGGGTCATTCAGCCTCATAGAATACATAGATATTTGCCAGCACACCAAGGATCATCAATTTCGTCCAAACAGTTTTTCATTCAAGAAAGATCACATCACAAAGTAGTGTAGTGCAACGTTTCGGAGCCATGCAGGACCCCTTCGTCAGGCATCTGTCATCACATATCTGACAAAGGGGTCCTGCATGGCTCCGAAACATTGCACTGCACTGCTTTGTGATGTGATCTTTGTTGAATAAAAAAACATTTTGACGAAATTGATGATCCTTGGTGTGCTTGCAAATATCTACGTATTCTATGGGTTCCAGTATCCAGCTGGTGATCGCTACAGCACCCAGCATCCTAAAGAGCTTATTCCAGGAACGTGTGCAAGGGGAATATTGACTCTATTCAGACTCATAGGACGGCCAGAGGAGAATGAAAATGCCTTCTACAAGCTTTTACCATTGCTCAGCCAGATGCTGATAGCAGTCACAAGACTGCCAGTGGTGGAATGATCACGGTCGCACCAGTCACACTTTCGAATGGGCCCTGGAGTTCCGCCATGCAGGGGGAGCCCGCTGCCCACCCATGTGAGGGACCCCCCACCTGTCTGTCAGTGTGAGGGGCCCCCACCCACCCGTTCGTTCTGCCACAGGGAGGACGGGGGCTTTCGCCTGCTGGCCGCTGAGGGGGGGCTGAGCTGAGAGTCTGGGCCGCCCCACCTATACTCTCCACTCCAGAGAGAATCCATTAGGGAGGCAGGGCAGACACTGAAAAAGAAAGTCAGCTGACCAGCTGACACCAGTTGCGT
The DNA here is from genome assembly GCA_018402905.1 of Glandirana rugosa. NCBI lineage: Eukaryota > Metazoa > Chordata > Amphibia > Anura > Ranidae > Glandirana > Glandirana rugosa. The sequence continues at coordinate 2,027,529 of BLSH010010404.1, read as the reverse complement.
GAAGGGGAGGAGCACTCCTCCCTGCATAGAGACCCCATGAGGCAGAGACACCCCTGGAGGCATGGAGTTCTGAGGGCAAATCGACTGACTCAATGTCAGTGAAATCAATCCCAACCTCCAGCACTTCTGCCTCTTACTGATCCCACCCCACCACAGATCTCATCCCCACCTAGGATAGGGATGAGATCTGTGGTGGTGGGGGGGGGGGGAGGGGATCAGTAAGAGGCAGAGGTGGTGGTGAGAGAGGATGACACCACCGCTGCCACTAATGCCATCCCCTCACCACCACTGATGCCACCCCCCTCAACACCACCGCTGCCACTGATGCCACCCCCCTCATCGCCACCACTGCCACTGATCCCATCCCCCCATCACCACTGCTGCCACTAATCCCATCCCCCCACCACCACCGCTGCCACTGATCCCACCCCCTCATTGCAACCACCATTGTCACTAATCCCACCCCCCTCATCACCACCACCAGTGCCACTGATCCCACCCCCCTCATTGCCACTGCCACTGATCCCACCACCCTCATCGCCACCACCGCTGCCACTTATCCCATCCCCCTACCACCACCGCTGCCACTGATTCCATCCCCCCCACTACCGCTGCCACTGATCCTATCCCCCCCACCACCATTGCCACTGATCCCATCCACCCCACCACTGCTGTCACTGATACCATCCACTCCACCACTGCCGTCACTGATCCCATCCCCCCACCACCACTGTCACTCATCCCATCATTACCACCTGACACTCATCCCAGCTCCAGGGGGCCCATGCTTCACCCATGTACTCATGGATAAGAGAAGGGGCGGCATATGGAGGAACCGATCCCCATCCATTTTCCTCCTGCAATCACTGAAAGCCTACTTCTCCTCTCCCTTCCGCCAGCATTCAGCGGCTGCAGGAAGAAAATGGACGGGGATTGGTTCCTCCATATCCAGGCACCTCCAGCCGCTCCTTCTATTCAGGTGTACAGGGGTGACACATGGGCCCTCTGAAGCATGGGGCTGGGTCACTCTAAGGCTCAGGGCGGCCCTTCATGATTTCTTGCCCCGGGGCCCTGAAGGTTCTAGTTACGCCTCTGAAGATGGCAATATACTGCTGATGATAAAAGGTATTTAGCAGTTTATATTTACTAAAATGATTGCATTTCCATGTTCTGTGTACTGTGGGAAACCAGATATAGTGAATGCAGGGTGCTGGGTTTAGTAACACTTTAAAACTTATATGAGATTTTAGTGTTTGGGTTGACTGTTATACTTCATTTTAATTATGAAACAGACCTGTCCTCTTCAGATATTTTCTTTTACCTTTTCTAAAGACAGTCCATTTCAAGCCACGCTGTCTCCTTGACCTGGTAATTTTGTGTGTCAGCAATCATGGTCTCACACAAACCCCTATACAATGTCTATTGACAAGCAGCATGCTGATGTGTGCTTTATAAACTAGAATATTGCTATAGTGAGGGCTTTCCTTCTCAATATATAGACGTGCATTAATGAATGTTTTTCCTTTACTCTGATTCAAATGATCTATTTTATGCAGAGGAGAATTGATTGCAATGTTTATCTATACTTTGACCAGAACAGTTCCCATTAGGGATTTTATGTGCTCTTTAAATCTGAGACCAGTGTGTAATTTGTCTATAAATAAGGTTCCACTCTCTCTGTTATGTTAATGGTCAATTAGGGCATTTTAGACCCAAACAACCACAAAAAGAATATACTTTGTTAACTCTTTGGAATGTTCTGATATTCTGCATGAATGGCTCATAGAATGGGAGATCTTCATTATATTCATAACTAGTAATCTTAGTTAGAACAAATATTCTACTTTTTCATATATTTACAGAACAAATAGCTTAAAGCAGTATTAAACCTAAAAGCAAACGTATTATATCGCAGCTTACCAGTTCTTAGATCTGTATTAGTTTCCTTTTTTAGGCTTTCTTTCTTCTATTTTCATCTTGTAATTCAGCCAGCAAATTTGTTTTTCATAGCACAAACTCTCCAGCAGAATGTATCAGTTGATATGGATGAGACCAACCAAACGCTGACATTGGTGATTAAAATGATCACCTTCTTTTTATTCATGCAAAACCTTTATCCCAAAAGGAAAAAAAACATTAGCTGTAACTGATTATAAAGTGTGAGCTGGAGTTTGGCTTCAATTTGTTAGTGGTTCTAAATCTGCTAATATATTTAACACTACTCACCCCTCTGAATGACAATTAGTGGTGGCTCGTCCATATAGGGTGAAGGGGCGCCACCCCCCCCATCCATGCGCCCAGCCCCTAATCTATATGCATGGATTCTAATAGTTTTTTTTTTGAAACACATGATTAGAGCCGGAGACTCTAATTGGCTTCAAAAAAGGGTGGGCTCGGGGGGCTATAGTCTTCCGGATTCTCCTCCCAGCCAATCAGGAAGCTGGTCCTGAGATCTGATTGGCCAGGGAGTCTTAGGACTCCCAGCCAATCAGCCAATCGGGTCTCAGGACCCACCTCCTGTTCGGCCGGGAGGAGAAGCCCTGACTCTTCCCTCAGCAAGCTCATCTCTTCATCTCACCCTGGATCCCATCTGCTTCCTCATGGTAAGGCCTCTGATCGCCGCCTTCCCATCCGTTTCCCATGGGGGAATTGCTGCCTTCGTGGTCTGGCTCCCGCGCGCGCACGGGGGGGGTGGGTTTGGCGGCAGTGCGAGTGAAGGGGCAGGTTTGTTTGCCGCCCCCCAAAATATTGAGCACCGGCCGCCACTGCTGACAATAGTGTTGTCTGCTGTGCTTCTTATGTTCATTCCTTCAGAATTGTGTCTGACTAATACAGGAGGTGTGTTACTAGCCAGATCACCAGGTGAAAACAGAGGGGAAAAGCCAAAGAAAAGAAAACTAACACATCCACAACATCTAATGATTGGTAAGCTGCAATATAATAGATTTTTGGATTTGGGTTTGGTACCACTTCAAAAGTTGAATACAAAATGAAAGTACTCCTCTAGGATAACATTTTAGAAAGATGACAAAAATATAATTAATAAGTTACATTTTCCAGGTAAAATATATATTTTCTCCATAATGGATTTATGTTGAAATGCAATATAGCGCAATACAAGGGTTGCATTTCTATCAATCCACAGTACAGTAGTAGCAAATTGGATAATGGAAGCTATTGTTCACTGTTGCTACCCTTTTGAAAGCTTGGCCATAGATGGTGGCCAACAATGGAGACCGCCGCTCCAGGTGAGCAGTCCACACAGAGATGATGGGACTTCAGGTGTGGGTGCAAGCCCCGGACTGCCTGCCGTAGGAAACTGCATGTGAAGAAATGGCTGCACACTGACGTCGCTGGAAATCCCTTTATTGAACAATGGTGATGATTAAGCACTCAACAGGTATGTGAAACACGTCCACCCAGCCTTTGGCATTAGCTCTTGTTGGTCGTGTCACGTCTGATCTTTGGATTGTTTAATAAAGGGATTTCCAGTGATGTTGGTGTGCAGCCATTTCTTCTTATTCATAGATGGTGGCCCACTGGCTAAAAACAAAAAAACAAAAACAGGTTCCTCCATTCACAGAACTTAGGTGCATTGAGGAATAACCTCCCCCCACCAGGACATTGTATTCTGACAGTGGCACCCGGCACTGGCAGAATACACTAATCAGTGGCTGCAGCTGATTGATGTAAAATGTGCCAACATGTCCTTTTGAGATATGGTCAATTAAACAATCGACTTCTGTTGAGCAGGGAAGTCCACACACTGATTGAAATTCGGCCAGGCAATGTAGGAATGTTGAATTTTAATTGGTGTATGGCCAGCTTAAGGACAGGTGGTCAAAGAGCAGTGCAAGGGTAAAGCCCACCCTTAAACATAATCATTGGGTTAGAAGCTGATCTATGTTAAAAGTTTTTTTAGAGTCCACTATAAATAAAATAATAATACAAGTAATATACATGAAACGTTACCATATAGAAAACTCTTTTCTTAAAAAATAAATAAAATGATGCTAAAGACCATTATGTGGCAACACAGAATGAGGTTCTGCAGGTAGATTAAAGAAAAGTTGAAAGGAACTATAACAATTTAACAATACGTACAATACAATTTTCTCTCTGATGATAGAACATGTGTACTTATACTTCATTGTAATGGTGTTATCGTGAATTGTATCTATGGAAAACATTCAACCCCAGAACCTTTAAGTAGGTGAATGAGTACAACAAGCTATAGTAGTCATGCAGAAATTAATCCAGAGAAAAAGATTTCAGAAAGGTGGGTCTCTTAACATTCTGCTACAAATGTTTCATTTTTCATTCTGACAAACCTAGTAGTATAAACATTGCAGCACTTTTTGCGATTCGGCACTGCGTCACTTTAACTGACAATTGCGCGGTCGTGCGACGTTGTACCCAAACAAAATTGACGTTCTTTTTTTCCCTACAAATAGAGCTTTCTTTTGGTGGTATTTGATCAACTCTGCTGTTTTTATCTTTTGTGCTATAAACAAACAAAGAGCAACACATTTTACACATTTTTGGGACCAGTGGCATTTATACAGCGATTAGAGTTAAAAATAGCCACTGATTACTGTATAAATGTCACTGGCAGGGAAGGGGTTTAACAGTAGGGGCGATCAAGGGGTTAAGTGTGTTCCCTGGGTATGTTCTAACTGTGTGGGGGCTGGGCTGCCAGGGACATGACAGATCTAACTGTTCCCGATCACAGGGAGCAGTAGATCTGTAACATGTCCCCTGACAGAATTGGGATCCGCCTTGTTTACATTGGTGGATCCCCGTTCTGCCTCTGTAGTAGGAGATCGCGGGTCGCCGGCAGACATCGAGTTCGCCCGACATTCTATCTCCTGTTGAAGTACCACCGTACAGATATGGCGATTTGCACAGGGGAGCCGACCTGCCACCGTCAAACGATGGCGGCTGGTCAGCAAGTGGTTAATGGTGTTCCAGTCTTAGTCTGTAGGGTTCAATATTGAGTTGGCCCACCTCTTCTGGGAAGGCTGCCCACAAGGTTTAGGAGTGTGCCTATGAGAATGTTTGACCATTCTTTTAAAAGCACATTTGTGAGGTCAGGCACTGATGTGGACGAGAAGGCCGGGCTTGCAGTCTCTACTCTAATTCATCCCAAAGGTGTTCTATCAGGTTGAGGTCAGGCCAGTCAAATTACTCCACCCCAAACTCGCTCATCCATGTCTTTATGGACCTTGCTTTGTGCACTGGTGCGCAGTCATGTTGGAACAGGAAGGGACCATCCTCACACTGTTCCCACAAAGTTGGGAGCATAAAATGTGTTGGTATGCTGACGCCTTAAGAGTTCCGTTCACTGGAACTAAGGGGCCAAGCCCAACCCCTGAAAAACAACCCCACACCATAATCCCCCCTCCACCAAATGATTTGAACTAGTGCACAAAGCAAGGTCCATAAGGACATGGATGAGCAATTTTGGGATGGAGGAACTTGAAAGGCCTGCACAGAGTCCTGACCTCAAACTGATCAAACACCTTTGGGATGAATTAGAGTGGAGACTTCGAGCCAGGCCTTCTCATCCAACATCAGTGCCTGACCTCACAAATGCGCTTCTGCAAGAATGGTCAAACTTTCCCATAGACACACTCCTAAACCTTGTGGACAAACTTCCCAGAAGAGTTAAAGCTGTTATAGCTGCAAAAGGTGGGCCAACTCAATGCAGAAACCTACAGACTAAGGCTGGGATGCATAAAGTTCACTTAAGTGTAAAGGCAGGCGTCCCAATACTTTTGGTAATATAGTGTACATCTCATAGCAAAAAATTGGATTAATAACCTACTTAAAGTTTATGTAATAATAAAGTTTCATAAAAGCCATTAGCCTTGTTTTACATTTCTGCATGTCAAGTAATAAATGGCTGTTGGTCCTGCCAGTTTCTGTTTCTTCTGTAGGCTTTCTGTAATAGAATGACAATGCTTTGGTAGCATTGTTATCCTTCAGTGTGTGCTCCCACAATGGGGCTGCAGAATGCCATGATGACATATGGGGTGTCTGTAAGATCAGCCCTTTAGGTCACTGGTAGCCATGCCTATCAGCCTACCTCAAAGTGCTTGATTGACAGCACTGTTGTAGAGAGGTTCACAGCCAACAGTATTGTCACTGGCAGTGGAGAGCCACTGGGCTGTCAATCCCACCTACAGCCCTGACCCTGCAGACCGAAAAGAGAGTTACAGTAGCTAAGTGAACACAGGATAAGTCATCATCCTAAAATGGGTATCTGATAGTGTTTTAAATGTTTCTGGGTATATAGTATGTCCCTACACTAAACCTGCAAGTTTCTCTTTAGTCAGTTTTGCTGATACCGTGTACATGCAGACAAAATTTGAAATCCTTGTTACATTTGATAAAACTTAAAGCAGTAACATATCTGGCCAATTTACAACTGTGCATACAACAGGAAAATAGAAGAGAAGTAGAAGAAGACATAGTAATAAAATAAATTGGTGAACTCCATCCTGGCCAAATGGGAAAATAATTGAGAAGAAATGTCATGAACTGACCATCATGAACCTTTATAAATGAGTTCCTAAGGGTCATATTGGATCAACCTTAAAGAACTCTAAATGAGACTTTGAAATTTGTTACATGTGAAGTTAAAATGGTCACATATCTGAGCAACTTATACTGACCATATTGGACCTTAATAAATATGTCCCTAAGGGTCATATTAGATCAACCTTAAGCAACTCTAAATTGAACAAAGCTTTGAAAATTGTTAGGTTTGATAAAAAAAAACTTTATATGGTCACATATCTGGGTAATTCACACTGTGAAGAAATCTAATAAGAAGTAGATCACATTTAAGGTATAGACAAGGTCATCAAAGCAATTTGGTGGTTTCCATCCTTGCAAACAGCAAAAAATTGAGAATACAGTAAATGTCATAAACTGACAACATTGAACCATAATAAATAGGTCCCTAAGGGTCATATTAGATCAATCTTAAGCAACACTAAACCGAACAACTCTTTTTATAAAATATCAAAGAGGTCACATATCTGGGAAATTGATACTGACCATGTTGGACCTTAATAAATAGGTCTCTAAGGGTCATATTAGATCAACCTTAAGCAACTCTAAATTAAACAAAGCTTGAAAATTGTTACGTTTGATAAGAAAAACTTAAAATGGTCACATATCTGGGCAATTCACACTGTGCATACAACATGAAGATATCAAATAAGAAGTAGATCAGATTTAAGGTACAGGCAAGATCATCAAAGCAATTGGTGGTTTCCATCCTTGAAAACTGGAAAAAATTGAGAATACAGTAAATGTCGTAAACTGACAACGTTGAACCTTAATAAATAGGTCCCTAAGGGTCATATTAGATCAACCTTGCAACATTAAACTGAACAACTCTTTATAAAATGTTGCTATAGCTATAAATGTTGTTATTTGATAATAAAAGTCCACATCTGAGCAAGTCATACTGACCATACTGGACCATACTAAGTAGGTCTCTTAGGATCATATTCAATCAACCTAAAAATTGTTACATATGATAATAAAAGTTGATGCTGTGACATGTATCGGCTATTTAAACTGTGCATGAGACAGGAAAATAAATATCAAAAGAAAGGTAGATCATTTAAGGAATAGGCAAGGTAATCAAAGAAATTGGTGATGAATTCCGTCCTTGCAAAATGGGAGAAAAATTGAGGAGAAATGTCATAAACTAACCATACCTTAATAAATAGCTCCCTACGGGTAATATTAAACCTTATTTATCAAACTGTCCGATAGTGGAGATGTATTTTAGGTCACGTAGCAGCTTAATGGATTTAAACCTGCCCTGAGATATTGATCATTACTGCAGATCATAGTCTGCTTTGCCCTCAGATGAATAAGGCCCGTTGAAGTTCCCTTATCTTAGTTAAGTCCTAGGCTTACAGTTGGAGGTCATTATAATCAAAGCACTCTATGTACGTATGTACAGTATGTGCATGATACATTGCACAGGTTATTGTTTCCTCCTTCTATTGTCTGAGCACAATATCATTTTTTTTTAGTAGAAATGCTGATCATGTAAACATTCAGTTTTAGTTTTTATTCAAAGCTTTCTACAGAAAGAACTATGCTCCAACCAGCTGTGCACGGGATCATACCAGCAGTCAGGGGATTGCTTGGAACTGCAGATTTTCTCTCAAGCTTACTGTTGTTAAAAGCTACTGCCCGGTGGGGAGAACTCTTTTAACAATGCACCTCCTCGCGTCTTGTTAGATGAAACCAGGAGTTATGTGGGATTGCCACTGAGAAGACAACAGCATGGTTGTGGATTGTGTCTGTCAGTCTAATCCATGATTAAGACTTTCTAGTGGAAATACTCAGTTCAGTGAAAAGCATCTATCTATCTACCATCCAGCACAATATTTTTCTACAAGAATAAATAAGGCTTCTGATAAAAATCTTTCCTTCTTACCAACATTTATACATTAAGGTTGTACTCAGAAGCATCCAACCAGATTTATTGGCAGAAAATATTACATCGGTGGGTGGATTTTGCCAGAAGAATTAGTAGAGTTCATTTGTAAATTTAAATGCAGTATAAAAGCTGAACAGAATTTGAACATCATGTTCTGTACATATACTGCTTGGGGTACATTGGATTTTAATTGTAGCAGGACAAGCAACAAGATATATGTACTTCAGTAAAACGCAGTCTTTTACATACGGAGGAGCCCTGGGGCCAAATGACGTGTCTCATTGTGGCGGTTTTTTTTTTTTTTTTTTGGCTGCAGGGTTTTTCTGTATCTCTGTTCTCTGAAGTCAAATCACACTTTGCCTATTAGCAACAGATTCACTTAATTGTTGTCCTTCCCGGTGACACATACTGGTGACTCACCCGTTTTTTTTCCAGGTGACAGTGGTGGTGCCTGGTGATTGGCAGATCCTGTACCCAGCACTGTCACATGGGGTGGGTGGGGAGAGAGTCCCCAGTGCTGTATAAACATCAGACCATTATTTAGAGATTACACAATACTTCTTTACTTAAGGTAGTTAAACAGAGTGCAGGGTAGTAAGTGGAGGCAGAATGAGCCTGCTGCATGGAAGAGGAAATGGTTCCAATAAAGTTTATCTTAACCCAAAAACTAAATATATTGCAGATTACCAGTTCCTAGGTGTGGTGGCCACTTTAAATTTTCATTTTTTTTTTCCCTTTTTTCACCATGTGATCCTGCCAGTAACACACATCCTGGGATGACAATGCTCAATCACTTTGCTATATCTATGAAGGAGCAGTGTTGTCGCTGTAGGCTGACTTCCTGATTAGAACTACAGAGTACCTACACTTCTCCTCACCCATAGCATGGAGTGGGGGTATTTTATATTTTACACAGATGAAGGGCTGATAACACTGCTTGGGGTTTCAAAGCAGCATAGGCAGAACATACAGGATTTTGGGCTTGATCAACAGTTTTTTTTTGGACTAGCCAACAATCTTAACAGACCAAAAGAGGGAAGTTCATTGTTAGGAATGACATATATTTTAACCCCTTCTCGTGAGCCCTGGCACCCCTTTACCTGCCCTATTATGGGGCAGGACAGTTTGTCTGCTCATGACCAATGTGATTGGCTGTCACAGTGGCCACAAGATTGGGAGCCTGTCCAATTGGCTTGCTTGCTGTGAGTGTGCAAGGGAGTATGCCTTCAACACAGAAACCTTTGCCATCCATGGATGTATGGGTGTTTAAGCCAACCATCTTTGTCACTGCAAAATAGGGCTTATGTGGCCAGTTAGAGGTAAAGAACTGATGTTTATGTATCCTTTTAACCTAAACTCTTAACCAAAACAACCGTTAGCATTAGCACATGACTTCCACTTTGGTCTGGAGTGCTCCTGGAATTTCGCAATGCCAACCATGCGACAGTGGTGATAGGCTTTCTTACCTACTTCTGCCCTTTTGAATTGGTCAGTGAGACTATCTATTATGAGGATGGGCAAGTATTAATGTCCTGGATGTGGGAGGGATAGGACAGAACCCTCGAACATACAGAAGTAGTCTTGTCAGTGTTTGAAAAACAGGTTTCTGGGTTATAAGGGCCACAATGAAGAGGGGATGTGCAGGCACACAGAGGAGCTTGCTTTGCCATGTCTGCAATGTAAATGGGCATGTTATACCTGCAGGCATGCTTTGTAAATTCTAGCTTGCTATTTTTATGCCTTAGCTTAAACAATACACGCTAATACTTGGGAAAGAGAATGAGGAAGAGAGATAACCTCTGCCAGGTTTTTATTACCAGAAACCAGAGTTTGTGATACAATTCAGAAGACCTCTGAACAAAACTTTTGTTTTCACTTCCACACGTCCAAGCCTTCTCATGTTTCTGTTTAAAAGTTTGTTGTTGTCTGGGTCTCCATTGGACAGATTGACCCTCACCCTTTGTTTTAGTAACTACAAGTTATTAGAAATTCAACGTTTTACAGTTGTCACCAAGACAACTGTTAAAACCGTGAATCCCATTTACATATAGTAGACTTCCGCTAACACCATGCCCCTGGCACAGGAGGTAAAGGCAAATCCAGTCAATGGGAACACAAACACCAATAAGAACCTTACAGTTAAAAAAAAATAAAAATCCCATGATTCAAAGTAAAACCAAGTTCAATGGAGCACACAGGGTTTACATGCATATAAAGCTAATATAATTGTTGCTGCTTGTCAAATATTTTTTTATGGTTTACAATGGTTAAAAGATACACTTTAACTCACTGAAGATAAAGCTGTCCATGAGAAAAGAAAGGGAAACGGTTGTGTGTAGGATAGGTGTGAAAACCTATTTGGGTATTTTTACTTTTGTAGCCTATTAAATTGCTAGCAATTACTCCCATATGGATGAAAGTTGCAGCAGCTTGCTTTGATCTGCTATTGAACACAAAGTAGCTGTTGATATGTGTAGAAACATAAACATATTGAAGAGAATTTGGATTTTATCCAGGGACCAGGACATCATCTGTAGCAAGTTAATAAATAACAATGCATTGGAATCTACGGAGAATGGTTACCATAACTACAGAATATAAAAGTTGTTAGGACAGAAGCAGCAGCGATTGGCTTTGGATCTGTAGAATTTTTTGATAGGGCTCACATTTCCTGGAATAAGAGATTTCAAGATCTGCTTCGTATTTTTTTTTTCTCTGGGAATCAAAAAATCATGAAAAAAATGTAATCCGAAGTGCACGACTCATTTTTCAGCTGAAAAGGTTAATTTGGTCAGATAGGGTAAAAACAGCAGGCTATGCAGTGGAGGTTTAGTAGCATGACTAAAGACTAGAGGAAGGGCATAATTTGAGTTACTGGATGTTACCAGGCCAAGGAAAACATAAGAGAGACCCAGTTGTTGGGCCATATTGCAGTAATGATAATGTAATGTAATCTAATGATTTCTTAATGAACTCACATAGTAGATGAGTCTTCCTCCATCAACTACTTCATGACCTGAAAGTGCTGATACTGATGTTTAAGCCTGCTTGTTGGCTACTCATGACCTATATAGCTAAAGATTATCCTGCTATCCATTCCCTTGTAAGGGAACCCACCTAAAAGCTGAGTGTCTATAAAACAATATATTTAAAATATGTTCTGCCAGATCTCAAATGCCTGCGTCTATGTGATAGAAAACCAAAAAGTATACTAAAGGCCATTATGTTTTAAGATTTGGTTACAGTGGTAATTTACTAGAACCCCAGTTAGGTTTTTATTGCTGTCTGTGCCCCTGTTAGGGAGACTCACTCTATCTAATTGTCCTAAACACCAATTTCATCAGAAATTAAAGTAAATCTGAAATTCTGAGTTGCCACCAAAACAGAAATAGAGGTCGACATCTTCCAATAGGGATACATGTTCCTGTGACACCTGTCTAAGAGGGGATCTCCCTCATATCCTCACATTGGAATAATATCCCCTTACTTCCTGTTGACTCTACAGGAGAGGAAATAAAACTGAATTTCTGTCAGTCCTAAAAATAACCAATGGGATTGATTGGCCAAAGATCTATAGTTTATTACTGACCCTAGTCTCTCCTTATGGAGTTGTAAAGTGATTCTACTGCTACATTTTTTAAAATTAAAATAAGAAACATGCTTTACTTACCCAGTATTGCACAGAGCGGTCCCCTACCTCCTCTCCCCCTCCAGTGCTGTCCACGCCTCCTCTTCTTTGAGTGCCCCCAAAGCAAGATGTTTTCTATGGGGGCACTTGTGAAAAGGTGCTCCTGAGTCAAGCTGTGCGTGTCAATAGCACAGCACAGCTAACCCCCACCCTCTATACAGGTTTGCTGTCAAATAAGTGTTTAATGGGGAAGGGGGCCCAGGTAGCGAAAGGTTTTTTACCTGAATTCAGAGAATGCATTGATGTAAAATACCTTCTGCCTTTAGAACCACTTTAAGCTTTCCTGATGCTTTTCCTTTATTAACTTTAAATTCACCTCCTTTTCATAGCAGGGTGCTCTGATCATCTTGGAATGGCCACAATGTAGACCGATATAGAGCAACTGGCATGTACAAATGACCTCACTAATAATAACATCAATATCTCAGGAACGGATCAGTTCTGAAGGATTTCAGTGCAATCAACAAGTAATATGTATAATTATATAATTATACATATACATATGTATAATTACATTACAGAAGAGAACAAGTGGTTTTCTTGACTTGAAATCTGCCTCAATATTGATCTACTATATCAATCTAACGTTTGACCAAACCATTTAAAGTGGTATTAAACCTACTTTTAAAAAACTTGCTGACAAGCAGGATTTTTATGATAGAAAGGACCCTGTCAGTCTCTTCTGCCATAAAGGTTTCCTCCTGCCTGCCAACTGTAATGTACACTGAGCCACGCATGTGCAGTCCAGGGAAAATTTACGGCCCTGATCTGTGCCATGCAAGAAGACCGGGTGAAGATGGAAACGCCTGGGACCTGCCAGATCGGTGACAGCCCATTGTTGGAGGGCTTCTTTGGCAGGTAAGTCTACCATAATGTGCTAATATGTGGTGCATACTACCACATTATGGCATAACCCACCTGGGGGGGGGGCACTAAAAAAATATAGTGGCGTTTACTACCATGAAACCTTTTAAGTTATCCCTAAACCTTCTCCTAAACTAACAACTTCTACTCTTAAATATTTACCCATAACATACTCCCCAATGTAACACCTTAACCTAAAAATTAACCCTTCACATTTAAACAAAAGAGGAAAATGTTGCAAGAGCTTCTGCAATATTGTGCAATTATTCAATGATCCAGCAATGATAGCTCCGTGTGCTCCCTCTATTTTTCAGCTGCTGGTACCATCTTTGGCAAGCCTTTCCCGATTAGCCTCTTCCTTCTATGAACATAAGGAAGCTGCATATGCATTATGGAGTTGCACTTTCGCAGCACTAGACTCCTCTCATTGGCATCTTCAAACACTGAGATTGTATACTTTGCTGTGCATATACAGCAGGCAATGTTGGTGGAAAAAAAAAAAAGCTTGTTAGGCAGAAGAAGCATAAAAAATCTTTTCGAAGTTTAGATCTGCTTTAGTGAACCCTAACAGGTGACCCTTCACATTAAACTGCTAACACTTAGAATTAACCCTTATCATTTGCAAAGTAAGCAGCTTGATAATATATATTTCATTTCAAATAGAAAAAGTCCCAGACCAAGAAAAGCCAGCGCTAGCGCTGCAGATATATATACAGTAGTATATCTCAGATATATATATATATATATATATATATATATTTAGAAAATACACACATACACAGAATGACACATAGGTACTGCGTTATATAGATAACACCTTTTGTTGACTCTCTAGTCTAGGAGATAGTTGTAACAGCTATTCCATTTTCTCCACTTTGCAAATAAAGCATGCCAATTCAGATCATCAGATCCAGCTTCAGCACATTCCCTTTGTGATACGACTTTCAAATTGCCCCTAAACTTATTTCAGCTTTGTTCCAATGGAATTCCTTCTTAACATCTCCTAACTGCTAATGAGAGGAAAGGATGTAAATCTCACCCTAACCAGCAACCCAATCAATAAGCCATTTAAATGACACTTAATAATCTATTCGCAGTGCATACACGTTAACCGTTTTCTCCAGACTGAATTGTCCTATTTCTTGTAAAGTACATTTTGTTTCTCTATCAGCGCAGGTAGTAGTATAGTGTAGCTCTCTTGTTCGAGTTGACATGTTGTGACAAGCCTTGAGTTTGACAAAATGGTGACAGAAATTGATGGCAGAAAAAAAAGGCTTAATCTACTTTGTACTTCCATATTTATTTGATGCAAAGCTCCTGTGAAAGTAAACATTCAAAGGCAAACCGTGTCCGATTATTTAAATGTTTCAGGACATGGTATATTAAACTTTAAAAAAGTTATTTAAAAGGCCTCAAAACATTGAAGACACAAAACCTTTATATAAGAAATTTACCACGCCCACTCAACTCTGACTTCTGTATTGGTGATTTTTGGAAAATTTGTGATGAACAGGTATGTCTATAATACTGTGTAGACCTATTTAACAGATGAGTTGGTCACCAATCTTCAAGAAGGAAGTCCTTAAACTGGAAAGAGTTCAGAGAAGAGCAAATAAACTAAATAAGGCGGCTGGAGGGCCTCAGTTATGAGGAATGACTACAAAACTTAAACGTATTCTCCATGGAGAAGAGGAGCCTAAGATGGAATATGATCATATAATGCACTTTTTTAAATGGTGACAGTATCATGGGAGAAAACTAATCTAAGGTTTCTAAAGAAATAATTTGGAAGTTGGAAGAGAAGCGATTGAATCTCTGTAAGGGGTTCTTTACTGTTAGAGCAATAAAGATGTTGAACTCCCTTCCACAATTGGTGGTATCAGCATGGAGTGTTAAGCCGTGGCAGAAAGTTTTGAGAATGACACAAATATTAATTTTTACAAAGTCTACTGCTTCAGTGGTTTCAGATTTTTTTGTCAGATGTTACTATGGTATACTGAAGTATAATTACAAGCATTTCATAAGTGTCAAAGTTTTTTATTGACAATTACATTAAGTTTCTGCAAACAATCAATATTTGCAGTGTTGATCCTTCTTTTTCAAGACCTCTGCAATTTGCCCTGGCATGCTGTGAGTCAACCTCTGGGCCACATCCTGACTGATGGCAGCCTATCCTTGTATAATCAATGCTTGGAGTTTGTAAGAATCTGTGGGGTTTTTTTTGTTCACCCGCCTCTTGAGGATTGACTACACGTTTTCAATGGGATTAAGGTCTGGGGAGTTTCCTGGCTATGGACCCCAAATTTTGATGTTTTCTTCCCCAGACCATTTAGTTATCACTTTTGCCTTATGGCAAGGTGCTCCATCATGCTGAAAAAGGCATTGTTCATCACCAAACTGTTCTTGGATAGTTGGGAAAAGTTGCTTTTGGGGATATTTTTGCACCATTCTCTATTCATGGCTGTGTTCTGAGGCAAAATTGTGAGTGAGTCCACTCCCTTGGCTGAGAAGCAAACCCACAAATGAATGGTCTTAGGATGCTTTACTGTTGGCATAACACAGGACTGATGGTAGCGCTCACCTTTTTCTTCTCCGGACAATGTTTTTTCTGGATACCCCAAACAATTGGAAAGGGGATTTATTTAGAGAAAATGATGTACATAAACCCATATACATGTTGAACTGGATGGAGCAGTGTCTTTATTCAACCTTACTATGTAACTATACATAGTATACTTGCATTATTATTATTTTGCTCTGTCATAACAGCAAGGTAGCAGCCCATATCTCCAAAGAGAGATCAACGCCATCATTCACCCATGAAACTATCAATTATCTATCACAAACCATTCTACTGGTCCAACATGGTCTCTAGCTCAAACGAATCACTCAACTGCTCCATGGCTCCATTAAGAGTTACAGGGAAGCTTTGGAGTGCCAGGACATGCTTGGATTGCCTAACTGACAACACCATTTTAAAGAACCAGTGTGCTGCTTGAGAGTCATGTGACTCTCAGATAGAGTTCAACGAACCCGAACTGTAAAGTTGGGGTCCGTACCGAACTTTGGGGTGTCCGTGACCCGGACCTGAACCCGGACATTTGAAAAAAAGTTTGGGTTCGGGTATTTGATCACGCATGTTGAATAGCTGCAGGGCAGCCAATCAACAAGTGTTTCACTGGTTTGCCCTTAGAAGCCATTACAGCCACGCCTACTAATGGCATGGCTGTGATTGGCCAGTGCATCATGTGACCCAGCCTCTTTATAAGCTTGAGTCACGTAGTGCTGCATGTCACATGCTCTCTGGCTAGTGTAGGGAGAGGATGCTGCCGGCGCTGTGAGGGACAGATTTCAGATATAATAACATCTCATCCTGTATTACAGAACGATCTGATTGTGGACTAGGTAGAGATTACTACTACTACTGCTTTTAGGGACAGATTGCAGATCTAATAACATCTCATCCTGCATTACAGAATGATCTGACTGGACTAGGTAGAGTCTACTGCTTAGAGCGACAGATTATTGTTCTAAAATCATCTTCTAGTTCTATAGGGTCAGGTTCCTGCTGTTGCTGTAAGGGACAGATTATTGTTCTAAAATCATCGCTTAATCCTATAGGGTCAGGTTCCAGCTGTTGCTGTAAGGGACAGATTATTGTTCTAAAATCATCGCCTACTCCTATAGGGTCAGGTTCCTGCTGTTGCTGTAAGGGACAGATTATTGTTTTAAAATCATTGCCTACTCCTATAGGGTCAGGTTCCTGTTGTTGCTGTAAGGGACAGATTATTGTTCTAAAATCATTTTACTTCCTTTTGCAGCCCTCTAGCACTTTTCAGGACTTTTTTGCAGTCATTTATGTGCCGAAAAGTTTGGGTCCCCATTGACTTCAATAGTGTTCGGGGTTCGGGGTAAAGTTCGGGTCAAGTTCGGTACCGAACCCAAACTTTTTCGCAAAGTTCGGCCGAACCCACCGAACCCGAACATCCAGGTGTTCGCTCAACTCTACTCTCAGACAGTTCATTATAAGATTGTGTCTCATTTCATATTCAGAGAATTATGCATAATAATGTAGCCAAGAAACCTATATAAAATCTATCAGAAACTTTACAAATCAAACTGGGGTCATATAAGGTAAAAGTAAATGTATCGGAATTGCAATTTTTCTGTCATTATTATATAGATAAGGTTTTTTGACCAACTGCTGTTCATATACATCTAAGAAGAGCTATCATACTCTACAGAAACTGAAATAAGGGAAGGCGACCTTTGGTCGTCCCTTCATCATCTGACTTTTGAAACGTCAAAGAACATGGAAGGGAATAAAGTCAAAGACATCTCATACTATCGAGAAGAATCTACATATACTTGTCGTCAACCAGTTTTTTGGAATAGATATATTATTACTGTCTTTTTAACGTTAAGGCTATGTAAATGAAAATGGAATATACTGGGGTCAAACTAAACATTTCAAAGACTATCTAAAATATATCCAAAGAACCGATGTAATAATACGTATTAAGAGACTTATACTTTACTCTGTGTTAGAATATTACTTGACAGACTCTCATCTCAACTCGCTTGTG
>BLSH010010404.1:1968915-1989359 GCA_018402905.1 Glandirana rugosa | reverse complement strand
ATAATCCTTTGAAAGATTTTATTTTGCAAATCCAATGCAT
Organism: Glandirana rugosa; assembly: GCA_018402905.1. Classification (NCBI taxonomy): domain Eukaryota; kingdom Metazoa; phylum Chordata; class Amphibia; order Anura; family Ranidae; genus Glandirana; species Glandirana rugosa. The sequence goes on along the minus strand of BLSH010010404.1, from coordinate 1,989,319 downwards.
TTCAGGGACCTGCAATGAGTAAGCCTTTTTCAATCCAGGCACCTGTATGAACTGTTTTCTAGCCATGATGAAGTGGGAATGAGATTCAATACACTTTGTCTTTGCAAAATAAAACCTTTTAAAGGACTATATAGGCTAGAGTGGCGCTCCCATCCTTTTAATATTTTATCTTTCCAGAAAAACGATTGTGTGAGGCAAGTGAAGACAACATTGTTGTACACCTTGGCCCCGCTCACAGCAAATAGTGTTTTGCTCCAGCTCTCTGAGACCCTGACCAAAGCCTCCCCAAAATACCAGACCAGGCTGAGCAGCAGTGAAGTGACAGGAAGGGGACAGATGCATGCATGCAGATATTGAATAAGCCATGCTCTACAGATTCCAGGTCATCCCTGACTGCTGTCATACCATCAATCATGATATGCCAAAGCGCAATCCAGCTAGAACTGGCTGGCTGAAAAACTGCACATGTGCAGCCCGATTTATGCGGCAAGCGGACATTTTACTGGCACTTGGGAGCAAAGTAGCAGGAAGTGTGTGGGGAGGGGTCATCCTTATAGGGGAGCAGATTACAATAAAGCCTGACAACTCTTCCCAACTCTCATCCAAACTAAAAACAAAACTACCAAAAAAAAACATTCACTGGTCCCTTTTACACTGAGATGTCAATCCTTCTTTTACACAAAGCTTGTGGTTTCACCCAATTTAGGCTAATTGCTTTTCCTCTAGCAGAGGGATTTCAAATCAGAATGAAACCACAACCTGTGCTTTTTAACTGTTCCCCTTTGGACTACAGTATTAAAACATGGTTATGAATAGGAATAATGTCACACTACATTTTTAAAGCAGGAGACAAAATGAGTAGTAAAGTATCCACTGATGCTAATTGGGGTTAGCAAGCAAATTAAAGATGAGCTGCTGTGTCATCCCCTCTTTTAGAAGCAGAGGGATAATCAAAAATAAATTAGGGTTGATTTAAAACTTAAGTGCTGCCAAAATAAAAAACACAGGAAAATCAGCACAAGAGACATAACTTACAGCCAGTAGGGTGTGTCCCTTGTGTTGATGCCTCTTCTTTTAGGTAATATCCGCCTCCGTCGATTGCCTACTATCTCCATCTCTGCTGCTGAAATCTTCCAGTGCAGTGAGGGTTTATACAACTAAAACTAAAAGGCTGTCACATCATTGAGAGAGCCAGACTATGCCCGCTTTTTCCATCCAGTTGCTCCATTCAAAGAAGGCATACTAATGCTTCTATAAATTAAACACGATCTATGGAGGGGTGGAGCTATCAATCATCCACCCATCCTCCATTGTTGATCTGATTTAAAAGATATCCATATAAACATACCTCAATTGTCTCAGGGCTGTTAGCCTTTGCTGGAAAACTGCTGCTGATATGACTCTTACAACTCTAGCTTGTGCCGGACTCATGGCCGATCCCTTCTTGTTTAATTAGAAATGAAAGGGCCACAGATATAAGACATTACATCATAATTACATCACATTACATCATAACCATGTAGTTCTGCTAGAAAAAAGTCACATTATGCATACATATATTATACACTGGCAGAACTATTATTCATAGTATAATATATAGGAAGGTTTGTTGCGCCCCTTTTCCACCTCTACTTTTTCCTATTCTTTCCTTTTGTCCCCCTTTTCTACTATTGCTACTTAATTTTTTTGGCACTCCCTACCATCTATACACAGACGCTTTAATTTCCCCCATATACTACAATTTCAATGATTTTACAGCCTCTATCCCCCAAGTTTTGTGCGCAGTGACCTTATAGTCGATCACAGTTGTCCACATTGCCTTATCCACATCAGAAGCTTAACCCTGCTTTCCATAGTCTCTTTATTGGCATATGAATTACCATTACCACTCTACTCTGCCTCTGCCTTCACCCATCCCTACTCATTTAATCTATTTACAATGTAAATTAGTGGCAACATGTTACTGTTATGTGTCTTTTACATTATATTCATTAAGGGTTCAGATAGAAAACCTTTCCAAGGCCTCCCGGCTTTCTGAAGTTCTACTTTGTTCTGTAGTTTCAGGGCTATGCATTCAAATGTACTAGATTACATGAAGGAAACAAAACAAATGGCGGCACTCCACAACCAGAGCTGTTTACTGTATTTATTGTAGAAAAATAGCCATACAGGATACAGGACAATATGGTAGACACGTTTCACTCGATTACGTAATGAGTAAGCTCCTGTATCCTGTATGGCTATTTTTCTACAATAAATACAGTAACCAGCTCTGGTTGTGGAGTGCCGCCGTTTGTTTTGTTTCCTTGATGTTGCGGTGGCGAGCCGAGGCAGGCACACACAGCTGTTTGGACTTCCAGGGAGCTATCTGAGCTGTGAGACACACCTATTACTCTCTACTAGATTACATCCCCTTATTTTTTAACATCTGTATATACTTGGATATTCATGTCCTTCATTTTCCTTGCCTTTTTACTTAATAAAAACATTGAACAAGGAAGGTTGGTTAGAGCTATGTTATTATAAGCAGCATGCTAGCAACTTATTCTGTCTGATAGAGCAATTAAGTTCCTAACAATGTGAAAGCAAATGCTTAAGTGCTCAAATCAGCGCTCAGGATGCAATCTTCCTCTGATACAAACAATTAAATAAAAATACGTATTTTACAATACAAAAAAGCCGCCGCCTAACATCAGACAGTATGCAATAAATAGCACCCTAATAATGTGAGTCCATATAACAGAATAAGGTGCAAGCAGCGCTAAAAATGTGACTTCCTAAAAAAAAGTCCCAAAGACATATACAGTCCCAAGAAGTCATATGTCCGCTAGATTGATCCGTGCTGGGGGGCAGGATCTAGTTCCACCGTTGTCAACCACCACACCACGTGAATACACCAAAGGAGGTATACACCCCCCCTATATGAAAAAACTCACCAAAGGCAAGTATAACACACGCCTTGAGATCTCAGGGAAAAACCTCCAATTTCCAGCATCCGATCTAATCTAATCCAATCACAGACGATCTTAGGTGTATGGGACAGTCGGCTGTCCTATGTTACTGAACCAGTGGATGGGGTTTACTGTCCAGGGCGAAGCTGTATATTTACGGGTTTCTTATCTGCTGTGTGTTTGCTCTTGAGTCCAAAGAGTCGGGAAAATGAGTGGGTGATTCCAGTAAATTGGCATCTACTGTCTCCCATACACCTAAGATTGTCTGTGATTGGATTAGATTCGATTGGATGCTGGAAATTGGAGGTTTTTCCCTGAGATCTCAAGGCGTGTGTTATACTTGCCTTTGATGAGTTTATTCATATAGGGGGGTGTATACCTCCTTTGGTGTATTCACGTGGTGTGGTGGTGGACAACAGTGGAACTAGATCCTGTCCCCCAGCACGGATCAATCTAGCGGACATATGACTTCTTGGGACTGTATATGTCTTTGGGACTTTTTTTTAGGAAGTCACATTTTTAGCGCTGCTTGCACCTTATTCTGTTATATGGACTCACATTATTAGGGTGCTATTTATTACATGCTAGCAACTTAGCTGTCATAGCATATCCCTAAAAGTAAGGTGGCATGGATTGGAAGATAGGAAGAATTCCAGCACTGGTAATATTGAGCTAGTAATAGAAATAAACACGACCCCAGTGAATCCTGTTTGTTCTTTTTTTTTTCAACTCTTTTGGGCTGTATAAACAATCAGAAATATCCCCTCACTGCCAGATTCTTGCTCCTCCTGCATTGTTAGCTTGTGTTCTTGGATGTGGATGAACCTTGTTGTGCTTGCACCTGGTGGAAGTTGTCCAGAAGTCCACCTTAAGCTACGGGCCCTGTGTATTGGAAGGGGGTGGGGGTGTCCCAATTATTTTGTCCCAGGTAAAGTATATTTTTAAAAAACGTTAGCGCTAGATTTAAAACACTGGTTGTGTTAGGAACCTGCACCACATCCAGTGCACCTGCTGGTGAACTGGTGGCACTGGCATAGGCAGGAATGTTGCAATATCAGTGTCTGTCAGCAGATGTTTTCCAGTGGCCAGGCAAGTTTAAAAACCCATTCTGGCTGCTGATAGACTATTTAGTCCCACCCGCTGTATGCCCCTTGCCTCAACATTGTGCCTGTGTTATCATCTGATCAGCATCTCTTGTACCTGCCCTGACCTGCTATCCCCTCTGTGATCCTGCCCCTATGCCTGGCATTGCTTTGCACTACTTTCCCTTGCCTGTTCCCCTGAGGTACTTTTGTCCATACATGTGCGGGTGTTTTACACAACCCCCGAGGCATAACCGCATGCAGCTGCAGCTTCTAATTGTTGTCTATGGGTGGCTGTATGCAACATCTGTTGGTATTGTGAGCGTTTTTTGATGGACACTTTGGATGCTGCATTGCCTCCTTAGGGCTGTGTGCACGAGCTCTGACTTGATCCCTGATAGTGGTTTGTAAATTGCAGATTCATAGGCTTAGTAGACTCGATATACATAGATGGAAGAGTCCCTAAGAACTGACCACAAATTTTGTATGGCTCTTGTTATTCATCATCTTGTGTCTGTGTTCACTCTATAATGTATATCTCTGACTGTGGTGTCTGATAGTTATCAGCTTGTAGCTCTTGTTCACATTCAGTAGGAAGAGATTGTAGCTGATGTCTGTTTACTTCGCTCGTCTTTCCAGTACAGCCAAGCTCATTAATATCAATGGCAGTCATCCTGCTCTTGTGAAGATTCCTTTCCCAACATTACACTCACAATGGACTTTTTCAGGCTTCTTATCAATTCCATTTATTTTTTCACTACCTTGCATGCATTAGTGGAAATGAAGGAGCAGTTTTTTTTGTGATGTAGGAGCATTGGCATAGAATTATTATATATAAATATATTAACATTTTTTTCCCTCCCTGTAAATTTTATTGCATGCTCCTAATCACGATAACGTGAAAACAAAAAACAAAACACTTTAACCTCTTGCAAGTAAATGGGTCATATTTAGTGAATTATAGCCTCTCCTGCAAATGCAGACAGTAGTGTGTGAGTAATGGAGCATAAAACTTTTATTCATTTTATTGCATTTTTTTATATTCCTGAGAGACATATGACAGCCTGTTTCACAGTCTGACAAGCTCGTTTGGTGACTGGTCTGTCCACAGTTAGCGTCTAGCTTTTGGGTACAGTGGATGTCACATACCAGTGGTAGAAAATTCTACTTTTATATAACGGGCAGCACATATACATTTTAAACCCCCCCATCCCCCTTGACATAAGTGGTGCCTAATGGCATAGATCCTTCAGGGGCTTCCAGTCCTAGGATGGCCTCCACCAGCACTTTTTTTTCTAGAACCCCTAAAGGTGACCAAGCCTGGCATGACCCGGATCCCAAGGTTTATCCAACTTTGCATCAGCAGATAGGGACCACTCATTCCCAAAGTACACTGATAATTTCCAGGGGAAATTCCTGTTAGTAAGGAATAAGACACTGTCCATGCAGTTCTTGTTTTTGAACCATTTATGGGTTTAACTCAAATAACTTTGACCAATTCTGCCCTGCTCCTGTGTGGTGACATATTTCCATTATTGAATCAATAGCAAAAGTTGCATCAAACCATAACAGAGAGTACCTGTTACCCACCACTAGAGCCCTTTACTTCATGAATGCATTAGCTCCAGCATCTCTCAGCAGAGGAATGCTATTTTGCTTACTTACCTTCCACTGTGCGGGAGAGAGTCTTTGTGCCCACACCTCCGAAGGAGAAGCGAGATGGGGGAACATTGTCTGTTATAAGTTCATGTTGTAGGGTCCACACACTAAAGAATGAAGTCCCATGCACCAGAAAACAACCAGTATCTACATTCGTTTTATATTTATATGCTTCTCATTCTTTAGTTGTGAGCTATACCTTGCATCCAGTGAGGGAACCGTATGTTTCCACTGCTTCCAGTATTTATTAAAACACAAGAATCTGGAGCATTGCTGTTGACAGATAATCAGCAGCAGTTAACATGGCAGTTTTGCCTTTTTTGTTTTCCGTCATGAAACATTTTATTACCCCCTCAATTTCCTCTTTGGCCATTCACACTTTTTCTGCAGTAAAATGCATACATTTCAATGCATTAAATTGTTAAATCCTAATAATCCTTCTGTGGCTAATTCACAACCCCGCACTGTAACTTAGTGTGTTTTTAAAACATTTTTGTGGATTTAGGCTAGGTTCACACTGCTGTGATCTGATTTTGATCTGACTTTCCGTGCGATTATGTAGTGCAACTTGGATGCTACTTTTAGGTGGCTTGCATAGTCTCTGGGGCCAAAGCTGTGCTGGGATCGCACTGAAGTAATACAGGAGCCCTTTCCAAAATTGCACCATGCTGAGTTGCATTGATGTGAATGGGCACAATGTGATTTCTATTGTTATGCAATTCGGTGTGACTCAAGTTGCATCTGAAATCACACTAGCTTAAATTGAGCATTACTCAAGCAGCCTCAAAACAAAATGAATGGCAGTTGCATACGTTTTAGGCATTTTTATCTTTCAATAGACCTTTATTATAGATTGTATGCATAAAAAGGGCACAAAGAATATCATGCATAATGGAGTTTTAGAAAGTACAAAATGAAAAGCATACATGTAGTAAAATAATGCACAATTGTATTGTTAGAATATAACATTGCATGGCCAGGTGCTTGGCTAAGAATGGAGAGTGATAGAAGCACTGGCTGCAGCTGCTCTCTGTAGCTTCTGCCCAGCAGTGCTGAACTAGTGAACACCTATATTAGATAGAGAATATAGTTGCTAAGCAGGAAGAGTTCAATGGGCAGCACTGCACAGTGGGAACTGTAGTTTAGAGGAGAGAGCCTCAACTGTAATCAAGTGCCTTTGAACTGCATTTGCCATAGAGAGATTGTCAGGAAGAGGGGAAAAAGCTGCATTTTCTCAGGTTGTAAAGGACACAGCTTCCTCTTGCTGTGAGGTAGACCAGAGTGTGTACATCAATGTCCAGTGTGCACCATCAATCTTGCATATCGGCAGCCTGGTTCTGGAGTGTTGAGTTTGGGAGTACTGACAGCCAGTCACCTGGGTGCAGAGCAGAGAGTGGACTGATCGCTGTGTGTGACTGGATGGTGATATCTCTGAGTCTTGTGAGCTGCTTCTGTGGGGATTAGCTAACTGCTGATAGAGAGATCCTTTAGGTACTGACCATACATCTACCTAGTAGCCTTATTGCTGCCTGCATGTTAACTGGGACTATTCTGATGTGCACCAATGTTACAACTGGGCCCCAACGCTAGCTGGTTGAAGAGTTAGGACTAAAGCCTACCCCTTTACATTGCACAATATCCTAGCTATTCTTCTAGAGTGCACTCTAGACTAGTTATAGTATTATTATTCACATTGCAGTTAATGCTTATATGCACTATTTATTGTTGACTGCTGATTTATGTATTAATTTCAGTCTAGTGGTATACATATACTCCTTTATGCTCAAATCACCATTCATTCTAGCCTGTATCAACGTTGAGTTAATTTACCATTAAACAGCCTTGTGTCTATTTCCTGGTTCTAACTCACAGCCAAGTTAATGGTATCCATACTCATGTTCTTATAAGTGCTTTCAGTGACCTTTATTCAACCAGGTGTGTCTCGAGGTTGTTCTTGGAGTCGAAAGTGCAGAAATGAGAGCCCAAATTACCAAGTTGCATCTGCGGGGGTAGCACTTCAATCAGTTGTTCTTGCCTTCCACATTGATTAAATCTATGCAGCACTGGATAATATTCTAATATGCACAGTAACAACAGCAAAGGCAAAGACAGCAAAAGAAACAAGAACAACAATGGAACAAAAGAAAAAAGAAAATGTCACACAGCCTCATCGGGAAAAATGCGTTGTCTGTAATTATCATTGATATTAAAATTTCTATTATTTAACCAGAAATACTGTGCATTGTAGAAATGTTATTTCCTGTGTTTAAGGGTACTATTCTCTCCAGGGATCAGGTTTTGTTAGGATCTCTCATCACATTTGAAAGACGAGGAGTGGTTGTAAATCACCAACTTTGCACTGTTTAGTTTATTTGCCAATAAAACATGTGAGATGAGTGTGCTATAAGGGGGATGATCTATGTGTAAAATGTGTGTTGCCAAGGCAGGTGAGGGAGTGATTCTTAGCTTAATAATGGTGGATATAAATAAAAAAATAGCATTCCTTATCTCACTATACCCAGGAATGATTCTCCCCCAACAGCCATAAGTTATTGCGTGGATGAGTTCTCCACAGGGAGAACGTGTTGGCTCCCCCTCCTCCTCTCTTCCTTTTTCTTTCTTCTAGTCTCTCTTTTCTCCTCCTCTCCCTCCTTTTCTCTATCTTTCTCACTGGTTATATTGTTATTATATAGTTGGTCGTTAAAAGACAGGACTCCCAGGAGACTTCTCGAGATGGGTGTACTCTGTAGGGGCCCAATGTGTATATCATTTTCGAGGTTCTCTGATCTTTTTAGCATTCCAAACTATACAGGGGGAGATAGGTTCTCCGGAAAGGTGGGCGAGATTTTGGGGGACCTCCCCGGAGTCCTGGAGGCACCTGGGGTTCTCCTCTGGCACAGTGTGATCCCACTTGGGGTGCTGGAGGGGTTCTCCGGCTTGCACTCGGGGGTTTAGGGGAGGAACCCCAACAGGCCTAGAGGCTCACACTTTCTCGCATGGAGGCGAAACTGCCCAAGATATCCTTATATCAAATGAGGGCTCTTCTCCCCTATACGTTCCTAGGTTGGAAATAATATCACTCCTGCTAAGGTTCAGTGCCTACATGGTAGCTATCTTTGATATAGAGAATGTCTTTACAAAATCTGATTTTCATTTTCACTGTTATACTCTGTTATTCTTCCTTGTCTGTGACGATGCAAATCTTCTGTTTGCTTTTTTGAAACAAAAAATAAAAATACTTTGAAAGTAAAAAAAAAAATAGCGTCACAAAAGCTACAAAGACTTTTACTTTGCCAAAGAGTATAAATAAGGGATCCGATCTCCCCACACATTCTCCAGAACACAAGGGAATTTAGTGGAGAGGATTGGGGTAGTTTGTACTGTGTAAGATATCACCCATGGTATATTTGCTGCATCAATTCCTGGTAGTTTGAGCATTGGGGAGTTTGGTATGAGCAGCCTTCTCTTAGCTGGCAGTAGGATATATGGAGCTCAGCTCCCCTTCCCACTTAAGCATAGTGGATGTTTTCTGAAATCTAAGGTTTACCGCTTATTGCATCATAAAAGATGGAGATACCCAAGAGAGTTGTTATTATTATGAGTAAGGTAGTTTTGTGTATTTTGTAATGCATCTGTGCCCTAGAACAGCTGTATTGTCATGTTTTTCTCTCGCTTTGCATAATAAATTAATGAACTAGTGCGTAAGCGCATGTAATTACATGTGTAACATACATTGTTGCATATGTATAAGTGTAAAATGGCCCTTTTAGCTTTACAAATTAACTCACCTCATGGTTAACGGTAGCCGGAAGGTAACAATATGTTAGAATTCTAAAACCCATGGGACAGTCTTTTGATATGACTTTTGAAGCTGAACTCCAAGCTAATTTAGAAAGCACAACTTAATGCAGCTCTGTAATCATTATTGCAACATTACGCTGAGTTTGTGTATGAACTGCATGCGGCTCACAGCAGGGGTCCAGTGTGTCCTGGCTCACCTTTTCAGGTCCGATTTCAGGCCGAATTTTGGGCTCAATTCAGACCTGAAATGGACCAAAAGTTGCACAGCATTTTTGTGCAGATCACATCAGACCTGCTGCAGAGATATGTCCATAGAGAGCCGGTCAAAATCTCTTGCTATTGCGAATTGGAATCCAATTTGCAATGGTGTGAACTCAGCCTCAATGTATTTTTTAGATGCAAGAGTTGTAAGTAATTGAACAGTCTCTTGCAGTTGTCTTTATAGTAGAGCTTGAGGAGGATTAGGAACAAAACAAGAAGCAAATTAGCTGTACTGCTTTTCTTTTCATTGCCCACCAGTGGCGGCCCGTCCATATGGGGTGCAGGGGCGCCGCCCCCTAATCCACATGCAGGACACCTGACGCATGGATTCCAAGGGGATTTTTTTTCGAAGCACGTGATTAGAGCCGGAGCACTGTGCCCCGAGCCCACCCACTTGTGTGACAGTAGCAAATTAATATTCGCTATTGTCTTCCTGATTCTTCTCACGGCCAATTAGGAAGCAGTTCCTGAGACACGATTGGCCGAGAGGAGATGCACGGGCTTCCATTCTCCTTCCTCCTATCCTGCTTGGTGCCGCACATCATCCAGGTGCGTCTGACATTTTGGCTCAGCTCAGCTTGGCTCCCCTGGTCTTCAGTCCCGCTTCCTAGTTGGCTTCCCTTCATGATTGGCTCGGCTCGTTTTGGCATGCACACCAGACTCTTCGACTTGGTCCAGGGCAATTACACGTCTTCCCGAATTCTGAGGAATCACATCTCCCCGGATACAACCATGTCCTTCACTTCAGGGGTAAATGCAGGTCTGGTGGGCAGTCTGACAAGCGAGTGACAGGGGTGGGGGGGGGGTGGTTTGGTTAGATACTGACTGACTGACCGGAGGGGTGGCGGATGGTTTGTTTGCCGCCGCCCCCCCCCAAAAGATGGAGCACCAACCACCACTGCTGTCCACTGGGTAGAGGGGAGACTTGTAAGTGAAAGGGATGGAGAGAAATACAAATCCTATGGCATGTAAAACAGCTCCCATATTTTTTTTTTCGTGAACATTTAGCTGTTTACCTGGAGTTTGGCTTTAAGTCCTGGTTCACACCTATGCAGGTTGCAATTTGCATATTGCAAATGCATTTTGTGTTTTTCAATATACGTTTTTGATCCATTGAAGTCTATGGAACCAAAAAGTCCCTGGTCCTTTCCATAAAATGCATAGATGTGAACGCGACCCATAGGAAACCATGTTAAATGGACTGTATATGTTTCTGCAAAACTGAAAACGCACTAAAAAACACATAGGTGTGAATCAGGCCTAAGGTTGGATTCACACCTATGCATTTTTAGTGCTTTTTACATTTTGCAGATTTGCACTACAGTCCATTTAACATGGTTTCCTATGGAACACGTTCTGTAGTGCAAATCTGCAAAATGCAAAAAGCACTAAAAATACATAGGTGTGAATCCAGCCTTAGGCCTGATTCACACCTATGCAGGTTGCAGTTAGCATATTTCAGGTGCATTCTGCGTTTTTCTCAATAGTTTTTATTGAAAATTTACATAATACAATAGTAAATTAAACATATTGTGGTTGTAGGATCAGCAGTACTTTACAGATTACATATGGAATGTAGTTGAGATATAATTGATTTATAAACGAAGTACAATGGAAATGTGATTGAAGTGCAGATGAGATACAGATGAAGTATAACTGAAACACAAATGAGATACAAAGGCCAGTGGTGTATATATCATTAGGAATTGGTGGTTTATCGTAGGGTGGTGATGGTCTAGAGTAATATACCATATATGCTACCTGCGTGTGACTCAGTAAATTTTCTTTTCTCGAGTGGTAACTAGGGTTCTGGTGTCGGTATAAGCAACTCTGTCTATTACTTCAGCCCCTAGAGTGGGACGGAAGCTTATTGCTATAAGAATAGTTTAATGCCATTTGGTTCCTATGGTTGGTATTGTAGGATTGAGTTTGCTTCAGCCTCTCGTAGTTGATTCCCTCCGACGCCTCCAGACCATCCGGTCTCCCCTTTCGGGATCATGAGCGACCGGATGGGGGCATCCGAGGTATCGGCCCACTGGGGGCTTTGGCGCTTGTTATATAGGCAGTTCAGCAGTTTAGATAATTAGCTAGGGATTCCTTCATTTTTTTTTTTTTTTTGTCTCAATAGTTTTTATTGAAAAGCGTTTTTCAATACACGTTTTTGATTCATTGAAATCTATGGAACCAAAAGCCAGAAAAAATTCCCTGGCCCATTACATAAAATGCATAGATGTGAACATGATCCATAGAAAACCATGTTAATTGGACTGTAGTGGGCTGCTGCAAAACTGAAAATGCACTAAAAAATGCATAGGTGTGAACCAGGTCTTAATGACGAATACCTTAGAAGTGATAATATACCATGCATGCCATAAACTCAGCTGATGATCTTTGCCATACTATCTTTAGCATGTTGAAACATTTTCCACAATGTGTGGTAATAATAATATCCATAATATATAATAATAATAATAATAATATATAATAATAATACACCATGAACTGAATATATAGATTTTAAGTTCCTCAAGGGCAGGGACAGATGTGAATGTACTTTATGTAAAGTGGTGCATAAATTGTTGGCATCATATAAATGCCTGTGACAAATAATGCCTTTTGCAATTTGCAAAGTAAATACTTTCCTTTTAAAGACTAAATTTGTTGCTGGATTTTGGGTTTCACCAGTCGAGATGAGAGTCTGAAGTAAAAAAAAAAAAAAACCTGCTAAATGTTCCTATCTAGATGTCTGGTGGCATTGCAGCTATTTATGGTGATGATGAGGGTTTATAAAAAACAATGTCTGCACTGCTAGGTCACATAAGGTTATAGCAAGTTTAAGTACTGAAGATGGGAAATATGTATTGCACCAAATCTGCATTCATGTTGATGGTGATGGCTTAAGACAGATTGCTTTGAGCCTAGTGGTGTTTAGCATCTTTTATCTGTTATCTTGTGACTTGTGTCTTCATAAAGTGGAAAACAAACTATCCACCAGGTAGAAATGGACACTGTTGGGGGTAGTTCAATAAACCTGTGATTTTTATTCCCCAAAGACCATACTGTGTTCCTCCTAATTGTTAATGAGGAGACCAGCTATTACAATACAGAAATTCTTTACAGCATAAAGTAGAATTCTGGATATACCGAATTGATCTTAAAAATGCCCCGCCATCCTATGTAAGAAAGATGTATATAATTACCTATTTTCAAGCTCCTCCAGTCGAGTCACATGATTCAGCTCCCTTGTGTATGCCAGTGGTGGCTGCAGGGGAGAGAAGGGAGTGCCATAGTAAGTGGAGATCGGATCTTGGATTAGAGAAGCATATACATAGTGGTATTCTTATGTGCCTGATTTGCAAGCTATTGTTTGTGAGCATTTTTAATTGTGGGATAATAAAATTCAGCTTTTACGGATACCATTTAGATTTGGTCATTTTTTTATATTTTACTTTCTCATCAGAAAATAAAGTGGAGGTTTCTGCTAGTTGTCTGAGAAAGCCGGAGAGGGAGGAGAGCTAGCGGAGCCACTTGTCCAAACCACATATGGGTCCCTTGGTTAATGAGCTCATTTGACATATTTTACTTAATGAGGTCTCAACCTTTGGTGAGCAGTCATTTTGCACAGGTGGAGGTGCACTTGGTGAAGCACAAGTTTGTGGATGAGACTATAATTTGTGTAAATTTAGAGTGGAGTTTGTTCACTTTGTGATTTATACACTATATTTATTTGCTTTTTTGGAACAACACTGCATAGTTTAACGTATCTGAAAATAGCTAAGTAAAAAGATTGGTTAGCTTTAGCCTAGAATTCTACTTTTCAATGTGGCTCTCTAAGAAGAAAATACCAAATTGTAGTTCTCATCCTGTGCTCTTGGATTTCCTCTTAAAGGAAGTGTAAAGGCAGAAGGTTTTTTTTATCTTTATGCATTCTATGCATTAAGATAAAAAACCTTCTGTGTGTAGCAGCCCCCCCCCCCCCCATCAGCACCCCCTAATTACTTACCTGAGCCCCACCTCTCTCCAGCGATGTCCATGAATGTATAAGCCGTCCACTTCTTCTGATTGGCTGAGACACAGCAGCGGCACCATTGGCTCCTGCGACTGTCAATCAAAGTCAGTTAGCCAATCAGGGGAGAGACAGGACGGGCCGGGTCGGGGCTCCGTGTCTGAATGGATACATGGAGCTCTGACTCGGGTGCTCGCATAGGAAGCTGCTGGCTGTGGGGGCACTTGATGGGGGGGGGCAGGAGCAGCAGAAGAGGGACCCGAGATAAGGAAGAAACCGGGCTGCTCTGTGCAAAACCAACTGCACAGAGCAGGTAAGTATAACATGTTTGTTATTAAAAAAAAAAAGAAGAAGAGACTTTACAATCACTTTAAGATTCAGCAATATTTAGCTTTGGCGAATGCACAGGGTATTGTGAAATATTTTGACTTGATTTTGGTGTTCAGTAGCAGGTTTGTTTAGTGGGGTTTGTGCAATAGGAAGCAACTAGTCCTGGAATTGGCTTTGTATGCCTAGGTTGTTTATTCTGTATTCTAAGAAGAGTAATCCTCAAACCCGAGGACTCACACAAAATGCTGCACCCAACACTTAACAGCCTTGCGTAGAGGTGGGCATATCATTTGTACAGACTGTGTAGTTTGTACAAGGGTTATCTGGGATTTGGAATCCCATCTGTTTTCGATGTGGGTCAGTCAGATGCAGGGACCTTTTTTCTGTAATGTGGACACTGTTCACTTCAAGGACAAGTGAGAAGTAGTAGGCATTCTTCACGATGCCCCATGTTCTGCTTCTGCTTATTTTAAAATCTAAGTGGTGTCAGAAAGTACTTCATGCCTGATTGGCACTGGGACAAGCAGAATAGTTTCCCCTATTCACTTACGACACCATTTGGACTGGAAGTTAAGGGAGTGTTTATAGCCCAGTTGCATATGAGAATATGAGCGGGTTTAGGCTATCTATCTATCTATCTATCTATCTATCTATCTATCTATCTATCTATCTATCTATCTATCTATCTAATCTATCTATCTATCATGAACAAGTGACTGTTCTTGAATAGGAATTAAAGGGGGTCAAATATTGTATGATGTGCAAGGGCCGTGTGGTGGTCCACTACTGCCAATGGCCTCAATAAGCAACAGAGCAAGAATCTGAAAATAAAGCTAATTGACTTATGAAGTATAAGGCTATAAAAAGAGATTTAAAATCTTTCTGTGTGTAGTTTTTAAGATCAAACTGTGCCATTATTAAATGGATGTTGAACAAGATTATGGGGACCACAAGAAATTGTAATAGTACTGTTTGTGGACAGTCTTCAGGGCAGCACACTCACTGCAAGGCACCTGTCTGCTTTGATGCTTCTTGCACAAATGTGATCTGCATGGAAGGGCCATTGTTATGGTGCCCCCTGGCAGATGACTTGGGTCCATCTGAGGCATGGAGTGTAGATGACACCTAATCTACACGAAAGCTCCTGATGGAGAAGATGGGCTGAAAACCATAGTGGTTATGGTTTTCATTACTGCAATCTGTCACTTTGGTGCAACTATGCAGTTTGAGGACCTACCTGCCTCCATATAAACTAAATGGATTTAAGACCGTGGCACACTAGCAAAACTATTGCTGGTGACAATTCAGGATGGCCTTAAATTGTTATACTGTACAGGGCAGAGTAATACCCATGTCTTTCCAAGCATCACCCCCTTGCTTGTTGGACAAGGGAGACATTGCTTGTCACTGGTCAGTGAAAATTCAATGCATGGAAACAGGTGGGTATTTTCTCTGCACATCTTAGTAATCTTAGTAGTGAGTTGTCACCAGTACTTCAACCGTCTATATTAAGAGAGGTGTAGAGAGTGACTCGCACATATACAGCACGGTGTTCTTCTGACACATATACTATATACAGTATATGCAGTTTTCAAGATACGTGCCCTGTGTGATTTGCAAGACCAATACTTTCATAGATCTGCAATATCTCTCACTAGTGCAGATTAATAATCAAGAAATCAATCTCTTTATTCTGTGATTCAAGACTTTAGTCCTAGCAATATCCCTGACAGTTCCTTGGAGCACAAGTTTATAGAAGGAGCCTGTGATACATCAAAGGCTGATCTTTTCTTTGCATTAAATCATCATTCATCACTTTCTAGACATCACAAATTACATATCGATCAATAAATGTTTGTGATTAGAGCAACAACATTGTGTGCTTTCCTCAAATCAGGTTAAATAAGAAGTCTTATTTGTATGTGAGTGTTGGAATGTGAATATTGAAGATGGGTTTTTTATGCTTGTTTAATAGTGTGCATGACTTTTCTGTCTTCTCTGGCTGGCCAGAAAACCTTCTGTTCAAATAGCCATGGTTTATTTGATAACTATATCAGGTACAACTGTTTAATAACACAAATAGGCAAACAGCATTTGGTAACAACTTGATACACAAAACATGAAGACATTGTGACAAAAAGATGTAAAAACAACAGTAAAATGAGAAAGATATAAGATATGAGTAAATGACTGTGAATGATTGTTGGTGCTAGGGGTTGCTTAACATCTTAGAAATATCTGAACATCTTCCTCGATTTTCAAACCCTACATTCTCTAGATTTTATGGATGGGGCAATGCAAAGTGAAGTGAGCAGAAGCTCTGTGGATTACATTTTTTTTACAAAAGAAAAGAAGAATGGACAATTATTCAAGCTAAAAGTTCCAAAATGCTCAACCATTCATTGTATTAATACAGTTTAGGGTAGAAGGGCATCTCGGACCATAGCAAACCTTGAAGGTGACGTGTTATAGTAAATGAATACTTTACCGGGTACAATCCAGTCGGCTAAAATGGGAAAAATGTCCCCGGTCTGATAAATGCTCATTAAAGATTCAAAATCCATAGAGTCAGCTTTTGGCATGCATTTAATATGGATCCTCTCTGCTTTGTGTCAACAGTTAAGGCTGTTGGAGGTGTTCTGTTGGTGTTGTGTTTTAGTTAACATTCCCTAGGGAATCCATAAAGAGAAGATTTAAGGCAAAAGTGGTCCTATCCTGTATGACCTGGGCACTGGATGACCTATCTAATAAAGGATCTCCCTAAAAAGTTGAAAGTTGAAACAATAGCGATTTGATGGGAAAATCCTTCCTGGCTACTCTACTTTTCCTTGATGTTCCCAATTTAGACCTTTTCTTATGAAAATGCTACATGTATGGATGGGCTTTTGTTCACTTCAATCAGGTTTCATAGTCCCAAACAAGTGTATGGGAATGGAAAACTTTCTAGATGCAGATAAATTGCAATTCAAAAATAGGTCAACTGCACATCAAATGCACCTGTCAATACATTCAAAATGATCTCAGAAGCATCTGAAACTGATGCCACTGAGACATGCCCAAAGCTTGTCAGCTCCAATCCTAACACTTTTGAAGCACAGACTAGAAACTAGACTAGAAGTTCTATTCTGAATTTCCTTATCTCCATGTTTCAGACCAATGAAACAAATTATTAAAGCCACTAATAGCAAGCAGTTAGTATTTTTAAAAAGGTTGTGATGGAAGCCCTGTTTTACTAAGTAACGAGTTCCATAAGGAACGTGCAGCATGGACTGCTTAGTGGATTTTTTATTTTTGTAAAGTGGTGAGTATATGTTGACAGGATAATAATTGGCTGAAGAACAATAAAATAATTCTTCATGTTGGACTTCTCCATGCTACTCTTTGGCACTCTAAACACAATTTCATTATATTAAAAAAAATCTAAACCTTTGCCTGGACATATAGAGATACAGTATTTGAATGTCAATTCCTCTGTTTCATACCATAGTATATCTAAATCATTAGCAGTAAAACATCTCAGCTTCCAAAGTTGCCTGTAGCCATTATGTTGTAGTGATACAGCATGATATAGCAAAGAGGTGACTGGTGAGAACATAAAAAGGGCACATGAAGAGATTAGAAGCTGAGCTACATATTAGTTGCTTTGCCTTTGTAAGAAAAATACGTATAACTGGTTGAAGTTTTACATTTAATCTGCTCCTTATTTTCAAATATCCTGGTTTTACTGAGTTTGGAGGTTTGAGTCGGTGTAAAAGATAGCTATGTGCATAGATACGTATAGCAACCAATAGTATTTCACATTTATAACATTTGCAACAATCAGGACAATAACAGAAAATTCCTGGTTGGTATGGCTGGTTGGTATGGCTAGTTGATGTGGCTTACAACACAAATTACATTTATAACCTATGTTTACCCTATACTGTATATCATTTCTGTAACACACTTAATAAGGCAATCTGGGCTGTATGTAACTGTTACATATTTCTACACAGAGAAACATATTCATACGTGGGTAAGAGTTTAATTCTGTTATGATATCCAGTGCCAGAGTTATATCTTATGTAAAGTATTTTTAAGGGTTACAGTTAGGGTGTCAGGGTTACTTTAAGGGTTAAAGATGAAACCAAATGTACACTTCTGGGACATGTTCCCAAATTTGTACAATGACTTAAATAATGTGGTACTACATATCTTAAGACCTTTGTTAAAATATAATAATTCAAAAAAAGCCACTCTATGATGTTTGTAAAGGCATGTTGCATCCAAGTTAGGAGTGTAACATACAGTATCTCATAAAAGTGAGTACACCCCTCACATTTTTGGAAATATTTTATTATATCTTTTCATGTGACAACACTGAAGAAATGACACTTTGCTACAATGTAAAGTAGTGAGTGTACAGCTTGTATAACAGTGTAAAATTGCTGTCCCCTCAAAATAACTCAACACACAGCCATTAATGTCTAAACCACTGGCAACAAAAGTGAGTACACCCCTAAGTGAAAATATCCAAATTGGGCCCAATTAGTAATTTTCCCTCCCCGGTGTCATGTGACTCGTTAGTGTTACAAGGTCTCAGGTGTGAATGGGGAGCAGGTGTGTTAAATCTGGTGTTATCACTCTCACTCTCTCATACTGGTCACTGGAAGTTCAACATGGCACCTCATGGAAAAGAACTCTCTGAGGATCTGAAAAAAAAAATTGTTGCTCTACATAAATATGACCTAGGCTATAAGAAGATTGCCAAGAACCTAAAACTGAGCTGCAGCACGGTGGCCAAGACCATACAGCGGTTTAACAGGACAGGTTCCACTCAGAACAGGCCTTGCTATGGTCGACAAGAAAGTTGAGTGCACGTGCTCAGCATCATACTCAGAGGCTGTATTTGGGAAATAGACATATGAGTGCTGCCGGCATTGCTGCAGAGGTTTAAGGGGTGGGGGGTCAGCCTGTTAGTGCTCAGACCATACACCGCACACTACATCAAATTGGTCTGCATGGCTGTTGTCCCAGAAGGAAGCCTCTTCTAAAGATGATGCACAAGAAAGCCTGCAAATAGTTTGCTGAAGACAAGCAGACTAAGGACATAGATTACTGGAACCATGTCCTGTGGTCTGATGAGAGCAAGATAAACGTATTTGGTTCAGATGGTGTCAAGCGTGTGTGGTGGCAACCAAGTGAGGAGTACAAGGACAAGTATGTCTTGCCTACAGTCAAGCATGGTGGTGGGAGTGTCGTGGTTTTGGGCTGCATGAGTCCTGCTGGTACTAAGGAGCTGCAGTTCACATGAATGCCAACATATACTGTGACATACTGAAGCAGAGCATGATCCCCTCCCTTCATAGACTGGGCCACAGGCTAGTATTCCAACATGATAACGACCCCAAACACACCAAGTTGACCACTGCCTTGCTAAAGAAGCTGAGGGTAAAGATGATGGACTGGCCAAGCATGTTTCCAGACCTAAACCCTATTGAGCATCTGTGGGGCTTCTCAAATGGAAGGTGGAGGATCGCAAGGTGTCTAACATCCACCAGCTCCGGGATGTTGTCATGGAGGAGAGGAAGAGGACTCCAGTGACAAACTGTGAAGCTCTGGTAAACTCCATGCCCAAGAGGGTTAAGGCAGTGCTG
The DNA here is from genome assembly GCA_018402905.1 of Glandirana rugosa. Lineage (NCBI taxonomy): Eukaryota > Metazoa > Chordata > Amphibia > Anura > Ranidae > Glandirana > Glandirana rugosa. Next base: position 1,969,593 of record BLSH010010404.1, on the reverse strand, counting down.
GAAAATAATGACGACCACACAAAATATTGACACTTTGGGCCCAGTTTGGACATTTTCACTTAGGGGTGTACTCACTTTTGTTGCCAGCAGTTTAGACATTAATGGCTGTGTGTTGAATTATTTTGAGGGAACAGCAAATTTACACTGTTATGCAAGCTGCACACTCACTACTTTACATTGTAGCACTAGCAAAGCATAATTTCTTCAGTGTTGTCACATGAAAAGATATAATAAGGGGCGCATGCGCGAAGCTCTCAGCGATGGCCGCGTCTAGCTAGAGCTCCGCACCGACACGATCCCACGGGCCGCTCTACAGCTCACTGTCAGCGCGCTATCGCCACATCCACGATCACGATGTTACATTTCATCACTCACACGTCGAACGTATTGTCACATTTAAACGACAAGGGAGTTTTATTAAGTTGTGTGTCGGTAATTACAGATTTGACGACCGTTGTTTTCACTCATGTGGGGATTCACTTTTACAGGTTTGACCCGGGTTTCACAGTTATAAAACACACCAGCAGTAATAAAAGGTCGTGACGGAATTGGGAGAACCCGTACCTCAAATGGTCTCGAAGTGTCAAACAGTGACCTCAGGAGAAGGAGAGGAGGTACTGTTGTAGGGCCTCGACCACCTACAATCTGTGGAACGCTAGGAGGTGGAAGGTAAACTCT
>BLSH010010404.1:1939920-1963258 GCA_018402905.1 Glandirana rugosa | reverse complement strand
TAAGTATCTAGACTTACCAACCTGTACTGCATATAAAACAGATGGCTAAGGGGACCCCTCCCCCCCCGTAAGCCCCAGCCTTAAACTGTAACTAATAGGTCAACCCTGTTAGTTGATCTCAATCAATATTACCACTAAATGCCAATCTTACCCATGGTAACCATAACGGTCATATCGAAGGACTGGGCCACCTGCTGTATTTTACGGTTTGCTCCAAAACCTATCTATAATACCCAGTGTCTCCGTTATAAACATAGGCTCAGTGAATATTGATGTTAGACGGGTGTGTTAAGTACTCATATTAAGAAACGCAAGAATGCCAAACTGTCACTGTACCAAATTATGTGATATCTAGCCATTTACCCCTCTTTTCCTTGTTGGTATACCCGTCAGAGATGTTGTTCTGAAACTGTCTAGGACCAGATTAATGATTATCCTGTAACTTGGGTAGGGTGGGCCGACTTTTCTCCCAGGACACAGTTTGCTCCCAGTAGGGGTGTCCAGGGAGGGAAGGGGGCACGCCTGATCCCATCTCTACCTTGCAAATGTTGTACATTTCACCATTACTACTGTTACTTCAGTTTTTTGTTCCTTCCTGTATGAACGGTATCCAAACCTTCTCTTCCCCTCCCCCCACCTCCCCTGCTGACTACCTCTGTACCCCTACCCCCCTCCCCCCTATTTTTTCTATGTAAAACTCAATAAAACCATTTTGAACAAGAAAAGATATAATAAAATATTTACAAAAATGTGAGGGGTGTACTCACTTTTGTGAGATACTGTAGTTGTTATGCGGAGACCTACAGTTCCAGACAACATTTTGGGCATTTTTTAATAATGGTACATTGTGAATTATCCAGTCCTGACAGAGAACAATGTCAAAACAGGTGACCCAGAGATCATGAAGCTTCAGGCGCAATAGACTTGGGATAGGAAGTTGCATTGCATTGGATGACTGGTGCCTATAGAGAAAGCTGCATTGCATTGGATGGCTTAAACCTTTTTACAACTTAAAAGAAAAAAAAAAACTGTTGATACAATACTTATGATTCAAAAGCTTAAAACCGTTTTAGCTGGAAATTAGCCTTAATTTGTTTGTCATGTGTTTAAAGGGTAACTCTTTGTTATGTGTTTAAAGAGAAAAAAACACTCACCACTCCTTTTTTGCAGATTCCTACCTTTTGTTATTCTGAGGAATCCCTGTGTGCTTGTCTGTGTCCATGTGGAAATTAATCTCATGGGAGTGGTTACATAATTATCAACCAGCTGCTGCACCTGCAGGGCTCTAATGAGGAAAATTGCAGGATATGTATCCCTTAAGAGGTGATTTTCTATCAATAGTATCTCACCAAAAATGACATTTTTGTTGCAGGGGATGACTGATATCTGACTTGTATCTTAAGGGAGACTTCTGGGAAAATCAGTGAGCCAATCACACAAACAGAAAATTATGTTTCTGGGGGGCGTGCTGTACACATTTTGTGTACAGAACACCTTCGGGTAGCCATATTGCATTGCATTTTACAGAAAATTACAGAGTTGCAGATCGAAAAGGAAATGTCATAATTATTATTATTTACAACATGACTTGTGTATACGCTATATTATTATTTTTTTTATTTGCTGTTTTTTCCCCACAAAAGTGGAGTTACCCTTTAAAGTTTTAAGCTTCATATCCATTTGAAACTTTCCTGTCCACAGGATAACAAAGTTGTTGCACAATTTTACCATAGAATAAACAGCATTGTCCCACTATTACAGGATATATAAGAATAACACATCTACTGGCAGGATGAACATTTAATAAAACCATGTTACAGGGGGGAGTCAGAAAAATAACAGATCTACAATCCAACTATGTTGCATGGGAAAAGGTCAAGTCAAAGGCTTTGTCCACAGGAGCAGCCAGCAGGTGGTAAAACCAGATGATTGAGCCTGCCTTCACCCATCTGCATGAACACTAACAGCCAGCCTCTCAAAGCTATACACATGCCATGGCCGAGATACTGTATTTTGCTGTTGCAACAAAAACTAAACAGCATGTTGCAATTGATAGGTTTTACCTCTGCCGAATGAAACCAGTTCAAGTCTATGGTCTGTCACTGCATGCAATTGCGTCAGAGTAGTGCTGCGTTTACAGGTTTAAATCGGGTGGTGCGGAGTCAACATATTACATCTTCACCTCTTATCATATCGTTCTTCAAAGGGCAATGCACGTGTGAATAAACCCTAAGGCTCCATTCATATCTTGACATTCTGAATTGCGGGCGGAATTGCTGTCTTCCTGCCGGCAAATCGCGGGACGCCCATGCAATCCCCGTCACTTCCAATGGCACCCCGATCACTGCGCAATTTTGCCGTGATTCTTTGGGTGACAATTTCAGTAAGATCGTGCAAACAGAAGAATCGCGGGGCACCTGTCGCCCAAAAGAAGTACAAGAATTTCTTTTGGGTGACAGGCGTCACGCGATTTTGTTTGCGTGGCAAAATCACGCCGCAATCAGGGTGCCATTGGAAGTGACAGGGATCGCACGGGGCCATTGGAAGTGACAGGGAACGCACGGGTGTCCTGTGATTTGCCGCTATTTCAAATCGCGGGCAGAATCGCAGCGATTCTGTTCGTGATTCAGAGCGCCAACATGTGAACGGAGCCTATGTGTTAAGTTGTGGTCAGGAGTCAAGATGTGTTGACTTTACTTTTGTAGTTTCTCTTTTTCAGTGCTGAACACTGCCAGCTCCAAGTGCTGGAAGCTAATGTACAAAGATTTTATAATTGTTCAAGAAATAAGTTAATGATTTCATGTTCGGATAATAGAATAACATGCCTGCCAAGTTAAGTGTTTGGAAGATAAGGACAAATTACCAGATATTAAAGTGTGTTTTTATAACACCTGATTGTATTAGAGTAGTTCATTTACATCAGCTGCTTGTCATAAGTCACTAGTCAATTCTAGACATGATAACCTACTCAAGTTCTGCTTGGCACTTTACATAATTAAAAAAAAAATAGAACTGAAAATGAATAATGAATATTTTAAGTTGATTACCCACAGGCTTATGCAAATAAAATTTGATCCATGGAGACCGGTAAATTTTAAAAATGCACTGAGTGAAATGAAATAAAAACTTCAGTTCTTTCTTTCTGCAGAAAAGGAAAATAATTACCAGTTTTACACTAAGAACGTCTCCGAATGCACAATGCAAAGTGTACAGTCACAATATGTATAAAGTAGAGTACAACTTTTGTAGCATGGTCAGTGGATGGCTGATCTCACATGTGCTGCCTTTGGTATTGAAGCATTCCTGAATATGTACAAGTTGACTATAACTCATTCGTTGACTATAAGGAGTCATTTTCTTTTACAAAAGGTTTTATTAACTTTCGTAAAAACTACAGAGGCATCGTGCATCAGAAAAGAGCATTAAAATGAACAGACGGTACATATACAAAGAAAGAGGGGGCAAAACCTTTATTGGTCGGCGCAGGTTCCGTATACAGCGTGAATCATACAAACCGACTATAAGTAGTCATTTTCAAATAGCCAATAAATCTGTTTTTGAATTGGGATATTTAAGTTTCCCTGCACATGATTGGGCACACATTGTGATGGGATCTTTAGTTAGAGTTTCTGATTTACAATCTATAGAGATTTAACTATTAAAGTGATCTGGTCCGTAAACAATCTCTTCTAAACAGAAGGTGGCCAGTAAAAAGAGCAGAGAAGAGAACATACTTGCTGTCGTGGTCAAGGGTCAGGCTTGGAGGCCAGTAGCTATAGCAGTAGTGAGGCTCCCATTGAACTGCTGGATAAGAACAACAGCAGGTTACCCTAGTGCAGTGGTTCTCAACTCCGGTCCTCAGGACCCACCAACAGGCCAGATTTTAAGTATTACCTTGGGGAGATGCAGACTAGAATACTGCAATCACTGTGCAGCAAATGATATCACCTGTGATGTATTTCAGTAATCCTGCAAACCTGGCCTGTTAGTGGGTCCTGAGGACCGGAGTTGAGAACCACTGCCCTAGTGGATAACATGGGCTTACCCAAGGTTCAGAGTCTAAGCACTTACGGGTTTTCACCAGAGCTCCTGATAAGGAGATGGGTTTTGCTGCGGGTCATTACTGGGTTGCGGTCCTCAGGATCGCCCCACCAAGAGGGGAGCAAGCCGGGGTCCAGTAGCAGATATAGCAGGTAGGGATCTAGTAGAAGTGTAGTCAGTAAACACACCAAAGGTAAATAACAAGTGGTTGGGAGTAAGCAGAAGCGTGGTTGAGGAACAAGCAAAAAGTCAGTAACAGGTGGTAGCAGAGACACGGACAGCACAAAGAGTAGCAAGAGCCACCAGCTCCATACCCCTTGGTTTGTAATAGATCTGGGAGGCCCAGACATTGGATCCTTATTCGAGTGTTCATTATCATGTACTCTTTTTCTGTTCTTGATAAGCCCTACATAGTACTTAGCTAGTGATTATGTATAGTTTGTGATCTCTCATCAGAGTTGGCTTTTTGCCTTTGTCAACTGAATTATATTGGAGTATGTTGTTCTTCAATACTTCTTTTTGTATTTTCTGTATGCTCATAAATAAAGATTTTTTTTAAAAAAGAGTGACAAGTGTGAGATATAGTCTGTAGAGAACACAATAATCTGGCAAACAGGTAGTGCAAAGTCATGGCCTAAATAAGAAGGTCATGGGAGGAGCAGGGATTTCAAGGTTCAGCAGAAACAAGGCAGGATTGTCCAATGGATCAGACAGGGTGCTATGCAGCATCTCAGGTGGCTTAGGAAACAGAAACATTGCCAGACACAGCAGAGGTCACAGGTTCAGACCCAGATCCTGACACTTATAATTTTGGTGACCCATGTGTTGAAAATCAACTGGTTCAGTGCACCACAGCTACTGCATTTATGCCACACCTTTGGGTGTGTAAAGTACCTCCATGCTGTAGTTCCTCCTGCTGGCTTGTATGTCACTACAATAAATATGAACCGCCAGGAAGAACGACTGTGTGTGGTGGAGGTAAAAGGTATTCAACCCAACCAAGGGGTCAGATACTTGCAGTGGCTGGGGAGAAGTGAAGTGACAGCTTTTGAACACATAGGTCACAGTTAAAATAAATATATTACTTTTTTAAATGGTGCCTTCTGTTTACAAGTAACCTTGTAGTCACAGGGTCACATTAAAAAAAACCCTGAAGATCTGTACTCCCTTCTAAGATATCCTAGTGGTTTTATCCCGAATAGGATAAAAACTGTATTTTTGATAGAACTGAATACAATTTTTAAAAATGTTATATGCTAGTCTTTTCTTTTGTCCGTTTCACATACAAAGTTGTAGAATTTTGCTCTGCTGAATTACTACAAAGGCAACCACATAGTTCTATGGAATGTAGTTAGTCTGCTGAGGCTAAGAATAGGAAGTGAGCAGCTGCTGTGCATCACGACTAAACAGGTGCCACAGATCACATAATGATTTATTGTGGCTGAGCTTAAGAACATACATATTTACAAAGTACACATAACAGAAAGCTTTTTAAAAAATATTACGCATGATGATAAGTGTTGCACCTCACATCTAAAGTCAGTAGTACATTTTCATGTTCCACTATAAAGCATACTTCTTTGCAATCATGTGAGCTCAGAAGTTTGAATTGAATAGCTTTATCCTTCCAGCAATTAATATATATATATATATATAGATATAGATATATCTATATATAGATATATCTATATCTATATATATATATATATATATATATATATATATATATATATATATAGTATTTTTGTTAACATTTTAGTATCCCTTGTTCAAACAGTAACCTTAGAAGTTTCTCTTACCATTCTTACACCCAATATAATCTGTTAATTTTGCTGATTAGTGCGCCAAGATAAAGTTAACCATTAACCAACCAATCAAAAAACACACGCAGGATCCGCTTACCAGGCAAGTGACCTCCGATACCATCAACCCCTCCAGTTACAAATCAAAATGAGTAGTTACCAGATACCTACCGGATGTGGCATTAACAGAGTAGCAATCCAAATATAATATGCATATTCCACAGTTACATAATTAGCCAGGTTTAAAAAAAGTCCATCTAGTTCAAAGAAACAAAAAAAAAAATATATATACATATTTATATAACCATACAATCCCACATACACATTCCTTCACCCACAGTTGATCCAGAGGAAGGCAAAAAACCCCAGCAAAGCGTGATCCAATTTATTATAGTGGGGCAATAAAAAATTCCTTCCTGGACCCCCGAGAGGCAATTGGATATTCCCTGGATCAACTTTACCTATAAATGTTAGTTGCCAGTTATGTTATGTATATTTTGGAAATAATCCAGGCCTTTTTTAAAGCCATCTACCGAGCTGGCCAGAACCACCTCTGGAGGGAGTCTATTCCACATTTTCACAGCTCTTACTGTGAAGAAACATTTCCATATTTGGAGATGAAATCTTTTTTCCTCTAAACGTAAAGAGTGCCCCCTTGTCCTTTGCGATGAGCTTAAAGTGAAAGTGCTGCTTCACTAAAGAAAAATTTGTGGAATTCCAGAGCTATAACTACAAAAAAAGAGACCACCCAATGCAGACAGGGATGGTTAAATACAATAGCAAAAATTGCATTTAACTTGGATTATGGTTTACTCCAGGCCCACAAATCAATGGCTTCATAATCTAACATTGCATGTTTGCTACATCCAGTCACTCCAACTGACTTCTTGTGAGTTTTATCTAACCCACTTTGGCTGCCACTTTAATTTGCCATCTTAGAGCCTTTGGCACGGACTACACCCTTTTGATAAATGATTCGCAACATCATGGTCCAGTGCGTAGGCAAGGCTACAGTGCATTTAATGATAGGAGGTGACTGAATCTATGAACACTTTGGTGGAATTTCTGCAGTTTTAGCTTCAGAGCACTTTCTTTTTTAATGAAGGTTATAGTGAGCCCTAGGTTCTCTCTTAGTTGCCCTATTTCCAACAGTTATTAAGAACTAAATTCAGTAGTTAAATCAAAAATATTTAAGAGACCCAGTTTTCCCAAAACAGACTTCTTTTTTAGATAATTTCTTCCTCTTTTCATGATGAGCAATCATTAACTTTTTAGAATAATATCCATTATATGTATATCTGGGTAAAAGAGAGGAGGCAATTTTATGTGGCTGCGAAGGTCTTTGTTTTAATTTCATTTCAATGTGTTTTAGTGGCTTTCGTAAAAGTTTTTTGACTTTGTGATTTCTGACTTTTGTCTTTTATGATTTTTTTTTTTTTTTTACATTTTTGGTGATATTTTCCCGATGGTAATACCCTTTTCTTCTTTTTTTATTCTACTTGTAATAATTTCATTTTGAAGTCAGAATTTTTGATACTTTCTTTTGTTTGAGGTGGTGGACTAAGCTGGAACATATACAACGTACATTCATTTTTCATTTTCTCACTGCTTGATGAGTCAGAGACCTGGAATAAACATATGCATGTCCGTTGTCAACAGGCTTAGTATGTAACTATGTATTGAGTTCAGTGACCCACTACATAATGCAGCAAAAACATGACTTATAACCATGGAATTTGTATCTTCAAAATCAAAGCAGCAATGGCAGCTCCCGGATTTCTGTCCTTATAGAATTCTTTGAAGCCTTTTTTTTTACTGTGGATGTAAGCATGTTCTTGCATTGTGATTGTGTACTGTAGGGCAACACTTTCAATGTGATATTCTATTATCCACTAGATGGCACCAAACATAATTGAAATGTCTATCCATCATTAATGAATCCTTGGAAATCGCTCAACTAATTTATCTCATATATAAATGACATATATTTACAAGATTTAGTATACAGGAGAACCTCAATGCTCGGCAAAGTGTCCAATGCTGCTGTATATAGGGAGCTGTAGAAAAGCACCTGTCTCTGGTGTGAAGTTTGTGCATTCCTGACAGCACACCTCCTCCTCCTCCCCCAATTCCCTGGCATGCTGTTAATCTCTCTCATATTGTTCATAATCCAGAAAGCATTACAATGTTCTCGCACAGAAGATGACATTGGTGACTGCAGCAGTGTCCTCATTATAGGTCAGCACTGCTCATTGCCATTCCATGCAGAACCAGCCAAAAACTATTTGATATTAGACCCAAAATAGCTTTAAAAAATGCATAATCAATATCCAGCATTCCATAGTTTTAATAGTTTTATGCTGTCACCTATAGAGATTGATAAAATAGGTGTATGCACACTCATTGTTTAACATGAAGCTACAGATATGTTACTTGGCTGATTCCAGCTAATTATTGAACAATGTCCTTTAGGAGAGTTAGATTTCTCTGTAGTCCAATCTCTCTGGTGCTGCTCATCGTATATTATTCCATGCTGGTAGAATCGCCTTTGCTAGGCTTGTGAAATAGAAACATGAAATGCTTTAACCTCTTCCTTACTGGGCACTTAAACCCCCCTCCTGCCCAGAGCAATTTTCGGCTTTCAGCGCTGTCGCATTTTGAATGACAATTGCGTGGTCGTGCGACGTTGTACCCAAACAAAATTGGCGTCCTTTTTTCCCCACAAATAGGGCTTTCTTTTTCTTTCTTTTGATGGTATTTGATCACCTCTGCGGTTTTTATTTTTTGCGCTATAAACAAAGAGCGACAATTTTGAAAAAAGAACAATATTTTTTACTTTTTGCTCTAATAAATATCCAAAAATAAAATATATATATAAAAAAAAAATTATTCATTGGGTTTGGCTGAATTATATTCTTCTACATATTTTTAGTAAAAAAAATCGCAATCTGCGTTTATTGATTGGTTTGTGCAAAAGTTATCGCATCTACAAACTATGGGAATTGATTTATAGCGTTTTTATTATTATTTTTTTTTTTACTAGTAATGGCGGCGATCTGCGATTTTTATCGGGACTTTGCTATTGGGGCGGAAATGTCGGACATTTTTGACACTTTTTTGGGACCAATGACATTTATACAGCGATCAGAAATTTAAATGTCCACTGATTACTGTATAAATGTCATTGGCAGTGAAGGGGTTAACCTGCAGGGGGCAGTGAAGGGGTTAACAATGTTCCCTGGGTGTGTTCTAACTGTGGGGGGGATGGGTTGGCAGGGACATAACAGATCTAACTGATTCCAGTGACAGGGATCAGTAGATCTGCTATGTCCCCCTCTCACAGAACGGAGAACCGCCATGTTTACATTGGCGGTTCCCCGTTCTGCAGCTCTGCAGGCGATTGCGGGTCAAGAGCGGACATCGAGTCTGCCCGACCCGCGGGCACGCCCACGCAGCATGCGGCAGCCACGCGCGCGCGCCGCCGCCGCCTGTGAGTGCGCGCCGGGAGAGTGCAAAGGGGCGGACGTCAATAGACGTCCACCCGGAGATTGAGATCCGCGCTGTAGCCGTCTTTCGTCTATAGCACAGATCTCAAGAGGTTAATAAAATATAATAAAATATATATATATATATACTGTATGTGTTTGTGTATATATATATATAGTATCTCACAAAAGTGAGTACACCCCTCACATTTTTGTAAATGTTTTATTATATCTTTTCATGTGGCAACACTGAAGAAATGACACACAATGTAAAGTAGTGAGTGTACAGCTTGTATAACAGTGTAAATTTGCTGTCCCCTCAAAATAACTCAGCACACAGCCATTAATGTCTAAACCGCTGGCAACAACAGTGAGTACACCCCTTAGTGAAAAAGTCCAAATTGGGCCTAATTAGCCATTTTCCCTCCCCAGTGTCATGTGACTCTTTAGTGTTACAAGGTTTCAGGTGTGTATGGGGAGCAGGTGTGTTAAAATTGGTGTTATCGCTCTCACTCTCTCATACTGGTCACTGAGCTGCAGCACGGTGGCCAAGGCCATACAGTGGTTTAACAGGACAGGTTCCACTCAGAACAGGCCTCACCATGGTCAACCAAAGAAGTTGAGTGCACATGCTCGCGTCATATCCAGAGATTGTCTTTGGGAAATGAATAAAACAATGAAAAGTAACGCCTCCCCAATGTGATAATAATACTTAGCAAATTAATACATAAATAAACAAATACAGATGCAGTGTTCAAATGAAAAATCAATCAAAAATCCATAAAAAAGTCTTTAAAGTATATTCGTGCTTGAAAGTGCTCAAAAGGTGCTCCAATGACGTTCCAGGTGCAACGTGATAGGTGCCAAAACCCCCTTTGTGTCCCCACTCACCGAAAAGAGGGGACCTGCTGCTTTTCATTCAGAGGTCAAGAAAGCTAAATATCGGTGAGAGAGATGCTAAACTGGGTCAGCAGGACAACCGGACACGCAAAATGAATCTTAACCTTCCCACATGTAGATATGATCTGCATGGCTCTGATAATCAAAAAACATCCTCATGTGTAGACTGTAACCAGGGGCACTTTATTGCGCAAGCATAAAATCTACTTACAAAAACGAAGATTAAAAGTCATGGTCCGTGATGACGCTCTATTACGAGGGCGAAACGTGTTGACGTCATATCCGGTCCGCTGCAGCCGTCCATGTCATTTCCGCTCATAGTGGTAGGAGCTGGTGGAACGCACGCCGTTGCTGACAGTCTTGATTGATTATAAAGGCGACTTTTAATCTTCGTTTTTGTAAGTAGATTTTATGCTTGCGCAATAAATAAATAAGCAGTATTCCAACATGATTATGACCCCAAACAAACCTCCAAGATGACCACTGCCTTGCTAAAGAAGCTGGGGGTAAAGGTGATGGACTGGCCAAGCATGTCTCCAGACCTAAACCCTCTTCAGCATCTGTGGGGCATCCTCAAAGGGAAGATGGAGGAGCGCAAGGTCTCTAACATCCACCAGCTCTGTGATGTCGTCATGCAGGAGTGAAAGAGGACTCCAGTGGCAACCTGTGAAGCTCTGGGGAACTCCATGCCCAAGAGGGTTAAGACAGTGCTGGAAAATAATGGTGGCCACACAAAATATTGACACTTTGGGCCCAATTTGGACATTTTCACTTAGGGGTGTACTCACTTTTGTTGCCAGTAGTTTAGACATTAGTGGCTGTGTTTTGAGTTATGTTGAGGGGACAGCAAATTTACACTGTTATACAAGCTGTATTCTCACTACTTTACATTGTAGCAAAGTGTAATTTCTTCATTGTTGTAATATGAAAAGATAGAATTAAATATTTACAAAAATGTGAGGGGTGTATTCACTTTTGTGAGATACTATATATATATTTTTTTTTTTTTCCTGTTCTAATAATGGGCATCTAATTGTGTAATGTCAAACAGTGCTTGTTTGCTATTCTTCACTGAATTCATGTGTTCTTTTGGAAAACAGTTTGACTTCACGCTGCCATAAGCGAATAACAGCTAACCCCCTGTTAACTTCATTAAATTAGTATTGTAATGTGTTGATAAGTTCAGTGTAGCCTTTTTCTACTTTTTACTATATACAGTATATAAATATATATATATATATATATATATATATATATATATATATAGCACAGTAGCCTCCATGGCTACCAGAAGACATGACCTTACAATAAATGGCAATAATTACTTGTTACATATGTTTCTAAATATGTTAAGGTAACATATGTATGTTTTTTTATATATTGTGGCAGGGCTGGCCTGTGCCACTGTTTAATATGGCTGTCTAGTCCAGGTTTTGCAGGAAACAAGCACACTAATGATGCTGGTGTGTGCTACATTCATGTTAGAGCCAGGGTTAGAGCTCCTACCCTCATGAGGGGGTCAGCATGTGAAGGGAGCCGTGAGAGGTGCACGTTGCACCATATTGTTCAGGACAGGACAGATTGAGGCATGAGACTCAGAGAGAGAAAGAGACAGTCTGGGACCGATGGAGCAGTTGGGATGCTGCAGAAAAGACACTGTTGAGTTGAGCTACAACGTGTGTGCACGAGCACTGGATGTGTTTGATGGTCAGGAAGAGCAAAACTACTAAGTGAAGCAGTAAAGCTGCAAAAAGAGCCATGAGGCTGAATATTGTTTATCACATTGATGGTGAGAACCCCCTGAGTGGGAAGATATCCATATGAACTTTTGTGTTTCTTTTAAAAAAGTGGGCAGAAAAAGCCCTAAAACGTACTTCTGGTGAGGCATAAATGCATGCTTTCTCATTGTCTTATACTGTCTATACTGTCTCAGGCCTTTCTCCATGGAAGCCATGGGTTGCACACACTGCACTCATGATAGCCAAAAAGCCTGAAACAGCTGTATGCAGTTTTGGAATTAAAATATAATTAAAGACACAATGTGTTTTTTAGTTTTGGATAGAGTACTCCGGTTTCCTTCCACACTCCAAAGACATGCTGGTAGGTTAATTGGCTCCTGCCTAAATTGGCCCTACTATGTGTATGTATGAATGTGAGTTAGGGACCTTAGATTGTAAGCTCCTTGAGGCAGGGACTGATGTAAATGCACAATGTATATGTAAAGCGCTGCGTAAATTGACGATGCTATATAAGTACGTAAAATAAATAAATAAATACATTTATATGCCTTTGCCCACTGTCCGAAAATAAGGGCTACTCCTCTTAATTTATAACAGAGGTTAAAAGACATCTCCGATTGTAAGATGAATGTGATTTTTAGCAAACATATTCCATAATACCCATTGTGGTAAAAAAAACATTAAGTCTTACCAAATCACAAGCTGACCACATGTATATTACATACATAAGCAGAAATAAAAAAAAAAACTCCCATCTTTGGCCACCTCTTCCCCATTAAAATGTACTGGTTGAGAAGAACGCTGCTCTGGGGGCGTGATTCACTGAAGCTTTCCCACAATAGCAACAACCTTTTCTTTAATTAGCCTAGTTCTTTAATGATACTTATGGCATTGTACTGTTACTGGAAGGGTTAATGGTTGTAACATCAGAAGAATCCGGGCCAACATCCTGGCATTCATCCATCGAGTTGGCGTCATTCTTGATGACAGTGGTCTTGCAGTAGGTTTTAACATGCTTAAATGATTTAGCTTTCTGAACTCTCCAGCTCTGCAAAATATTAATAGACCTATTTGCTTCAGGTTAGTATTGTTCTGCCTGATATAGCATGTGCATTACTTCAATTAATTAAACCTATAATAGTTGTAATAAAACATGATAGAAAAATGGTATAACCTCTTTGTGAAGCCAGTGAATGGACACTAATCTAATCACATGCAGAAATATCAGCGTTTTGCCTACAGAGTAGTGGCTGCAATGAATTACCGGTACGGGATTGCTGCATTGAGATATACTGTAGGTAGCTGTAAAATACAGATTTTATGTTTGGTATTAATTAATATATATATTTTTAATATATTATGGATTTGGACATTGTCTTTATCTCTTTGCAGCAGGAAAATTAAAGCAAAGTCAGGGTTGCATTTTATCAGGTTTGTGTGTATTAGTCCAGGCTTGGATTTGAGTGAAGGATTTTGAAACAAGAGGGTAGAGAAGCAAATTGTTAGAGGTACAAAATTATTATTATTATTATTATACAGAATTTATATAGCGCCAACAGTTTATGTAGAGCTTTGCCATATAAAAGGGAGACAGTACAGTTACAGTACAATAAAATACAGAGTGGGTTAATAGGGCCCTGCTCAGAAAAGCTTAAAATCTAATAGGGTGGGGCAAGTGGTACAAAGTGCTGTAACTGTAGAGGATAAACTGGTGGAAGTGATAAAAGATTAGTTGGAGGTGTGATAGGCTTCCCTGAAGAGATGAGTTTTCAGGGATCGCTTAAAGGTAGCCAGGGAAATGGGACCTATGCATTGGCGTATCATGAAATTGGTGGGCCCGTGTGCAAGCCCACACTGCACCGATAATCCCCAGCTGTCAACCAGGGACAGATCATCCTTATGTGCAGTGTTGGCCAAAGCACTGTGGGCCCCCCACGGGCCCGTGTTCAGTGAACACCCTGCACCCATGGATGATACGCCACTGGACCTATGGTATCTCTGTAGCTGGGGAAATATCCCATTATTTTATTATAGGTAAAAGTACATAATGTTCCAAACTACAAACACCTTCCTTAGGTGTTCTTGAGAATATAAGGGGTATATTGACCCTTGTTTAATTCTTTAAAGGCCAGCTCCAAGAAAAGTAATGATCCTGCACCTCAGGCTTAGATGCTTACTTAGATTTTAGTTACCAGATACCCTGCTTTCCTAGTAGACATCACTCCTCTATATTCCAGCGGTGGAATGTGCTTGTCGTTCTCACATCCATTGGAGGTATATGGGCCTTGCATTGGTCTTAATGACATTAGGGGCATCCAACTGCCATAGCATAGAGGAAAAGAGGCTGTGGGATCTTGCAATGTGGAGGAGCCTGAGGGAGCGGAGGACCAGGTAAGTAAAACTCTTTTTCCCAATTCCCCAGTTGTAAATGGGCGTTTACACCTTTGTAGTGCAGGGACATCCCCACTGCAATTGAGGATTTTTAATTCCCTGTAGCTTTAAGGTGTATCTAAACCCAAAAATAAGAATATAATGGGGTTGTAATCTCCACAATACAGCACTTGCAGATCAGATTGGTGTATATATAGAACAGCACAAGCAAAAATGAATAAAAAAAAAACAAAGTCTTTTATAAAGTCTCATATAAAGTGCTCGGTGCTCCAAATTCAATATAAAAGTGCTGAAGTGCTTCATATAAACATGCTGTGCAATGTGCCACGCTCCCCCCTCATGTCCCCACTCACCAGAGAAAATGGACCCTCAGCTTTTCAGTTTGGGGGTCAAACATGCTTGTATCGCATGATGGGATTATTATGCCTCTTAGCGTCTTCAATAGGATCTCAGAACAGTTGATCTTGGTGTGGCTGGGATATCCACCATACTCCATAAAACAAAATGGTACACATAGTGAAGTACTATAAAAATGATTTATTTGCGCAATAACAAGAATCCACTTACAGAATTCCAAGTAAAAACGGTCATAAAACAATTGTGAGGCTCTTCCAGGTACACCGCGGCTCGGCATGCTTTCCACGGAGGGCAGAAGTGACGTCATTGGTTGCGGAACTGGAAATACGTGAACACGCTTTGCCCCTTCGCCAGGTCCTCATCAAGGACATCCTGATGATGCCCTGGAGGAGGAGCGAAACAGATTTTTCACTCTTCAGTCTTAGTAAATCAACCCCAATATATTGCAGCTCACCAGTTCTTAGATGAGGTAGCTGCATTACATTTCTTTTTTCAGGCTTTTTTCCCTTTAGTCCTGCAGATAACACACTTTCTGTCCCTGGGTAGCCACACTCACGCCTCAAGAGAAAGCTATAGTTGTCACCCAGGCCAGACTTCAAATGTCTGCCTTTGTTCATCTCCATTACATGGGGGTTGGGGAGATAAGTAGTTTACCCAAGAAAGATAACATTGTTTTTTCTTCCAGTTCATCTCCCAGGAAAAGCATTGTCTTTTTGGCAGGAGCAATAGGTGTTTTCTGTACTTGCTTAAAATATCCTTATCTTAAAAAAAATTAAACAAATGCAATCACATCTCAGAACTGGTAAGCTGCAATATGTTACTTTTTTTTTCTTCGGATTAGTTTTACTATAATTACTGTTTACATATACAAGCTTGCTTCTGAGCAGCAATTGGTAATTGTAGCTTTCTTACGTTTAGTGAAGGATCTATTCACTCATGGGTAAAAATCATTTTTATATATGCATCCTCTTACCTTATGCTGCTACTGCATAAGCCCTCAAATATGCATATGTCTACAACCTGCATTCATCATCTGTGGATGCAACCTTTGCCTACTTACCTTGCGCTGAAATATTTCCTTCTTTTCAACTCAAGTGTTGGCAAGTAGGTGTAATCGATCTATGCAACTACTCCTGATCATAGTATAGCATTAAGGATAGTGATGGGTACTCATATCTATATGTACGATTGTTTACACTTTGAAGGTCTATGTCACGAATATTGCTCAATGTTGCTTAATGTATGTAAGTAGGTCCGTTAATCTCTGTTCCGTTTTTAACACAGATTTTATTTAATCAGTTTTTTAACTATGTTATACAATCAATTTCAGCACTAGATAGGTCTGCGGGTATTCCCTGTAGTTTATCTCTACTTATTGACCCTCTACCCCTCCCCTTTCTCCTTTCCTGGGTCACTTATAAGCTGATCCTACATACAGAAGCGTAGGTCTGCACATGCTCCAAAATGCGTTACCCCCCCAACATCACTTCCGGTATGTGCATTCCAGCGTGGTTTTGGGAGTCAGGTGGCCATCTTGCTTCCTCGCTTCCCCCCTCCTTCTACAGCTGCTGGTTGGCTCTTCTGCCCTGGAGGCGTTGGATAGAGCAAGGAATCCACAATGTTGATTCACATGCCTGTTTAATCCAGGATCTTGTAAGTGTTTTAACTGTTTTATACGATTAAAAACTGTTGAATACTGCACCTTTGTCTCCTTTCTTAAGTAGGCGTAAGAGTATTTCTTCAGCAGTGGGACTTGATGAGAACTGAGAAGGTTCCATCCTGTCAAGATGCATCTCTATCACATGTCTACTATAGGCCTTGGATACTAGATCATCTCTTTGTCTGCTAAAAAGCATTACATACATAGTAGCTAGCTTGGTCAGTGTCCCCGATGAGCATTGAGTGTTATGAAAGATGGAAATCATGACCAACCAATTTCTGAGGTCATCAAACATTGTAATAACATGTGTCTAGCCTCATAACTATTTATAGGGTAAAAATTGGAGGTAGCGTAGACAAGATAAGCTGTGTGTCTGCCACATCTGGCATCCACCTTATGCTACAAATAGATATGTGACTAGCCTGGCACTGATCCATTCGGTTAGTGCTCTATAGATTCAGATAGAGCCTAATTTTGGCACATTCCTCCAAATATTTTTCAATGGCTGAGCTAGCAGGAGGTCATATTGGATAAATGCCCATGTACTGTACATATATAATGAAACAAAAATGTAGATAGGAGTGTATTGTGAATAATACATCCAAAAACTCTGATATTGCCTTTCCTAAGCGTACAAATGAAGTCTGAACAGTAAACAAGGCAAAGGTATAGACATGACTAGTAAAAAAAACTGCTGAAAGCACTTAAAATGTTTTGATGTTGTTTTGCCACAGTATTCTCCCTTGAAAATTATTCACCATGGTTGCCACCTGAGATTGAAATTTAAGAAAGAAAGTTGTGTATTCCTAAAACATCTGCTATCCTTCCCATGGCATAGGTGCTTTTAAAGCCATGTCTGATGATAGAGTTAAACTGTATGTCAAGACAAAAACAAACAAAAAAAATGCACACATTTTCAGTGTTTTATACCTTTAAACATGCTGCAAGTACAGAAAAATAATTCAAAATCATATAAGATTATCCGCGCCCACTATAAAAATAAATAAATGAGGTATGAGAGGTGTTTAAGAATAGTAATGATTCAGGCTGCTTGCAAAAAACAATAGATCAAGAAATTGTTCAAGTAGAATAGTAGGATAATTGCAGCGCCCAAAACCTATATTATGGAGAAAATATGAGGTAGATGAACTACATATACAGCATAGGATAGATATAAATTAAATAATAAAATATAATAAATATTCCTCCTTTAAAAGGAATGGTGACAAGATCTTAGAGTCTTATCTGAGTCCCACTATAAGCTCGCAAATGCGAATCAAGAGGGCACTCCCTCCAAGTCTTCCGTGAAATAAGCCGATAAGAAGGCAACAGATATAAGTGGTGAAGCCTTTGTAAAAAATCTTCATAAAAAGGACATCATAGCGAACCTCGGATTCTAGTAAAGATGTAAGCTTACCAGACTCAGGTAGAACATACGCAGGGGTCACAATCCACTCAGAGGATAGTGGTAACTGCAGATCATCAAGGACAGGTCGTCATGGATATGGATGTCAATAGGTCATCATGGACAGGTCATCACGGGCATGGACTTCCACAGGTCATCATGGGCAGATCATCACGGGCAAAACGGATCACAAGGGACTTCAAATCCTCTCTAGAATGCCCCACACGGTTCATCCAATGTTTAGCACATATAACATGAGAGGAAAGAGGCCAACATAGTGTGATACCGTTTCAAAATTGTATTTGAACATATGGGATTATCAATACTCACATTGGTGAAATATAAAAAGAGCTCTGGATAAAAATAAAGTGACAGGAGGAGTAGAGAACCCGACGCGTTTCGGCTCACACAGCCGTCATCTGGGGTATTCCTACTTCTTACCCCCTTCTTATCGGCTTATTTCACGGAAGACTTGGAGGGAGTGCCCTCTTGATTCGCATTCGCGAGCTTATAGTGGGACTCAGATAAGACTCTAAGATCTTGTCACCATTCCTTTTAAAGGAGGAATATTTATTATATTTTATTATTTAATTTATATCTATCCTATGCTGTATATGTAGTTCATCTACCTCATATTTTCTCCATAATACAGAAAAATAATTGTTGATGTGTCAAAAATATAGTGTGTGCCTAACTTCCTCTTTGGCTGTGAATTTTTGGCTCTGAATTCTTAAAGTGGATGTAAAAAAAATAATTAATCAATAATTCTGCCTGGTAGAGTATAGCATGTCATATCATCTGTGCCCCGTCTTGCCACAAAGAATTAATCCAACTGTGAGTAATCAGCTTATCTATTTTCAGGAAGAGAAAGTCCGACTAACAAGGAAATACACAGTCGATCCGCCCCTTGCTCTGTGAGTGACAAGCAATTTGCTTATCTCCTGCACACGGCAGAGAAAGTTTTACACGCCCCCCCTCCCTCCTTCCTCAATGCCTCAGTATAGAGGTGGGTGGGGAGGCTTGTGACATCACAACTCCACCCACCAAACTCCAGCAAACACAGACACCCTCTGATTTCAGAGTTTTACAGAGCTGCTAGTGCTTACAGGAAGGACATTTGAAAGGCAGGGATAGATGCAGGAGGCTTGCATGTGTATATATACATTAATACTGTGTCATTAGTTTATACTGGGTGGGGGGTGGGTTTACTTCCACTTTAAGCAATGTGGTGTCAGCCCTGCCCAGTTCATTTCTGATACATTACAAAGAGTACAGACTTTTCCATAGCTCCTTGTGCACAGGAAGTTATCAACTCACAAACATGCCTTTAGAACCACCTTAAGGTCCCATGCACACTGGGCTTAAATAAACAGCAGTTCTTTTAGCAGGAAAAAAAACGCTCATATAGAGCATTTTTATACAGACGTTTAGCTTTTTTTCTGCCAGAAAACTTCTTTTAAAAAAAACAAACCAGAAGGCTTTTTCCTGCCTCTAAACGTTGAGCTTAAAATATGCCTCTAAATGTCTTAATGTGCATGGTCACAGAATACAATTGAGCTGCTTCTACATGCAAAATGCAAAAGTCCCGTAGAAACCGCATTTTTGAACCCAGCGTGCATGGACCCTTAGACTTCATCTTTCAAGTAGAACTCAGATTTAGCTCTTAGAAAGCATCAACATTTCTGATTAACAATATACAGTAAATTTTTGGCACACCATAAACACCTTTACCTCATCATATGCTTCTGTAAACTGACTCTATTCCATTGAACGTAGTCAGATCTTTCTATATTATTGCTAAATAGAAGTATTGTCTTTTGTTATAATCATGGGATCAATGTCGGTGATGTAAAATGAATAACATCCTTCTTAGTTGCAGCACCCTGTGGTGTAGTGCAGGGGTCAGCAACCTTTTCCACTTAAGGGCCAAATTCAATGTATGTGAATGAATGGAGGGCCGCATTCACCTGCTAATGAATGAAGATAGCATTACACAGCTCCCGCACCTCTGGCCCCCTTTGCATTGCACAGTCCCCTGCCCCTCTGGTCTCCTTTACATTACACAGCCCCCATACCTCTGGACCCCTTTACAGTAGACAGCCCCACACCGCTGGACCCCTTTACATTTCACAGCCCCACACCTCTGGACCCTTTTACATTACACAGCCCCACACCTCTGGACCCCTTTACATTACACAGCCCCCCTGCATATTACACAGCCCCCCTGCACATGACACAGCCCCCCTACCCAGCCCCCCTGCATATTACACAGCCCCCCTGCATATTATACAGCTCCCCCATGCATATTACGGAAGGCAGCGGGAGGGGGGCATCCCCTCCCACTGCTTGGGATAACAGCCGAGCAGCTTCTTAGCCACATCAGTTGTCATAGCAAGAAAGCCAACTGTTGGCTTTAAATAATGGTACTGGGGTGATGCGTGCAGCTGCAGGCATCACCCCGGTACATCCCCTTCAAGCCGAGGCCGCATATTTGCATACGGTCAGTGGGAAGGGGTTGAAATGTCTGCGGGCTGGGTGCACATGAATTCATCACATGCACTGACAAGCCAGACATTTAGCGGCGGCGGGCTTGGTGCACGTGAATTCATCACATGCACTGACGGGCCGGACATTTAGCGGCGGTGGGCTGGTTGCGGGCCATAGGTTGCCGACCCCTGGTGTAGAGTATCGGACTATAGGGGAAGATCAAAGTGCCACAGATATGATATTATAGGGGATTCTTGCAGTTTAGCATCAATTTCTTTGGTGACTTATGAGTAATGCAGGATTTTGGAAAATTCTGTCTACAAAATAGTAGTGCTTTGGTTTGATGGAAAATATTTTGAAAGCAGTTTTCGAAAATGTCATTCTGCAGGATTGAAATGAAAAGGTAATTTTAACATGAATTTAGTAAAACTGCTTTTGAAGAGATGATATACTTTGTATGAAATACTTAAAGCTGAATTCTAGCCTTAGATTCGTTCACCTCAAATGAGTCACCTCATTTCATGGCTGAAAGACATTAAAGGGTTAGTTTACCTTTACAAAAAAACAGCCTATGTAGGCAAGGGGCAACTGTAGACTAAAAAGAATAAATTGTACAGCTTTGACTTAAATTGGATAATATAAATTATGTAAATAAAAAGTGAAAATAAACATTCAATATAATGCTTCACACAAAGTCCTGCTCTTTCCCCCCTTTGTATTTTTTGCAATTTTATAGATTATGTTCAGGGATGGAAGCAACAGCCTTACCAGGCTACAGCTTCAATTAAAGTCCCACCTATTTCCCCCACCTCTTCCTTATCAATGATAAAATAGAAATAATTTTCACAGCAGCGCTTTCTCCTGTATATCCGAAAAATATAAAAAAATATAACAGTCCATAGTTCAAATTGTGAAGCCGATGTGTTGAAGATATTCAAACACCCAAAACTTCCTCCACCAAGTGAAACAGTGCTGAAAACACCCCTATGGAAAGAGGCTCACCAGAAATGAGATGTTAACCAGCATATCAGAATAAGCAGATGATTTCATCAATTCCTGCGACCCACAAACTTTAAAACTCTGTTAAAAGGTAATGCTCTTACACTCAAAAGATCAAATCTTGCCTGTATACAATTAACCAGTATATGGCTGTCCTGTGCTCACTCCTCTCATCCTCCGTGTCACAGGTCACTGGCCTGGTTCTGTGTCGCCGTGTAGCCACGCCTTTGACGCGTTTCGTCACTTCCGACTTGATCACAATATAAATTATGTACTGTACCTCTCAAAACCTGGTAAAAAAAACTCCCAGATATGGTATCCTTCCATCCTGCCTTGTTGCTAAGATGTTGCTAAGACACACCCAGCTGTTACTGCTCACCCTCACCATTACAATCCCATTCCCCAGATGTGTGTTGTCCACTATCTCCTCCTTTGCAGCATTGCTGAGCCTACAGCTACTGCAACAGGAGAGAGAGAGAGCGCATCGCAAGGGGGGTGGGGTGAATCGGCTGTGAGTAGCAAAGTCCTAGCAACAGAGTATAACGGGAGGATGCCATCTCTGGGAGTTTCTCCAGAGGGAGGTAGGTAAATGGCCTACATTTATATTTATCTAAGCTGCAGTTTTTGTTTCTACCTACAGACATCCCTCACATGCGTATGACTTTTTTTACAAAAAGTGAACTAACTCTTTAAGCATCAGCTAACCCTTTCCTTCCCAGCGTTACAGCTTCCTGTCGCTCCTCTTCAAGGCCCATGCTTGACTATTGCACGTTCTAGGTAAGACTACCACCACCCCTCCACCCCTACCGCCCGAGGGGGTGGTAGTCTTGCCTGGGGCGCAGGTCCTTATTGTCATAGCGGACTCTCACTGGGGCAGAGTGATCACACAAACAGACAACTCCTGTAGTGCGCAGCCTTGTTCGGGGAGGGACAGATCTCACACACACACACACACAGGCCGATCACTCACCCGGGACAGCTTCTCTTCCATCCTGAGACATGGTGCTTGCCTCCTTTGCCACCCCAACTGTCCTCTGACTCCCAGGAGCTGGCTTGTTGTCACCCTCCTCACAGACTGAGCTGTGGCTGACCTCCTCCGCAGCAGCTGTGATGGATGTCCTCCACGGCTGCTGTTTTCTCTCGGTTGGCCAGCAGAGAGTCAGTCAGTGCCCCAGTCCTGTGTAGGGTGGCGGTCTTCAGCCCCTCATGTTCCCTGGCCAGGCTAGTAGGGAAGTCAGCAGCCATGGCTGCACCCCCTAGGCAGCAGTGCCCCTTAGGAGGCTGCCTAGTTCGCCTAGTGGCAGCGCTGGCCTACTCCTCTTTAACAAATTGGATTTCAGTTATTTCAGTCAATAAGGCTCAGCATCAGATGTGGGTGTTATCTAGTACAGTATGCATGCTAATACAGTCTGCCTAGGAACACCCGCTCCTCCAGATGGCCATTTATCAATCAAAGCATTTTACTATTTTCATTCTACCTACGGTTTCTTGCAGTATGAGGTGAGGGGTTTTCCATGCTTTTGCCATAGTTTGTTTAGCAGCAGTGGTAAGGTGCATTAGTAATTTAAATTGCGATTTAGATAGGGTTTCAGGTTTAAGGTTTAATAGTGCCACTGCTGGGTCTATTGTAAAATTCTGGCCAAACATTTTAGACAATAAGTCAAAAACCTTCTGCCAGAAAGTTCGGGCTAAGGGGCAGTCCCACCAGATGTGTAGGAAGGATCCTGGTGTGTTGCAGCCTCTATGGTGGAGTCGTGAGACAAAGTCTCCGACGTTGTGTGGTCCTAGGAAGGATGTGTAGACCACCCTGACGGGGAATCGGGCTTGAAAGACCGTCTTCCAAAAACTGAATAACAGATTTTACAAACCGGTCTTAAAATGTTATCTGGGTCGTCACCGTGATAATTTGGAATTTGGACTTTGGGATAGATTTAGCGTTAAATTTAATGATTACGTGGAATGGTGACGACGATTTGTTTGATACCGTTTTCGTACCTTTTGGGGAGTGGAGTATGACGTTCTTTGGCATCCATCTTACTTTTATCATTTTACGAAACTAACTATTTACCGGT
>BLSH010010404.1:1924192-1936392 GCA_018402905.1 Glandirana rugosa | reverse complement strand
TCGGCGGGCCCTATTTTCAAAGTCCTCCAGGCGGGCTTGTAAGGTTAAGTTTTCTTCTTTAAGTGTCTCGATTTCTGTTAAACTTAGCTGGGTATTACACTCAAGATCATCAACTCTCACTTCTAATTCTGCTGTTCTATTGCCGAGGTCTCTGATCTCTTTGGTCAGTTGATCGGTGATTCGATCGGATGTTTGTTTTAAGGCCTTGTGTAACATCGCTTCGAATTTAGCGAATATGTCTGTCTGTGGGTCGGTCTGTGCCTCCCAGTCATCTTGGTCAGACTCACCATGATGAAGAAGTTGAGAGCGCTGTGCTTTTTGAGGTGCTTTGGGCGAGCGCTGTGTCAGTCCGGCCTGCGAGGCTGCTGCCGCCGCCATCTTTGTGGTAGGCCTCGTCAGGGCGTCTCGGATGTTCCGGGACTTTAGCTTCGTTTTGGCGCCTGTAAGGACCATGGATGTGTGCCCCGGGTGTTCCGATATCGGATGCCGTGTACGGTGGGTATATTTGAGGGCTCTGCTTGTATGTTGTTCGCCGGAGAAGTCCGCTCAGGACCGGAGCCTTATGCCAGCGCGTCTGCTCGCATCGGCTTCGCGCATGCGCCCCGCATTTTACTATTTTCATACCTCTCTCCAAGAACTATCCCACTACTTGAATCAGGACTGAGGGCTCTTGAAAAAAGTACTGAGGCAGGATGTTGTGATGTTTTCAGGATGCTATGTACTGTATATAATCCTGCCAGCCCTTTCCACCAGACATGATTGGCCTGCTTTGCATAGAGAAACACAGAGACTCAGTGATGATACCATCGGGTCTTAAATAAGGTATGTAATAGGTTTTATTGAAAAACCTAATTTGCTAAGGCAAAATCTAAGATGACTAATCTTTAGCTTTACCAAAGCTGAAGCTTTAGCATTTATTTCTGTATGACATCATTAAGTAATAGGTGCAAATGTTGGTGTACCTTTGTGCTGCTTTGTTGATTGGAGGCACACATTGGCAATTTGCACCTGCATGCTTTGGATGTCTGTAACTTTGGATAAGTTAATTTTGTTAATGATTAATATTGTCATGTGAGATTTTCTGGAGAGAGACTCTTTATTCTTTTAATTGATGTATCATTTGCATTAGTAGTGAATGGTTTGTGAAAATATTTCATGTCCATTTTAGTCCTGTCCAAGCTCATTAAATTAAATTAGCTGAAAGTGATGGAATTGGCATTTATTGTGACACAGCGTGATTATTCTTGTAATGTAATTTGCTAAAATAAGCCTATTGCTTCTATCTTGGTAACGGGCCCCTGTGAGCAAATTTCATTGCAGATGGCAAAAGCGATCTTGCTCACATATTGTATGGAGACTTAAGCTGGCCATACATGGATTGAAATTTGGCAAGTTCAGTTGGGGCCATTTGAATATCGATCTATCTATAGGCAGGCAGGCTGTACAGAAGTCGTTCTACCAATTGACTTATGTACAACAAGCCTGTCATGTTTTTCCTGTTTGATCAGTGCCACTTGCTATAGCTGGCAGCACTGATCAGGGTATTCTCACAGCATGGAAGTCTGCCGGCAGTCAGAGTACAATAACGCAGCGGAAATTATTCCCCCATCTACCTAGAGAGTGTGGAAGGAGGAATCGGGTATTTTTTTTTTCATTCAACCTGATGGTTAAATGACAAAAAAATGATTAATATAGGGGCTGCTTTATTCTGTTGACAGTCTTCTCTCTTCTTGCAGCTTGAAGTGACATTTTATGTAAAGGCATTGTCCAATGCCCACCATATGTATCCATGCAGTATGCATGGTTGGCTGGTTCAAGCAGACCATGTAACAATTAAAGCCTAACTGAAGTCCCAGAAATAGCTATGCAGTCAAACACACATTGAACTAACAGCCTTCATTTTCATAGTCTTATCTCAACTTTCCTGTTACTGCAGCTGTACAGTTTGTCTAAATACGAAGGTGCAACCCTTCAGTCACTCAGCATTTGGTAACAGCCCTGGCCATGCCCTACTTTTTTCTGAGGACACTTGAGATGAGGGATGTGGCTGCTACTCAGCTCTGCTAGCACAGAACACTAGAGTGTGAGATCAGGGAGCACATTTCTACTTAAAAAAAACAATAATGAATCTAATGAGAACTTTCCAAGTGCCACATCCTAATCTATAAGTCAAAAGTGAAAGAAGGTCCTGATAAGAAAAAAATCCCTAGCTGAACCCCTAAATATGGACTTTATAGGCACACCACAAAACCATCATTAGCATAAAAAGACATACTTATTACAATACAATTAAAATATCCATAGTGCATAAAAAATGTGATAAGAAACCCACATCAAATCAAATACCCTCTACTGGAACTGTACTAATAAGTCTATGCACTAGTATATAGACATAGCATGTCAACGTGTTTCGCAGTAATGATGCTTCACCAGGACAAAGGAGGGTAAATAGGCGAAAGCTAGACATAGAAATAAGAATTGTATAGATGGCATGCCTTATAGTAATACCATATTCTCATTCATTTATTTCAATTAGTCATTTAGAGCATGCTTTTTTACGAAAGATGTATGGTATGGGCCAAAAAACTACAGATCTTAAAAATAAATAGATATACAAAACTCAATATTACCATATAATGTCACCAAGTCAAATCACTAAGCAGCCATTAACCTTTGAGGATGTGGACCTTGTTTATACCTCTATGTCCTACCAGATATTATAAGTGCCATCTGTGAAAGTAGACATCTCCCTCCTACTTGCATTGTCAAATAGCCGTGAAGTGAGAAGGGGCACCCTGACCGACCTCACAGCTAGCTCTAGACAGTATATAGGTATATGGGAAAAATACTCCCTATATTTTGTCCCTGGGGAACATAGCACATTATTAAAAATGGAAGTGAGAATTCTTCTTTAAAGAATTAATTTGAAAGAAAGAGTGAATTTTAATTTGCCAGCAATACAAACACTTGTAAGCTCAGAAGATGCACACAGGTCTTGCATAGCTAAGTGGAACTGGTTTTAAATCTCCTGTGCTCCATCCGAAATGAAAATAAAACGTTTTGGCTTCAGGTATAGTTTAAGATCCACTTCCACGATACATATTTAAAGAAAAAAGATCTAATTCCACAGGACTGAAGCTCCCAAGAAGACAAACATGACTGGGCTTAGGATGGTGTTTCCATGCTTTCACACCTTTCCTCTAAACAAGTATCCAATGTTACTATAAAAAAGGCAGGATAACCACCAGACCCCAGTGGATAATGTTTAATTATAACCACAAATGTTCAAAGCTGGGAAGGATGCCGTAGAATAATCTTGGTCCAAATAACATTAGACAACTTGTATTTTTTCAAAGGCTCAGCAGGGACACAGGCTGCCATGTAAACATAGAATGTAGGCTGTTAGGGGACTGTCTTTTTTACTTTCTCCCAAATATCAGCAGTGTTCCTATAGATAGGAATGCTATATAGGAAGGATACAACATTGCAAAATAAGCAAAGTGCATAATGTTACATTATACAACATTTAGCAATAATACAACACAATTTACACTGTTACAAATATCATATGTTTATAACACTGCAGGATTTCATTAATATGGTGCTAAGATGGGTTACACTTGTTCTGGTGCCTAAGAGGGGATTGCCCTTACTGTGGAAAATGTCCTCTCACTTCCTGTTTTGTCTGCATGACATAAAGAAAATGGAAATCCTCCCAATGTGACACAGATGGCAAAAAGAAGACAAGAATGCCCACATTCCCTTCTCTATTCTAAATTCTAAAAACACGTTTTGGCTTTATATATTCCTTAAAGGAGAAGTAGAGCCAAAGCTCTTTGGCCATATTTCTCCCAGGGATCACAGGAGTGCACTAAGTTCTGTACTCCCGTGATCCAGAATCAACCAACAGAGGGCTAAAGTCCTCTGTCTCTGTAGGCTGGTGTCACAGAGCCGGTCCAGATTCTGCATGGATCCCAACAATAATGGCCATATCCGCCCAGATGCCTGAGTGGCAGCTTGCTCAACCTCTCAGCGTACTTCTAAACGCCTGAGCCAGCTGTTCCCGCCCCTCCCACACCGTAGAGCTCCAGTGAGCACTGGAGGGGCCAAGCACAGAGCGGTGGCTGACAGTCATCACTCTCTTCTCAGAGCAGACAGAGAACTGAGCGATCAGTGGTCTTTGATAGCTCAGTTCTTAGTGTAGAGTCGGTGGGGGACAGCTGCAGCTCAGATCGATGCTGCAGCCCTCCAGGTGCATATATGTTTGTCTTTTTTCTTTCCCACACTTCTCTCTTACCTTTTGTTACTAACAGGAGCAATACACTCCCTATCCTTTGTTTGCACATTCCAACATCTACATTAATTTTACTTACGTTTTTTTCCACTGGTGGGCAATATTTATGTTATTGGAAGTATATTGCCTTATGAAATAATATCAGAACAAATGTTTATGTAGATATTATATGTATCTTGCTATGATTAAATTCACAATCAACTGTGGGTATAGAATTGTGTATATAGATGTTTTCTATTTGTGTGTGCATGTTTTTTTTTTCCATTGGTTGAACTAGATGGACTAGTGTATTTTTTTATCCTGACAAATCATTTAACTATGTAAAATGAATGTAGAGTGTGGTTATAGTTGTTACTGAGACCCGACAAAGGTAGTGATAGTTTACGAATAATAAAAAAATCAGCAACAACTTTTTTTTTTTAATGGACATGTCCTAAATTGTGCAGTTAACATCACAACTATAATTCCAGTTAAGATTATTTATGTGTGCTTCTCTATCCTACTTGTATTATATTTTAGTCTCTTTCTGCCATTACATGGAAGCTGTGTGCCACCAATCCAAAGTGATTAGAAATAATACTTTCTAAATAGTTTTATATCTGCTTAAAAAAAGAATATATTTGTTTTATCAATAAACATTTCTTACCCGACAAATGATTCACAGAGGCTTTAGAGACAACACATCAGAGAAGCTTGTCATAAGGCTCTTTGTTGGATTAAGAACTTAGACTTCACCATCTGATAAGGAAGGAGTCACTGCTGTGATGACTTGATTGAGTTCATTAAATGAAGGACTTCTTTTAGCATAGCTGAAAAGTAATCATGCTAATAATTAGAAAAGGAGATGAGGGCTTCATCGACTTTATAATACGAAGAAAACCCTCTAATTGGGATTTTTAAAGGCATTGATTCCAGAGATTAGAGAAATATAAAATATATCAATTTTATTTGAACATATTAGAACAGGAAAATCAAAATGCTAAAATGAACCTATGCTGTCATAGGAGTGTGGTTTAACAAGGTTACAAAGCATAATAAAATAACGACAAGGTTGGTATAACCACAATACTCTGTTGTTGAGTGCAGAGTGTACCCAACGCATTTCAAGCTGTGCGATTAATGCTCTTCATCAGAGGTAAGTGGTTGTAATAATAGCAACATTGTCATTCATATAAATCATTGTATCCAAAAACCAAAATCCAAAAAAGAGTTGCTTCTGGATGACTCTGAACATATGCACTTGCAGACCAGATTGGCGCTGTATCCAATATAGGTCCAGCTTTATCTTTAGCCTTTACGGTGACTTTTTCATCTATCCTTTTTTATGGATACTAGCCATATAGCTTCATCTGTTGCACAGGCCCACTTAGGTTGATTCCTACTGTTTGCAACACCACCTGAGTTATCCAGACCCTTAATTGAAGCACAGGGAGGAACAGACCAATCCAACATTTATTGGATCTCCTTGGACAGGGTTTGGTGCCCTCTGTAACCAGGTTAGGCGGTGTGCCATTCATCTCCTAACCCTATGGACTCTGGATGGACAATAGGCGGCAAAAGATATTTTTGTACAAGTTTTTACCAAAGCGGTTTTTGGATACAATAATTTATATGAATGCCAGTGCTGCTATTATTACAACCACTTATCCCTGATGAAGAGCATTAATTGCACAGCTTGAAAGGCTTTGGGTACACTCTGCACTCAACAACAGAGTTTTGTGGTTATACCAACCTTGTCATTCTTTTATTATGCTTTGTAACCTTGATTTTGATTATCCTGTTCTAATATGTTCAAATAAAATTGATATATTTTATGATATTTCTCTAATCTCTGCAATCAATGCCTTTAAAAGTCCCAATTAGAGGGTTTTCCTCATAGTTTGTATTATACAGGTATGTGGGCATTTTTTTCTTTCCTAGAATAGCACAAACATTCTCCATTTATCGACTTTATTATATGCAACATATTACATATGTACTTTACTAAAAAAAAGATATTTTTTTGTTAGTCCTGGACAAACAACACCAATATACCACCCTTAAAGTGGTTCTAAAACCTAAACATGTTTAGGTATCAGTATCCCCCCCCACTCCCCTTTTACTTACCTGAGCCCTTCATTCAATCCAGCACCATGCAGGTTTGCAGCTCTTCTCTCCCCTTGCTTCCGGATCTCACTGGCTTTGCTGGGCACTGAGAACTATTGGCTGGTGCTGACAATCAAACACAGTGACAAGAGAGCAGAGGGCGGGGCTGAGTCTCTCTGTCTGTGTCAATGGACGCAGCAGCAGGGCTTGGGAGCGAGTACACATGAGTGCCTCCATGGCTAGTGGACAGAGAGGAGGGGCCAGGAGCGCCAGCGGGTGACCCGAGAAGTGGAGGTTTCGCAGCCACTCTGTACAATTCGATTGCACAGAGCAGATAAGTGTAGACATGTTTGTTATTTAATAGTTTATAATTTTTGCCTTTACAATCCAGCGCCATGCATGTCTGCAGCTCTTCTCTCCCCTTGCTTCCAGATCTCACTGGCTTTGCTGGGGCACTGGGAGCCATTGGCTTCCAGTACTGACAATAAAACACAGTGACAAGGGAGCGGAGGGCGGGGCTGAATCTCGCCGTTTGTGTCAATGGACACAGCAGCAAGGCTCGGGAGCGAGTATGCACGAGTGCTTTCATGGGGACAGAGAGGAGCGGGTGACCTAAGAAGTGGAGGTTTCACGGCCACTCTGTACAATTAAAGAAAATTCAACAAATATTGCGCAAATGGTAAAAAAGGAGCAGCAGACACAGCATTAGACCACAATGCAAATAGAAATAAAGAGAAAAAGGTGTTGCGCTAAAGGTAATTGTGAACAAAAGATTAATACATTAAAAGTGCTAGAGTGTGTACTCAAACATAAATAACGCTAGTAAACCAGCGGTGATATAGCATGTGCTGTGAAACACTCATATATATAGTCCAAAAAAAGTCCAAACAGGTTTCGTCTGGGGTGTGAGTGATGTCACGGACTTCATCACACCCCAGACAAAGTCCGTGCGGATGAAACATGTTGGGGGAGGACAGTGTGCCTATCGCTGTACTTCATTTTATCGTTATGCCGGCTTTTATTTGTTTAATAAACGCAATATTTTTTACTACTACACTATATGGGGCGTGTTCCTTTTTTTAAATGTACCCCTTTGACTAAATGACATCAAGTCTTGCTTGAACTGGAATACGGTGCAAAGGCTGTCCATCGGAAGAGGAGTCTACCATCAGTGTCGTGGAGGGTCCCACCATCTTTGACTATGGAGGTGTCCACCTAAGCCTGATTGGTTCACTGGCCATATGGCCATGTGTACCCACCTTATCCGGAAAGAGTCCACCTACTCTGAGTTTGATGGAGGAATTGGCCCGGGATTTGTATTAACCCCTTATCCATTGGGACTGGAGATTTTACTGTTATTGCCATTATGTGTTAGACCTGATTTCTTTCTGTGCACAATTCATTTAAAGGTCACAATTACTGCTTGAGCTTTTTTTGGACTATATATATGAGTGTTTCACAGCACATGCTATATCACCGCTAATTTACTAGCGTTATTTCTGTACAATTCTATTGCACAGAGCAGATAAGTATAGACATGTTTGTTATTTAATAGTTTATAATTTTTACCTTTACAATCACTTTAAATATAAGATAGAAAGATAGGGTAGCTAAACCTAAAAGTTTTATTTTTGTTCTTTTGGGGATGGGGTACTCTTACTCTAAAGATGTATTATTCATGTATAGATTTGAAATACCATTAATTATAAATTTGTCCTTTAGGCGTTACTGTTAGGAGTTCTCATAAAAAGAATGGTGATTATATAAAATCTAGGTTTCAAAATAGCTGTGGGGCTTAGGACATTAGTAGTTATTGTCACATTATATGAAAAATGCTGCGTGTTCCATCTCATGTTTGTGTGTGTTTCAGTAAACTGATGGAGTAAGTTGCATCTTAGTGAGTGTTGAAAATCCATTTGACATGCAGAGCTATCATAGTCTGTACTGGCAAACAAGCTTGCATTATCGAATCATATCTTAGGCTGTTATTGAGGTGTCTGATTGATTCAGACAGTAATTTTTATCTAATATTAGGGTTGGAATGGATGGAAAGAGACACAGCCCTGCCAGGAGCATTTAAAATAAGACAGACGCTTTGGAATGGTACAGCAAAAATATTAGTGCTGTCACTCACAACTCATTCTGGTAAGTGGTGGAATAACAGCACATTGATATGTGCATGGTCCACATTTAGACTAGTATCATTTGATTTTTCCACTAGTGACATGTGCTGGCATTTACACTCTCTCCCGCTAGAGAATACAGCCATCATGTTCTTTTCTTGCTTTACAACCATTTATTACATCAATTATTGTGTTAATCTTAGATGTCCTTATATACAGTATAATCAATAAAACTGATAAAATATAGTTGCACCCTAAGCTGGTATAACACGATAGCTGTGTTCCATGGTGGCATACAAGTCTCAGCTTGCTTAGCTAAGAGATAGCTGAGGGCACAAATTAAAGCCAGATCATTAACTAGGGTAAGAAATCATTACAGAAGAACATGGACACAGTGGTGTAACGGGTTCCAGTTCTTATTGTTATAGCATAATACAAAGAGTAATGAACTGACATTCAGCATTCTTACCAATGGTGAACCCACTTCAGCTCCGGAAGGTTTTACCCCCTTCCTGTCCAGGCCATTGACGATACGGCACTGCGTTATTTTAACTGACAATAGCGTTGTTGTGCGACACTGTACCCAAATAAAATTGATGTACTTTTTTTCCCCACAAATAGAGCTTTCTTTTTGTGGTATTTGATCACCTCTGCAGTTTTTATTTTTGACGCTATTAACACGAAAAAGACTGACAATTTAAGAAAAAAAAACAATAATTTTTACTTTCTGCTATAAAGCATATCCAGTAAAAAAATCTAATTTCTTCATCAATTTAGGCCTATATGTACTCTGCTACATGTTTTTGGTAAAAAATATCCCAATAAGTGTATGTCGATTGGTTTGCGCAAAAGTTATAGCGTCTACAAACTATAGGATAGATTTAGGGGCTTTTTATTTTTTATATATTTTTTACTAGTAATGGCGGCAATCAGCGATTTTCTTTTTAGCGGGACTGCGACATTATTAGCAGAAACACAAGATCTCCATTCTCTCCTCTAGCAGAACAGTGATCTACTTTGTTTACATAGACAGACCACCATTCTGCCTCTCTCTGAATAATCACATCACATCGGGTCCGTCTGACCCACTGATTGGCCCCCGCTGTGTCCAATCACAGTGGGCGCGGGTCTCCAGCAGGGCACTCATGCGCCCCAGACAAAGAAGAAGAAATCATGTACAAGTACGTGATTTTGCACTTAAGGGCTGCCCTGCTGCAGTATATGTACGTGGGGTGGTCCTTAAGCGGTTAAAGTGAAACTGTGTCTGAGCACCACAAACTGGGAATGCTATTAAAATTAAATTATTATTATTCAATTATTATTATTATTTAATTATTATTCAATTAATATTATTATTTAGAGCAAACCCACCCATTCGTCCATGTCTCAGTGCTTTATTTTGTTGAGAAATCACTTTGAAAACACCTCCGTAGCATTTCTGGCCACTGCCATCTTGAGGAAGGGCAGATGGTTCATGTAGCATTTACTTCCTACTCCTAGCTCAGGCATGCAGGGAGGAGGGTGTACTTAGTGGTGAAATCCCCTCCTACTGATAAAAGAAAAAAAATGAAGACTCCTCTGATGTGTGACATAATGTTGGCCTAGGCCGGACCCTAGGAAGCAACTGACAAATATAAAAAAAAAAAACAATTTTAAACAAGTACATATAACCACTCCAAGACCTCAATACATATATATATAGGTGACAGTTTTGAAGTGGTTTACCGGGGCTATGGCTGAAGCTATCAGCCTTAACCCTGTTTTTTTTTTCAGTCTGCGATTCTCTTTTTTTATAAAAGTGGTCCGCGAGGCTAATTAGCCGTTTGATCACTTTTAGAAGCAGTGGGAGGGGTTCTCACCAACGAGCTCAGGAAACGATCCGGTGGTTTACAGGGGTGAAGAGGGATCAGATTGTCTCACCTCCCCGCCTCCACCGCCATGATGTCACTTCTGGTTTAGAGTGGAAGTAAACATTTTTTTTAAAGCATCAGATTAATGTTTTTTTTTTTTTTTGATCTGTTGCTTTCAAGGGTATATTGTCTTATACACCCCAGATGTCTCCATAAAAAGGACCTATCACTCCTTATTTCTATCACAAGAGGTGTTAACATTTCTTGTGCCAGGAATAAAAGTGATAAAAAAATAAAGTGACAGTGTAAAAAAAAAAAAAATTAAACAAAATAAAATCATAATGTGCCCCCATCTCTCCCTGCAGAAGCAAATGCATATGTAGGTTGCGTAAACATATGTAAACCTGTTTGCACCACACATTTGAGGTATCGCTGCAAACGTTATAGCGAGAGCAATAATTCTGGTGCTAGACCTCCTCTGTAACTAAACTGGTAACCTGTAAAAAAAATGCAAAAGCATTGCCTATGGAGATGTTTATGTTTCGTTGTTTGTTGCCATTCCATGAGCGTGCACAATTTTAAAATGTGACATGTTGAGTATCTATTTATTTGAGGAAACATCATCTTTTATATTTTAAGAAAAAAATAGCTTATATATTGTGTTTTTTGTATTAAAATACATTAGTGTATTTTTTCCAATAAAATTGCATTTGAAAAACTGCTGAGCAAATACCATGTGACATAAAAATTGCAGCGATCGCCATTTTATTCTCGAGGTTCTATGCTAAAAAAATGTTTGAGGGTAGTTTTCTAAGAAAAAATGCTGTTTTTTACTTTTTACTAGTAAACAATGGCAGAAAAGGCCTGGTCTTCAAGTCCAATCTGTTCATTAATGCTAGCAGCATAAGGATTAAAAAAGGTTAATTTTGAATGTGAGAAAATAGTTCTGCTGTAAGAGGAAAAGGCAGCAGGTGATTCATCTCTCCAATGTTATAACTGAAATCAGTTTTCCGATAGACTGAGCCTTTGGTATTGGTAACCCTTTTAGGTCTAAACTACATGGCCAATTTTAATCTCTTGCTATAAAAAGATGAAATATCTTTGTACAGCTGTGGCCAAAAGTTTTGAGACAAATATTAATTTGCACAAAGTCTGCTGCGTCAGTGTTTTTAGAACTTTTTGTCAGATGTTACTATGGTATTATGAAGTATAATTACAAGCATTTCATAAGTGTCAAAGGCTTTTATTGACAATTACATTGCATTTATGCAAACAGTCAATATTTGCAGTGTTGACCCTTCTTTTTCAAGACCTCTGTCAATCAACTTCTGGGCCACCTCCTGACTGATGGCAGCCCATTCTTGCATAATCAATGCTTGGAGTTTGACATAATTGATGTTTGTCCTGGAGAGAAGTGGCTTTTTGCTGCACTTTTTGACACCAGGCCATCCTCCAAAAGTCTTTGTCTCACTGTGCGTGTGGATGCACATACACCTGCCTGCTGCTATTCCTGAGCAAGCTCTGCACTGGTGGTGCCCTGACCTACCGGACCACAGTTTTTCACGTCGTTTTTCGGTGAAGAGAGGTCCTGTTTGTAGTTAATACAGTTTGAGGTTCGTAACTAATACGTTCTTACCCGACGGTAGTCAGTCCTCCACCGGGTCTTCAACTAACTGTCTCCAGAACTTTTTCTTCCCAGTTGTGACGTTTATAACTGACAAACGTATTTACGTTACATTAACAGTTATTTTCGGAAACTGTGAATACTTTACGAACATTAATATGAAGTATTATGGTATCATTGTAGACTGTTTTTCAAGATTTTTGTGACTGCGTCGTCTGAAACAC
>BLSH010010404.1:1882986-1904426 GCA_018402905.1 Glandirana rugosa | reverse complement strand
TAGAAATCATGGGACCCCATACAGCCTTCCTGACAGGCCCCCCCAGCCGAAAGTGGCCGATGACGTAGATTTATCAGTCCATTTCACTACAGCCTCAGCTGCACAGATGAATGAATAGGAAGCACTCTGAGGCTTCCTGCTCATTCACAAACTGAAGCACAGTAAACACAGTTTACTATACTTCAATGATGAATGGACACAGGAGTGATTGGTTCGCATCACTCACTGTGTAAATTCAGGAAAGGAAGGGGCCAGTAAGTGACATCCCCCTGTGTGCCCTCAGCAGCTGTCAGTGGGAGAGGAGGAAAGCTGTCAGCGATGCTGGGAAAAGGGGCACACGGTGGGGCCCGGACAGCAAATGGAAGGGGCACAAACCTAAGAAAAAAACAAAAAAATAAATAAATAAAGAAATAAAAAAGGGGCAGACTCAATGGACTACTAAGTCTTTTTCTGCCATCACTTTTTTATGTTTCTATCCCCTTGCATTGCAGCCGGAGGGAGGGAGAGGAGAAGAAGCTAGCAGCATTGCAGTGGGAGACAGAAGAGGATCAGTGTCTGCAATAAGACAGCACAGGTGGCCCTCCTGCTCAGGAGGTGCCTGGGCATCCATTTGAACTGATGGGGCCCGGGGCCCGCTACAGGAGGTCTGGCTGTACTGCCTTATCAGTGGTCCTGGTTTAACAACCCCTTATAAAAAGTGGACAAAATTTGTGAAGAATCACAGAAAGAGCTTAATGCCATAAAAATTAAACTTTTATTGAAAACCTTAAAATAGGATGATCTAGCTGACCACCCCCATTACCCCCATGTGCACGTTGGATACCTACCACCCATAGGAGCGCCACAGGAATTCACATCGCCTGGCCATTTTTCCATCTGGAGGACACGCAGCCCCAGCACAGCGGATTGTCATACATGCCGAAACCCATGCTGCCCTACACGGTGAAGACTGGTGAGCTATGATGATTGCCCCTGCCTCCCTCGTTCACCTCCTGTAACTGCAGGTACTCTGGAGCGGCTTGTTAGTGCAGACTTTCCTCCAGATTCTTACTAACAGGTGATTTCCAGATGAGTTGTGCCCGCTGTGCTCATGGGGAAGACAAGTGTCTATACGTGACTGTTATTTGACCAAGTCTGTCATTACTGACTACCTTTCTTCCCTAACAGGGCATTATATCCCCTGCCCATGGGACCTATAGTTTCAACACACCCTCAGCTGTGTTGATTGATTCCTACCAGTCCCACACACATACGATTTGTATCCAATCCCAGTGTGATCTTTCTACTAAGTTTGGACTTTGGATCCGATATACAGTTTTGCAGTGTGAGTGTTGGATGTGTGGTGAGTGTATATTGTATGATGCCTGCTGCATCCCCGCTAATCTGACAACGTTGTCAATTTTAACATTGTACTGGTCGATGGTGATGGTTTTCTAGCTTATTGGCTATTTTAAGGTTTTCAATAAAAGTTAAATTTTTATGGCATTTAGTCCCTGCAAAGGCTTTTTCTGTGATTCTTCGCAAATTTTGTCTATTTATGCTGGTTTAGCCCGTGGGACTGCACCTATTATCTGGGTGAGCCTTTATTTGGGAGGCATGATGTTGATCTAATGTCACCTCAACAAAACTCTTACAAATTGATCTATTCGGGTGGCTGGCTTTTATAGTGTTGTTTTTTTTGCCTTATAAAAAGTGGATTATACAAAGTTTTTCCGTATACTCTCAACTTGCTCCAAACTCTATTGGAGTCCTTTCTTCAAGGTACCTCTTTCTCCTAAGAAAAAGGATCTTGTGCCGTAGCAAATCAATTTTCAAACAAATTCAAATATGCAATTTATTCACAAGCATAGGTCATTCACTGCTTTCAACCTCTATATAAACAAACAGGTAGAACATTCACCAGAAAAAGATTTTGACCCATTAGACATGTATCGGTCAATAACGCATTTCATACGATGTTTGTTCATAAAAGCCTCAATTATGTAAATAGCCTAGGTAGATAAAATCCTCACCAGAAATATATGACCACTCTTTTAATGCAGGTCAAACTAACATTCTAACACAAGTCCCCTTGAGTCTGCTCCAGTTCCATCACATACAACATCACCTCTAGTATATTTTCCTCACTTTATCCTCAGGACAGGTGTATAAGTGAAAAACAAGAAAAAAAATGATTGTGCCTTGTGTTGAAACCCAACTTCCAAAGGCATGCATAAAATACACTTACACAATAATAATTCACAGACACAGTCCCAAATGTGGAAGCTTGCGGTGCGATTTCAGTGTGCTGTCCATTTAAGGATCAGATCACCCATGCTCAAGGTAGACAAAGGCTTACCAAATGTATCCTTATAGTAGTGGCTTGCCCCTCTCGATGTTAAAGAGCCCCCCTCGTAAGATTGTTCCACAGGACCCACAGGTACAGTTCCTCAGATTTGCTCCCTTCAGTTTAATGCAAAAAAAGGAAATTCCCATAGTGTAGTATTTATATTAAAACTATAGAACACTTTATTAAATATACTCACACACAGGTAATTAGCAGAGCCCCTTACAAACACTGTAAAATACACCATTTCAGGGTTCAGCTTGACATCCCTTTCGGTCGACACACATTTCGTTATGTGAGTGGCCTTGTATTTCATTTACTTAGACATTGATTGCTTATTTCATGATAAGAGAAGTATAACCTTTTTATATTTTAGTGCTGTTTTTGGGTGTTTATGAGTTGAAACACCAGGGGGTATTATTTTACCAGCAGCTTGAGGAAGAAGAGCTGAGCACAGGTAAAGTAGGTTATTTAATCTTTTGTACAGTAATAATGAGGAAGCAAGGTAAAGCACAGAATCAAACCAACCAGACCTTACTGCATTGCACAGTACTTCATATTTAAAATAAATGCAGCTTGCCGATTGGAGGAGACAGAATAGATTATCTAATCAGTGATCTGCTTCTTTGCTGTTCACAAAAGTAAATGGCTAGGACTTTACAGACACCATACCAGGTACTTACTCGCTGCATGCAACCTCCTGCATTTTTGACTTGGTCACAGAACTCCTCAGTACATCCTATTATAACTTGGAGAAGACGGTGTGGGATGAGTGGGTGCTGGGATGCCAATCTCATCTAGACCTGAACACTGTACACTTCAAGGACAGGTGAGAAGCTGGAGGCATTTCCCATCACTTCATCAGACTGTCCTGCTTACATAACACAGGCCACCACTGCAGAGCATGACTTTGAGCACACGGAGCTGCCTTCATGTAGACTGTACTTGTTGAACCCTACTGACCCTGAGGCTTGTGTTCCCTGCACATTTTATTGATTTTTTTTTGTTAGGCCGTTAAAAAGAAACTTTATTAATCACTATTTTTATCCAAGTCCCAAAAGTTAAATATGCAAGGATAAAACTTCTTTAGAATGTCTAAATTTTGCTACTTTGTAAAATAGATTTGGATTTCAATATTCCGGAAGAGAGCAGATTTATTGGCATTCCGAGGTCTCCATGAAAATTTTTGATGCCCACTTACAATTCACCACTACGAAATGGCACATTTTAGCCTTAGCAAGGGTAGGTTCTTCATGGAATGCACACCCATTAACATCTGTAGTTGGTTTTCTGCATGTTGTTTGGCGAACTTCCACATACATGTCATATTTGTATCCATTTACCAGCTGCATGCTGGCGTTGTGCACCCTCACCAGGTGGCTCTGGTACAGATCATTGCTGGCCTTGTTATACTCATACATGGCAAACCTCAGCGACTCCTTCACACTCTCATCATCAACGCTCATCTCCCTCGGAGCCCCGACCAACTTCTCCCCATACCAAGCTGCAAAAAGTACCGACATCACCGCCACAAACAGAAACTTCGCCATGACTAACAAAGACCCAGCGATGAAATGCCTTTTAATGATTTTTTATGTATGTAAACTCTATCAATGAACTTCTCCTATTTTACCAAGTTGTCTGTTAAATATAACATTGAAAGTGTGTTGTAACATCTGGTTAGTTAAAAAGAACCTGTTGATGATGCCAGAAGTCTAACTTTCTGTGCTTACTACCTGTGGTGGCTGTTATCAATTATTATCATTGTTTACTGCTATCTCACAGCTATCTCTGAGGAGTACAGAACCATGGCTCCTCTGTCATGGAGAGAAGGAGAGAGACAGTGTTTTCATAGTCCTGTCTTGTTTCTGTTGTCCTGATACACAAGAGTGAGTGAGCGTTGTCATCCTAGAGCAGGCAGTTTGATACATGAGGGATCACTAGGTGATAATAAAGAAAAACTGCTTAAGAATAGAAAAAACGAATACAACAACTGCATCCAATGGCTGATAGGTTGTAATGCATGACATTTCTATGTTTAGAAATGCGTAAATTGCTTTTCCTGTCCCATAAGGGTTAAAAAAATGCTGCAGGACCCTGTAAAATAATTCATTTTATTTTTAAAATTACAAAAACTCTAACCTGCACTTTGACATGTCTGGGCCACCAGGGGTTCATCAAAAGAGCAAAGGCTTAACACTCTGCCCACCAGAAAGGTAAATATAGAACTTATTCTTTTATAGGGTGCTGCAGTTTCATGTCAATAGGGTCACTTTAAGCACAGAATGAAAAACTTGACGGTAGTGGAAGCATGTGTGATCCACCAGATATAAAGATATATAGTGTTAAGGCCTCTGCTCACTGCTAACGTGCTTCCTACTCTACCACATACTGACCAAATATTGACTATTCATCCACTGGCCATGCACAATATGGAAAACGCTTATACAAACAGAGATGGAAATACAAGGTAGAAATGAGCTGTTTCAGTCAAAAATAGGCCAACGAAACATTTTTCTAAATTCTGTAACAAATCATCCTGTCAACAAGCTAAAATAACTTGGCCTTCTGAAAGGGAGAGTCGCCATGGAGACAAAATATAACATTATGAGGAGATGCTTCATTTCTTCTGACCTTCTATTCGTGTGTCACAAAAGCAATGGAACCCCATTTTTCTTAATAGGCACATGTTAGAGCAGCGAATGAGAGGGAAAAATAAGGTGAGGAAAGTTGGCAGGAGAGACATGCATAAAATGGCTTCCCTGGAGGCTTGTAACATTCTTTGCTCATCTGCCTACCGTGTTATATGATATTATAAAACTAGACTGCTTTTAATCATCAAGCTGTATCTAACGTTCATAAAGCTGCTATGGAAACAGAATTTGACAGCAGATAAAAACATCCCTAAAATCAAAAGTCTGTTTTTCTAACTTGCTACAAAATATATGACCATTGTTAGCTTGGCATCATTTAA
This sequence comes from Glandirana rugosa, assembly GCA_018402905.1. Classification (NCBI taxonomy): domain Eukaryota; kingdom Metazoa; phylum Chordata; class Amphibia; order Anura; family Ranidae; genus Glandirana; species Glandirana rugosa. The sequence continues at coordinate 1,899,126 of BLSH010010404.1, read as the reverse complement.
ACATTATCGTACAAGATAGTGACTAACTGGAATGTCATACCAGCAGTGTAGGAGGTATGGTAAAAAATATATCTTACCTTTAATAATCGTGTCCTTTATTGTTGGCAAATATAAAACATTAAAGGGTAACTATACTGTTACCAAAGTAATCCTTTGAAGGGTACCTGTGCCCAGACAATGATTGTTAAAGTATTTACATATTCATAACAAGCAGTAAAGAGACATCAAAACAGGCCCTCACTTATCTCTGTAGCTACATGTACTGTGGATTAATATGTCCTTAAAATTCTCTGAAGGTTTTTGGTTGTCTTCAAACTGTGGAGCTGTTGGTGTCAGGCATAGTGGTTCTAACATCTCAGAAACTGATAATCACCTGGGCATTTCATATTCTACAGTCTCTAAGGAGAATTGTGTGAAAAAAATAATGTCCAATGAGCTGCAGTCCTATTTCTGAAATGGTCAGAAAAAAAAATACATTGGTAAAATACGAGGACATAGAATGTATGGCTATTATTGTTGTATAGGCCACCAAAGCTCTAAAAATTAGAATGTTGCTTAGTCTGAAGAATGTTGGTGTCTTCCCCACAGTGCAGTGGTACGCTTAGACGTTGGTGTACACAGTGTGAACCCGCGAGCCATTACTTTCTTGTCATATGTTCATGAAGGTGGTGTAATGGTGTAGGTAATGTTTTATTGGCACATTTTATGCTCCTTAATACTAAGTGGGCATCATTTGAATGGCATAGTGTACCCGGATATAGTTGTTATGCAGCCCTCTTTGGGTGCTCCAAATGCCATGTCAAGCATGCATTTACTCAGCTTTGTCTAATGAACATGGCAGTGATTCTGTTCCTCTCAAATGGCCTCAAATATCCATCCGATGCATCACTTTTAGGATGAAGGCAAGCTGGAGGATAGCAGCAGGAATGTGTAATTAACAAATATGTAAGAGATGCTTGATGCTACAAAACCAGCATGGACTACATTTTGTAAAGAATGCTTTTAGTAGCAGGTACTAGACAGGTGTACCAAATAAAGTGGCTACCGAGTGTATAAAAACTTTATAGCAGTATCTGGTGCAGATAGCACTGACGTTTTAGTATAATAAAATGTCTTTCTGATGGGCTTGACTTCACACCCTTTGAAGTTTCCAGCTGTGAGATCATCTTGCTTTAGTTTTGGCTCTTGTAGCTTCATCATGGAACATTGCTGCACCTGATACAGCAGACACATGACTTTCCTGCTGGGTTCTCTGTATAAAGTAACAAGGATGACTGGCAGAGTGGAACACTCTTGTAATGATGTTGGCAGATGGGTAAGCCTGAAACTTGGCAACAAAGAATTTACTAAGGCAACCTGAAAGATAAAAAGATTATGCTGGGTGATTAAACCAGCCAACATCCACTAAGAAACAAATATGGCATTTTTAGGCCTAGTGATCTTTTTAAAAGGGTCTATGTATTAAAGTGGATTCTCAGTTCTCTGTGTGGCTAATCTAAGTTGTCCCTATCATCATTGTGTTGTAGTAGTTTTAATAGATGACATGGTATAACAGTGCATAAACGAGTGCAATGCTATATATTCTATACAGCTAAAGGAAAGAGGAGGAACTCTCCATTTCACTTGAACTGAATTGAGACTATTAGTAAGTTAACTCTATGGTTGTGTCCTCCATGAGTCAAGTAGTTGGTTATAAATGTGCAGATTTTCCAATAGCCTTCCAGGATCTTAATGTCTAGGTCAGTCTCTGTGAAGTCTTTGGACCAATTTTGCAGAAGGTACTTACGCAAGCGAGAATGAAAAGACATAGTGAGCTGCTTATAGACTTGTCAGATGGATTAAGACTGGTCCTTCAGTAGCCGGGCAATCAGGGAGGGTTTAAAGAGCTTGGTCTTGTCCGTGCAACATGCTTTAACATAAGATATTTCTTGATGGTAGCACAACAGGTGAGAAGCCGGTAGATGAAATTCAATATCTAGTTCACAGAAAGGCTTTGGTGCAGATGGATGATTAGCAAACAGTGAGGCTACTTGGAGTAACCCCATGGTGCGTCATATTGCATAGGCCCCATATTCTTGACTTTGAGGAAACATAGAGTTTTTTTGGATTGGCAAATGCTTGAAGACATGGGGGGATAGCTGTAATTTTTTCTGGATCTTCCTTCATGCCAAGACAATGTCGCGCAATAAAATATTTTGTTGGACGTGCAGCCGGGGGGAACCAAACTTGCAGTGTAGAATTGCTGAGAAGCAGTAAGGATGAACCAATGCAGCCTCCATCTCATAATTTGTATATGTCAAGGACTGTGATAATCAGTCCAATGCATATCTAAGGAGGCATGCTAGTTTATAAGCTCTGATATTGGGGGAGCCAACACCACTGTTGTTCTTTGAGAGATATAGTTTGGCCAAAGCAATGCAAGGTTTTTTCCCTGCACCATAAAAATGACACAAAAGCTCTATTGAGCGTCTGAATGACTTTTGGTTTCAACAGGAGAGGTATGGTCTGTTATGGATACAATAGTCTAGGAAAACTGATCATTTTAATTAGATGGCATCTCCCAAAAATGACAACGGCAAGGATGTCCAAGCCTCTAACTCCTTTACAATTTTCATTATCAAGGGAGGATAATGCAGTGAATATAGGGAGGAGGCCTCTTTCCCTACCTTAATACCCAGGCAGACAGTGTGTTTTTTCGCTAGGGCAAAAGGGGAGAAAGACATCCAACCTTCCGAATTAACACCAGTTAACCTCACTTTTGTCAAAGTTATCCCCCAAACCCGAACACCTGCAATCATTTTTCAGAATTGTCCGCAAGGCCAGCAGATCCAATTTGGGATACGAGGTGAACACCAACACGTCGTCCATAAAAAATATGGTGCAGAGTCCCTGACTCCCTATTTGTATACATGCAAAGAGGAAGATTGTAACATATAGCGAGACAGTGGTTCCACCGCTAAATTAAACAATAAAGGAGATAGTGGACACCCCTGGCGTGTACCCTTATGAAGGAGAATTGGAGATGAAAGGTAACCTGTAGCTAAAAGCCAGGCAGAGGGCTTTAAATACATATTATGCAAGAAGTCCACAATGTGACCCGTGAAACAAAATTTTTGCAGGACTATGAAGAGCCAATGAAAGCTCACATTGTCAAAGGCCTTCTTGGCATCCAACGTGACTATCGCGAATCTGTTTCAGGGTGGGACTTGGCATACTCTAGGCCAGTTAGCACTTTATGTATATGAATCTATGCCAAGTGACTCTTACCAAAGCCCACCTGAGAGGGATGTATGAGGTATGAAAGAAGTTCCACCAACCGAGTCATGATAATTGACATCAGTATTAAGCAGAGAAATGGAAAGCTATGACCCTGGTAGCAGAAGGCCCTTTTCTTTTTTTGCCAGGAGTCTAATATATGCTTGAGTCCCAATGGGTAGGTAAGCACCCTCATTCCACGTTGCATTATACACTGATGAGAGGGATGGAAGAATAATGTCACAGGTCACCTTGTAGAACTCTATAGAGTAGCCATCTGGACCAGGGGTTTTGCCATTTGCTGAATACTTAATAACCCTAGCTATTTCCTCTGACATGATAGGGACATTTAAGTAAGTATAATGATTATGGAGACAAAGTGGGAAGTTTGAGCTGAGCTAAAAAGGATTCAGCTGTGGCTTGGTCTATAGGATCATCAGAATATAGTTTTTCCAATAATGTAGTAAGTTTCCAAGACACTCAGTATACTTTGAGGTGAGTTATGTATGGTCCCCTGATTGTCTTTTAGGGCCAAAATATGGGTTGGTGTATAGGGGCCTCTACTTAACCATGCTAAAAGTTTTCCCATTTTACTGCCGCATTTATGGAGTTGTAGTCCAAAATATGAGCGTTTAAATTTTTCCTGTTCCTACCACAGGTTAAATTTGCATTTGACCTCATGCCAGGCCAACTTATGAGCTAGCATAGGAGACAAAGAGAGCCATAAATGAGCAGCCAGTAGGGCATTGCTGGCTTTTCAACATCTGGCCAAATATTTGGCTATAATTTTTCAGTGGACAAAAGCTTTACCTGCCTCCCAGAACAAAGTTGGATCCTGCTCTTTATTATTAGATGAATATTCCCACCATTCTGATTGCAACACATGAAGGAAATCTTCTTTTTGACCCCAATAAGCTGGGAACCACCATAATTTAGCTGTTGTCTGAGGAGTCGAGTCTAGCAGCTTCAAGGAAATGGGGCTATGATCTGAAATGACCAAGTTGTGAATGGCAGTAGCTCAAACACTAGAAAGTAGTGATGTTGTACAAAGAAGGTAGTCAAGTCTGGCAAAAGAATCCTGAGATGAAGGACAATAAGTATGCTCTCTATCTACTGGTGGGCCAAATTCCAAACATTTACCATGTTGAGGGCTGTAATCATGTGGGAAAGAGGGGTAGGGATGGGGGTAGGATCGGCAGGGGACATAGGAGCTAGCCATCTATTAGATTTGCAATTCTCAGTCATTTGTATCACCAAATTAAAATCCCCCCCAACTATACAGAATGTATAAGAGGTCTGTAAAATCCAAGTTGGGGTATTGCAAAAAAAGGAGCCACCTGGGGGGGGTTCGGAGCATATACATTTGTTATCTAAATAGTGAGGGGTGCATTAAGGCATATTGAGATTTTAGGACCAATGTCATTCCTAATTACAGATTTGAAAGCATAGGGGAGACGTTTGTGGAGCAGGATAAGCACTCCCGCTTTTCTCCAGCCTAAGGCAGGAGATCGAAGAACCTCACCCACCCACAATTTCCGCATGAGGTGAAAGTTTGCTTCTGCCAAATGCGTTTCCTGTAGTAACGCAATATCTGTCCCTAGTCGTTTTAAAAGATGGAGCGCCATCATACGTTTCATGGGAGAACGCATTCCCTTAACGTTCCAAGAGACAATTTGCATGCTATGTTAGAGTACAGAATGTGGGCCTCTACCAGCAAGAGATAGTGAGCAATAAGAGCCTTCCTTCCAATCTAGAAGCGACATTAGGGTAACCAACGCATACTTCATAAACCCCAGAGGAGTAAGTAAAAGCGACAACTAAAGAAGAAGGGGTGGGATATTGAGATGGGAACCATAAATTACAATGAAACACAAAACATTATACATAAACATGACTGGAAATGAAATAAGTTTTACTTTTTTACACATGGGTGTCCCAAGGTATCCTGGGCTCCCAACAAGCCCTACTTTAACTACTTTAATAGAGTGCAGGAGGAGTCAGCTCCCTAAGGAGTGAAAGCTCCAGTAGCAGCACCCCTTATACAGCATAGCATGAGCAAACAAGATCTGTTTTGCCCAGTCCAATCACCAAATTTGTTGTCTAATACCCTAGCAGCTTAGATCTTTCATTGACGTTTGTATATTGGAATGGGTTAAACAATCTCCAGAGCAGGACCTTAGCGCTCATAGGCCACAGATTCTCCCCCACTGGAATGCACACCCTAGCAAGTACTTTTTGCAAAGTTTGAGGGTCATTCTGATTATTAAAGTATATTGCATCCATTCTGCATTGTTTTAGCAAATGATAAATCACAAACAAACCCAAGAGTGATGGATGCTGGTACTGAGGCTGAGTAGATCCACCATTACTGCTACCTTGCTTCAGAGACCCTGTAACCCTGTGATTATATGCTCCCAGCCCACACAGTCCACTAGCCACAACTCAGTGTAGGGTGGTAAGAAACATAAGCCTTTTATTGAAGAACAGACACAAGCATATATACACCTGGGGACAATCCCCCCTCCTTGTTGGCATAGAGACACAAGGCGGGGTAAACTGTACATTCAATAACATGAGGCACAGGTACATTAAAACATTTCACCAAATCTTATAAACAAAAATTGGACCCTCAGCCAACTTTGTCAGTGGGAAGGACACTTCAGGAAACATTCCTCTTTCTTACTCTACCTCTTGTCTTCATGCTTGGAAAATGCATAATACAAACGGTAAAGAGGGTGGGATAGCGTTATTGACCAGCATTAACCCCATAGGCCCAGCTGGAAGCAGTGTGGCTACCTGGTACCTTTGTACAGCGGTCACACTTTATATCTGGGCAACAAAATACTGTATGGCCAATGACAGCAATGTTATGTCCAGTGTCAGTGTTCTAAACATAGACAACCTGACTGGTTCAGGGGCCGGTATCCCAGTGAAGAAAAGGGAGTTGGGACAGATGCTAAATGGGACTGGTACTGTCACAATATTGATAAATATTACTGTCCCAAGTGAAGTAGCCTCTCCAACTTTCAACACAAATCACACATTTAAGACAGAGGATAACAGGGGTAAAAGGAAATGCTGAGTCTGGTGTGGTTGTACTGTGAGTCTGGGTAGGGCAGACCAGACTGGGCTTCTTGATCACCCTGTGCCCCTAATAGACACCGGGTGACTTTCACATAAGAGGGGCCTGGGGAGCTGAAAAAGGAGTTTCCTGACCTCTCTAAGGTATGGCTAGGTTCCATGGGCCCTCTGCCAAAGTGACTCCCGTCCCACAGAGGAAATATTTCTTTTAAAAGAAACAATTATTCTAAAACTATTTTTACACAATCAACAGAAACCAATACTTCCAGAAATAAGTAGGCTGTCATTTCTGATCTATCCTTTTACAATTTCTAGTTGCATGGTTGTCATGCTGATACAATGGCCAAGATATGGGCAGGTGTGTAAATATAGGATTTTACTGATATCCCTGACTGCACTCTTGCTCCCCATTTATGACATGGTGGAGCCAAGCAATTTGCATTTTTAGTGCAAATTGAACTTCCCCTCTCCCTTTTATATAAAAACTACCACATTACTGCATTTAGTAAAGTAAAATAAACACATATACAGTAAGTATAATTTATTGCTTCGTTGTTTCCCTTGTTGTCACATGCTAATGCTTTTCTTCTCCTCCTATAATCGCACACCACCGCTTTGAATAGTAGACATTGGTAGCTGTCTTCTTCTCCTGCACTTTCACTGCAGGCCCAAAGAAGATGTCCGTGCCAGAACCCGTGCACGCACTGCCCAAGATCTGATGCTGTTTTATTGTGTTTATACAGTACAATGCCGTAGCTATAACAATGTAAGTGGCGATTTGCTACCCAGCACCCAGACTTTACCCCTGAGATCTTGTGAAATTGTGTGAGATCTCCCAGGGATCTCCCTGAAAGGCACAGGTGATGTATTTGTGAGGTCACCAGTGTCTAAATGGGCCAACAAGTGGGATTCAATAAATGTGAATAGCATAATAAGTATTTGAATTAACAAAGGACCTGCAGATGCTTTGGAATCAGCATGCAGAGGTGCACGCACCAGGTATTTTTAGTGTTGAGAAGCCTAATGCTTTGTTGTTCTTTTACTCTTTAGAGAATCAAAAGCTTGAGGTTTCAGTATTGTATCTTTAACTGTATGAACAACATCAAATTTTACTGATAGTGGTTTCAACCCTCTCTCTCTTCAAAATAATTATAGTTGTATATACTCACTGGTCTATGCTTGCTGGTTTTAAAGGAAAAACTATTGTGTATTTCCAATAATTGCACATTTTTTATTTTATTATTTATTTATTTATTTTAGGTACTTATATAGCGCTGTCAATTTACACAGCGCTTTACATATACATAGTGCATTCACATCAGTCCCTACCCTCAAGGAGCTTACAATCTAAGGTCCCTAACTCACATGCATACATACACATACTAGGGGCAATTTTAGACAGGATCTAATTTTCACCCTTAAGCAAGCAAGCAAAAAAATAATATTAATTCAGATAATACTATAAGGCATAACAGCCAATCACAATTGGCTGTGCAAGACTTGGGGCATGGAATTCTGGTAATACTGGGTTACTTCACCTAACAACTTGCTCTTTGATGTGCTGAATAATACCACTAATATGGACTTAACAGAGTTGTGCAATGTTTACTGAATCTCTTTATACTACTACTACTAATTGTTAGGTTCTCCGGTAAATATATAACAGTGCAATTGACATCCCAGCTGATAGGGTACTTGTAGAAAATTGATTACTGAATAAGCCATTTACAGTGTAATTTTGTGAATCTTTATTGGTCCCATTGCCACATAGACTTTATGACATTGCTACAGTATGCAGGGAAAGAGATATCATTGCTGCCCCATGAATATACTGTATATTAATACAAAGTTTACATAAAAGTGTATTTATATATTGTGCGCACACACTATTATGATCACAGACTTATAAAGCAGTGGTTATGTGTATATGTAGGTGGTCATTTTTATATTTGTTTAGGAGAATAGGAGAACTCTAACTAAACCTAGCAAATGTGCACCCAGGATAGCTTGCATTGAAGTGTCACTGGTAGAAGGACAAATATATGGCTTCTAAATAGTTCTTCCGCTTCTCAGCCTTTCTGAAGCTAACATACAGTATGAGAGGATTTGGTGTTCTATCTAAAGCAAACTGGAATGAAAGGTGCCAAGTGTGTGCCAACACTCGGCTGTTCACTTAATTCATGCCATGATCCTGGCAGCAGACCACACGCAATCCTCCGAGAGAGATAACGGATCACAGGAAGGCTAATTCACTGTCGTTTTATTTCCTTGAGTTAAGAAAAAGCTACTGCATCTTTTTCAACTGGGCCAAGAGGGATAATCCACTCTGTATCTGGATTAACTACTGTGCAGAGTTTAGATGTATTTATTTCCAATGTATCCAGTAGCGGAAGGAGGCTTTTTGCTGAAGAGGGAGGGGGTGTTGGTGCATTCTATCTCCTCTTCTCATTTTTAATCCCCTCTTAAGAGAAAGATGAAGGGGTGTGAAGACAAACTGGGAGAGTGCAATTGATATAATTTAATTTTCTTCCCATGTCTTTGTCGGTAGATGAGAGCTAGATGGGCGGCTGAGCTGCGACATTCACTGAGACGGAAGGCAAACAATGGTGAGCTGAAGGCTGGATTGCCTATCAGTCAGCAGTGTTTGACATTTTCAGTTAAGATCAATCACATGTCTGCAAACCTGTATCTGAGACAGCTATGTGAAATCAATGGCTTTTTAACACTTTTTTTTATTTTTTTCATAAATGTATATGTAAAATGTAATATGCTGTGACTGAGGGTTGCTTTGAGATTTGCTAAGCCAGTAGTTTTCAGCACTGAGGCAGGAGTCTTGTAATTCAGTGCTGATACTTCAGTTGTCAGGTAAGGCAAGCATGTTCCTTTGAGGGATGACTAAGGCAGTGGTTCTCAACCCTGTCCTAAAGTACCCCCAACAGGCCATGTTTTGGGAATTTCTCTTAAATAAAACAGCTGTCCAAAATACCAAGCCATTGACTCTGATTTAAAGCACCTGTGCAAGATAAAGGAAGACCTGCAAACATGGCCTGTTGGGGGTACTTGAGGACAGGGTTGAGAACCACTGGATTAAGGTGAGAGCGTTCAGGTATTTTTTTTAGAGGCTCCACATTTTGGAAATCTAAAGATAATCAGAGCATTATGTATGTGTCTTTCTTATCCATGTAATGAATTTATCTAACCATGTGTCTGTAAGGAATATTTCTACCTGTGTAGCAAAATTGGCAGCAATTGCTCTGGTTTTAATTTATTTACAGTGTGCCCCTGTGACTAAGCACACTTATAAAGTCACGGTTAAGTGTACCCATTAATGCCACCTTAGCTACACTTGAAGCCCAAAGAGTTACAAATTGCTCCAAGAGCTCAGGAAGGAGATCAATTTGGCAAGCTTCCCTATTTATTAGAACCAATATTAAACAAAGCAATCTCATAAGTTCGGTGTCCATTACAGGTTATTTTTGTAGAACACAGGCAAGGTTGTGGTAATGGGTTATACCTTTTTCTGTATGCTGAAAAAGTTCTTTAATAAAAAATTATCTGACAAAAACAAGAGTTTTGGGTAATGGGAATTAGTGTTGGGCGAACAATTTGAGCCAAGCGAAAGTTCAGCCCCAGCATCACCTGTTCACCCGTTTGGCGGACAACCAAATCTGCGGGTCGCTCTGCGGTATGTTCACCCACTGAATGACCCACAATGCACTGCATGCTTCACAGTGCATTCTAGGGCCCTGATTAGATGAAGCCTTGCACCTGACCACTGGTCAAGTGCAAGGCTTCGTCAATTAACACTGTCAGAGCCCTGATTGGACAAAGTGATGATGACTATCTCCAATCACGGTTCAGTGCTCATAGTCCCACCCCACACTATAAAAGGTAACTTCCCATAGAAAGCTTTTGCGGTGTGTTGGAATGGAGATGGATAGAACAGGGCTGAGTTTTCTACTAGCGGGTTAGTGTATCCACTTATTGTGACTCTTAGTATAGAGTGTTAGTGTAGTATTAGTATAGTGTGAATATAGTATATCAGTGTAGTGCAGAGTTTAACACAGATTTACATAACACTTGACTCTGAGTATAGAGTGTTAGTGTAGTGTTAGTATAGTGTGTGAGTATAGTGTAGTGTGTTAGTGCAGTGCAGTGTTTAACACAGCATTACATAACATTTAGTGCTGTATACAGTGCTCTATGCCTTTTTTTTTGTTGCTGCTTGTTTTTATTTTGTCTTTTTTTTTGTCCCCTGCCTGGTCCCCTTTTTTAAAATCACCTGCCACAGTTTTTCTGACTGCGGCGCTGGTGTTCCCCCTTTTAATTTTTTTTTTTTTTTATAGTTTTTACATTTCTGTCAGCTTCGGTCCTTAATTTAACCACTTAAGAACCAAGCTTATTTTTGACGTGTTGTTTACAAGTTAAAATCAGTTTTTTTTTTTGCTAAAAAATTACTTAGAACCCCCAAACATTATAATTTTTTTTCAGACACCCTAAAGAATAAAATGACGGTCCTTGAAATACATTATGTCTCACTGTATTTGAACAGCGGTCTTACAAACACAAACACATCACTTTTATTCCTATTACAAGAAATGTTAACATCCCTTGTAATAGAAATACGCAGGATAGGACCTCTTTAATGTGATATCTGGGATCAAAATGACCTCAGATCTCACATTTACACGTAAAAGCAGTAAATAAATAAAATTAATGTCTTTTTTTAAAATTGTCCCTTTAAGGCCTGGGGCGAAAGTGGAGTTTGACGTCGCTCTGGTCCTCCAAGGGCATCATGCCCTCACTCGACTTCCTGCCAAACAAGGGACAGGATCGTCTCCGCCGCTGCTGACGGATTCGGTAAGTGGCAGGATGCAGCGGGAGGGGGGCACCTCTCCCGCCGCAGATAAAAGTGATCTCGCCAGGGAGACCACTTTTATCCAAAATGGCAGCTATCTATTCAACGTCAAAGGATGTATATTGACGGCGGGTGGTCCAGAAGTGGTTAAAGTGCACCAAACACTACTTTTCATTCAAAAAAGTGCATCCAATCACCCATCTCCCAGTTTCTATTAAATTTGGGTAATAAGCTCCCCCCATCATGTCTGGGAGGCCAACAAGGAGAGGCAGACGTTCTCATTCCACCACATCAGCGTCTGTCCACAGGCAAAGGTGGATGTGGCCCGTCCTCAGGCAGGGCACATTTGTCTCTGATTAGTGATATTGCCCATTCTATTCAGCCACAGCATGCAGAGGGGGTGGTGGACTGGCTTACTAAACCATCCTCATCCTCTATGACCCAAGCTGACACTAGTGCGCAGTTCACCGCAGCTATTAGAGCGGCTTATTCTTCTTCCTTGTCCACAGCTACTCCTGCCATAGCCCCAGCATCATGCATGGTGGTCACATGATCATAAACCTACTTACCGGCATCTGAAACCCCTCAAAGGGCTTGCAGGGGCTGGCGCAAAGGGGTTAAATGAACACAAAACGTTTCACAGTTTTGCCTTCTTCCAACACTGACTCCCTATACAGGTTTCTGCATTTAGTAGGAAAAACAAGTTGATACTGGAATACTTCCTCCTGCCAGGCACATCACAGATCTGAACAAGAAGCAGATGGGTATATAGCACCTGGCAGCTGTCACTGACTGCAGGTCTTCCACTGACTGAGGTCTAAATCCATACTCAGGGCCAACAGCCCAACATGTATGATGTATAATGGCAGGAGAGCAAATGCAGCCCTAACCTCCAGCTCAGTCCTCTCCTGCAGTGGAGTCAGAACTAGCAATTCCAAGACCCTATAGCCAAGGATCCTTCAGCATCAACCCTTGCAAAGGTACCAAGAGGATAAAGAAGCTACAGACAGTAAGGGTTGTGGTGGTCTCCATTTATCTTCATATACAGTATGTGAAGCATGTAAGTTTAGGTAGACATTAACACTGTTCTTGGATTTAGCTGACCTTAGAAAGGAAAAAATGCAGAGATACCTAACTTTAGTCTTACTTTTGGCTTTAGGCAGTACTGCATGTCTGAGATATTGTGTACTCGTCACAACCGGAAGACCTGTGTATTTATGCCATTTAGTATAATTGTTCTCTGACGCTTATTGGTGTATGAATGCAGCCCTACAGTGATCCAGTAGCAATGCTTATTATTCTGCAAGACTAGTAAGTGGCCTTACACTATATATCTGTCTGACTCCTATGAAAGAACCCATTTTAAAGTATATTTATGGACTTACCTGTGCTGAATGCTGTCAAATAAAATCCATTATTATTACTTCTAGACTTTTTTTTAGCCATACTGTGCCTCTTGGTAATGCCAAGCTCTAAGCAAGTGTTGACAATAAATCCCTTTAAAGGAAGTATATTTCTGATCCTCTCTCATTCCCATTTATTTATACTGCAAATGGGAAATTAAAAAATCAACCTTGAGAAAGGTACAAGGTTATTGCGGTGTATAGGCTGCTCATTCAGAGTCTGTTTATCAAGTAAGCACTTGATTAGTTTCCCCCATTTGGTCGATACTTAGAAAAAAAAGAAAAGAGGTTTGAAAAAAAGGGTAAAAATGAGCAAATAAAATCAAGGGAGTGTGGAAGCAATTCAGACCAGGAGACCAGGCTGAGCGGTTCAGATGACTAATGCAAATCCTAATGAATTAATGTGACAAATGTAACATTTAATATCCCAGCAGAGTAAAACACTGTACGCTTAATCACAATGTACTGCACAAAACAAACGAAAAGCCTTTGCTGCTATAACAGAAGTAAAGGATTGAAAAAAAGTTTATTGAATCAAGCAGAAGAGGTCAGGCAGGTTCCAGTAGCTGTGGGATAAACACTAAGCTAATTTGAAAGTAAAAAAATAGCTTATTTACAATAGAGGACGGCACGTAAAGTACTAAATCCCTAAATCACTGGCAGCTTCTTGTTAGGAATTGACATTTGCTGTCTAAAAAAGTCTCCATGCACTTTTTTAAGGGATAGCAGCAACCACTAGGTTAATGTTTTGTTTTTAGCTTGTTTTTAAAAAGGAGCTGTCATTGAAAATAGGGAAGCCTAAATCATGGGTTTCCCAGTCATGCAACCAACCCAAACCTATGAACTTACAGTGATGACCTGCATAGTCACCAAACCATTTTCTTAGTGCCACATTTCACTGTTGGAATACAAGTGTGGCAGTTGATGATTTCCTTTTTTAGTTTTGAGTGCACAGTGAATTTTATGCAGGTTTTTAATTGCATATTATTACTTTTGATAACCCACAGTACAAACTAAAAATATTCAAACCCATCTGGACAAAATGCATCCAAATGTATGTAACAAAAGTATAACAGATTGCAGTTTACTGATCCTTAGATTGGTGTCTTCATTAGTTTTCTTTTTTCAGGGTTTTCTTTATTTTGACCACATATACAGAACATGAAAAACCAAGGATGCACCAACCATGAAAGTCAACTACATTTATTAAAGCAAAAGAATTTGCATTACATGACCCGGAACATCGATCCCAAATGAGCCACCCATCCAACCCCTCCACACACCTCCAAACCCATACAGACCCACACCCACCCTATCACCTGCCCACCCGGCTGACCAACCTCTGGCCCCCCTTGCACCACAATGGGAGGGGGAATGGACGGGGGGATGAGTTCCAGGGAGCTGATAATCCCTCACTGCCCCCCCTAATGAAAGAGCCCAAAATCAAATCCCACCTACATGATGTAGAACCAGCAAAGCCAGAGGGGGTCCCTATTAATGGCTCACAGAAGTTCAATGCACCCAGATAGTCATGCCTGTATGAGGTCATCAAATGAAGATCCCCGTGAGTGTACTCAGCAATCTAGTCTCCCAACACTGACAAAGTTATTCTTGAATAAGTGTGAATGTGGATGCAGAGGCTCTGCCCCTTGCCGTGCTATCCAGTCCCCCTATAATGCAATATTGGACAACTCACGGTTGGATGTGGAGGACTTGCAGACCTGCTTTTCTTCCTTTATTTTGACCTGGTAGGCGCAATGCACAAAATCGTCAAAGTACTGTACATGTGTTCAGATGTATTTAGAGCTGGTTTCTGAACAATTCTGGAGGCATGTAATGTTTTTGCAAGGACTGAATTCACACATAGAGATTCTTCGGCATCTAGCTACCTTGGGATAAGCAGTGTTTGCACTGACAGGAAAACACAATGTGATCTCCCATCAGCACTGACCATGGTTGCTCCTTCTGTGGCCAGCTTAACACTGGCCATACACAGAGCGAATTTCTTTCTTGCAGGAATCCCTCCTGCCGGGCCATTGTCTTCTCCCGGTGAGGGCGGGGGAAGTCATCCCCACTGGGAGAGGACAGTGATTACTGCTAGTGGCTATAGCAGCTGCTAGCAATAATCACAGGTAAAACCCGGTATGCTGGTTGTACCCAAATTGATCAATTTGGTACGTTCAGCCTGTCCATACACAATTCGAATCTTGGCCAGTTCCTGCTGAACTGGTCGAGATTCGAACCGTGTATGGCCTTCCTTAATCTGCGAATAACAGTCATACACTGTATCTATGGAGGGAGCCATGGTTGTCATCCAGTATGGACTTCAAGCATGTCTGCTCTTGTTCACTTGCATTACATGGTGGACTGAGAGATTAGTAGTGGTAGGAAGATACGTTTGTTTATGGCTTCTCACAAAAAAGTGACAAGGGCACTGCATTTCTTGCAAGCTGAACATGTATTTTCTGTAAGTGCTAAAAATGTTCTTAGCCTGAAAAAAGAAAGTTAACGCAATTGCCACATCTAAGGATTTTTACAATAACGAGTGTGTGTGCAGCCCCATATTGTGTCTGATATGCCCTTTTAAATCCTACTTAGTATGTACAGCTTGGAAGGAACATAGGGTTTGCCAACAAGGACATCATAGTATTGAGCAACCATCCTTTTATTGTCCTCTTCTTGTCTCCACATAGCCCATCACTGTGAAAAGAAGACATTTACTCTATGAAATATATATATGGCGAGTTAAGCAGGTGGTTTCTGTCAAAGATAGGAAAGATAGGAATACCAATTCATGTAGGTGCCCCTTGTGGCAGAAATAATTTCTTGTTGTAACTATAGACCCAAAGGTAAGAAGTGTAGAAAAAAAATAAACTTAACGTGATTGTAAACCCTCACCTTGTAAAACAACCCATTCCGTTTAAAATAGAAATGAAAGGCAAATTATTTGTGTATAGATATAACAAAAAAATATTATAAATACCGTTTCCCCCTTTTTTATAAGTGATCACATATTCTCTGCTCCCAGCTGCTTAACCTCTACAGGTCCGCGCTATTGACAAAAGACGTCAACAGCGCGGACCTGAAAATGCGGGTGGACGTCCATGGACGTCCGCCCCTTTACACGCCCCCTGCGCGCACTGGGCGGCGTGGGCGTGCCCGCGGGTCGGGCGGACTCGATGTCCGCTCCTGACCCGCGATCCGGGTCACGCGCGTCCCCCGCACATTTCCCCGCCTGCAGGTACCTGCAGGTGGGCGTAAAAGTCCAGGCGCGACAACTGCAGAAAACAGTTATCGCGCCTGGACATCTCCAATTCGTCGACCCTCGTCTCTTATACACTAGTGAATATTTTTTCCCCCTTTGCCATAAATATTATAAAAAAACAATATAGATATGTGTTTATTAAACGGAAAGTAAAGATAAAATTTGCCTTACCCAACAAAATGTTCCACTCCCAAATGTTAGTGCAATTCAAATAAAAAAAAGATGTGAAGAATGGAAACCCAGATATCAATGTTGTTCTTTAATAAAGACGGTGTTCC
>BLSH010010404.1:1838188-1879216 GCA_018402905.1 Glandirana rugosa | reverse complement strand
TTTTTGATTTTTCAGGTTTACAACCACTTTAATGCAGTGTCATTTAACTTGCATAAAATTAGCTTTTTCAGAATTAACATCCTAAACCACTGACTTACATAACTGTACTTAGAAGGATATTCATGAAATAGATATCAAAATATTTTGTGAGATATACGATGGTCCTCTATTATTAATAGCCCCCACTAATAAGGGGCTGATCAGCACCTCTCATACCGCCTCTCCCCCTCTTTTCTCTCTCTCTCTTTCCTCTTTCTTGTCCTCTTTTTCTCTCTTCTCGTTCTCAATTCTCCCTCCCAGATCGCTACGAATCTTACCCTTGACTCCAGTTACCTTCTGATAATGGTTGTTTCTGGGTTTACCTCCCCATTGTTGCATAAGAAGAGTAGTTGATTACCATGCAAGAACTTTCGTTTTTCCTTGTAATGACTTTTACTTAAAATAACCTGATAACCTATTTTTTTTCCTCTACACGTTATGTTCTCAATACATACTAAATTTGCAATAACAAAGTTATGTGTTAACATTTGTATACGCTGTCATTGTAACAAAGTGATTCAAATTTTCATATCTGTTCACCTCTTTCATTTTCAATAACATTTGATTGTGAAAAAAAAATTGCTTTTTAATTGAATTTATCACTTTTAAAAGCCTTTATTTACCTCACTGCATCATTCACCATATTTTTTTACTGCTTGTGGTGAGCTTCTGATCATCTTCTGATTTTGAAGCACATACATAGGTACTTCCCCATGCCCTGCCCATGGATGGACTACAGGCCTCATGACTCTTCTAAGGCACATGTGCCCAGTTTCATTGAGTAATGATTCAATGATGGGCAACACTGTCATTCATGGACTTCAAGTGAGTGGGGAGATAGGTGGATCTTAATGGGACCCACTGCATTGTCTCCATGCAGAGCCATCTGATAAAGGGAGACACCACAAAAATGAATGTAATCGTTTAAAAAGGAAAAAAAAATGCAGAAAAGAAGACAGTGTTGAAAAACTGACAAACTTGTACGTAAGTGATATGCAAAAACTTCAGAATTCAATGGGCTTAGTAACAATTTCACACCTTCATTTCTGTAAACAGTTTTTTGTGCATATAAACCACTTGAGAAGGATCCTAGAGACCAGAAGAGGATTTTTTCTTTAAAGCTGAACTCAGGAATAAGCAAATATTTTCTGAATACAGGAGGCATGCATATTGGTGTGCTGTGTGTATTTCTTCTAGATGTGTGCAGTAATTCAGTGTGAAACTTTGTCTGGGTGCAGAAGCTTCCTATGATAAAGACCGACCACTGCTGCTCTCCCTTCTTGTGCAGAATGCCTGGTCTGGTCCCCGCTCCCTCTTGTAGTTTTCTGTAGGCATACTGTAGTGGGTGGGGCCTGCTGAGTCCCTCCCACAGCTCCCCTCTCTGCATAGGCTGATGATATCACTGCTACTTTTTTATAAGGTATTATCTGGGTTGGCAAAGGCTTTTGGTGTACACAAAGTGGAATATCCTTTGGCTAGTTAGGAATATATTCAAAGAAAAGTTGGCCTAGAGTACAGTTTTAATCCTTAATTGGTCTACAAAATTGGTATAGTGCCAGTGCTGAAATTGTGACCACAAGGATATGGTATACACAGGGTACTTTATCCATAAAAACACTTATTTATTTATTTTTTTCCCTAGTTAGGTTTCCATGATAACACAATTTGCATACTTTTTCTATCCCAATGTAAATGAAGAAGAATAAAGCTGCTTCTCTAGATTACTTAGGGGCAATTTCACTGGCACGCATGATGCAGTCTTAAAAGAAGAAACAAAACACTTTACTGTAACTGTCTTTTCTGTGAGTAAAATTACCTTTGCCGACTGTGTGTGCTAAAATGAAATAATGGTGATGGCAGCTAGAGTCTCTACCATCTAATGCACTGCTTTTGCTTGTCCTCCAAAAGATTATTTGCACAGTTCATGAAAATAGAAATTCTCTCTCTTATAAATTCACCTGACTCTGGAGTGATATTATGGGGCTGTCATCATTTGTAACATTAGAAACTATTAAAGTGCATCGCTGGAATTGTAGCTGTCGAGATGCAGTTTTCTGACACTGGCAGGGAAAAGGTTGGAGAACTGGCTTATTTGTTGAAAACAACAAGGCTCTTCCACTACTGAAGGTGTTCAATGTAATATATACACCTCCATTTGTGTGGAACTGGAAAGCATTTGACCTGCCTATACACCTTGCGTGATGTACAGAAGAAGAGCTCTGTAGACTCCTCTACATTTTGTTAGATAATAAAAACAGGGCTCCTAGGACAAATGTGCAAAGCAGAACTAGAAGCACATGTATAAAAGAAATGCAACTGTGGATTATTGTAGAACAAATATAATTTTACACACAACTAGCATAAGTACCCAAATCTATATTAATATTGTCTTCTGTTGTCCTTTGCACAGCAATTGCACATGCACATGTGCTGACAGAGAAACATGTTAACAGAGTAGAGCAGTGATCTTTAAACTCAGGCCCATGGGTCAAATGCTGCCTTTTGCTTACCTTTATTCCAATAGCAAGGGAAAAAATAGGAAGGACCTATAAGTAGCTCAAAATTGTGAAGAGGGAATAGGGCAGCTAGCGGTTTCTTCTTGAAAAAACTTTATTGATCAGTATATAGAAAAAATAGACATTTTTTCATTTTATTGAAAGTCGACAACGTTGTCATACATAAAAGACATGCCGGGGTGTACAGCCACATCCAAAATCAAACACAGTGAAATACCACATAAATCTAGGGTACTGACTATGCCAGCTCAAGAATGAAAAGCAGGGTGTGTGGGGTCTGAAGGAGTCCCGGGTAACTGTCTTGGTGTCAGCCCTTACATGGCCGTACAACTCACAGTGAACATCTGGGCTTCTTAATTTCCCAAATGGACTGTATTAGCTAGGCAGGGAACTGTAAGTGACAGTTTATAGGTCTGGCTTATGGCAGTCTATGTTTGTGTATGTAGACACATGCAAATTCTGGTGGATTGAGGCTAAACTCATGCAGTGCTGTTAATAGAGGAACACGGCAGGCATCCTGATCGGGTTCACACTGGCAGCACTTGTAACAATTAAATGACATCAGTCTAACAAGTAAGTTATGGGGATAACTCATGGTTCCTGGAGCAACCACAGGTGGGTGCAAACACTCAGTCTGCATTCTCCTCTATGTGTGGGATCGTCCTTCCAGCAACGTTGTTTCCCATCTCAAATACTACCTTTATTCCTCCCATTGACATCAATGATGGTGCACTATTACTTGCAATGATACTAACCATGGGGCACCATTCCTTCCACTGATATCAATTATGGAACACCATTCCTCCCACTGATACCAATAATGGGGCACCCCACTGATACCATCAAAGAGACACTATCCTTTCAACTAATAGCAATGATGGGCACTGTTCCGCATCCTACTGACCACAGACCTTATGTAATTTTTCTACTCGCAATGGCCACAGTTTGACCCTTCTAAAATCTAGAGGTCCTTTGTTTAGAAAGTGTGATGGCCCGTAGAGTAGAGGGTTTTGGACTTAGGCTACATTTACATGGTATTGACTAAGCTCGGAGACACCGAGTGAAACGCGTCTACCTACCTGTACCTACCTGTGTTTGTACCTGCACATGCCATTTTGGCATAAACTGCAAGCTGAAATTTATTTGTGGAGTGCCGCCTACCTGCTTTGTATGTACATGAGTGACGGTGGTGAGCCGTGGCAGGCACCGCGGGTTCATAGCAGGTGCATACCCAGACCTGGAGCTGTATATTTTTTACATATAAGAATATACATTTACATGGTTGCAAGGGAATGGATAGCTTGCTGTATTTAGAGGTGGCTAAATGCCACCTCTGGAAGCAGCAGCACTATAGCCACATACAAACTGATCGCTCAGTAAAGGCCAGTTTGTGTGTGGCCAGATCTGTGCAGGGTTGGCCAGCCAGAGGCTCTATTTGCAGATGAGCTGTTAAATGTGAATAGCGACAGCCCTGGCCATTGATTTATACAGAGTACAAATCCAAAAGCCACTGCTGCGAGCTGCTGCTGTTCACACACACAGAGTATGCAGGGGTTGCAGCTATGTGAATGTAGCCTTAGAAGTGAGCTGCAGCTGTATTATTTTCCACTCTGCAGGTTATGTGAGGGGGTGACACCATAGCAATCCTTAAAGTGCATTTATACCCAAATGGATTGTTCTTTTTACTTTTGGAAAGAGTAGACAGGGGTTAGAACCTACATTTTTTTTTATTGTTTGCCTTCCTGCTGGGTAGATTCACCCCTGGTGGCTATTATCAGTAAGATGGAAATTAATGGCAAATTCAAAAATTTACAGTTAACATCAAAACAGTGGCAAATGATACATTTTTCAATGGGGGGGGGGGGGGCTTTGTTCTGGTGAGAACTAGAACTTCCCCTCACTTTGTAGATATTTCTCTAATTTCCATTTGCAATTGGATTGATTGATCTTTGCTCACTGGGTGTGGGTAATGGTATGATTACAAAAGGATACTTTGCTGGCTTTAAAATAAGCATGTGTAGATAATGGCTGGAGAATGTAGGATAATTTTACAGGTCAAGGTTGACCATCTAGTGAAAGCCCTTTCCCTTGCTTCCAGGATAATGCCTCATAAAAACCAATAAAGTATTACAAGTATGATTTTATGTATACCAAAACAACATCAATCTCCACCAATAGTAATTGCTGAGGTACACTTTACTGAACCTTCCATCCTATTTTTTTACACAGAGATAGAATATGCTACTTAGTTTGGAATATGGGGCAGCATTTTTTACCCTTAAAGCTGTTGTAACCCTTGTAAAAAAAAAGGCATGATATATAGCATAGTGGTTATGCAGTGTCAGTTGGCCATTTCCATGTTGTACAATACCTGATTGATCCTGCCTGTTCCTGTGTTCCCCTATGTGTACTGGCCCGGCTTATCTTTGCGGCTGATTATGTGCCTCCATCATCCTGCTCTTTCCTCATTATCTCCACTTTCCTAACTTCCCCTCCCTCTCTCCCTGTCATTTCCATAGTCTGTGTGTGAATGTTGAAGCCAATCTCCTTCCCGCCCCTCCCCCTTGCCTTAAGTAATACTATTCTCTGCAGCTGCTCCAGTGCTTGTAAAGAAACATCTATTAATTATTTTGATCCTCTCTGTTTATATAGTATTTTATATTCCGGGTGAGAGGTGAGTTGTGAGGAAGTAGAGAGAAGACATTGCTAGAAGTGGCAGTAGAGGAGAGTTACTAGTGGTATTTCCATGAAGTATTGATTTGTCATCTGGACTGGCGATGGTCGTCCATACATGAGGAGTTTGGCTTTTGGAATAACATCTCCACACTGGTTATCCATACATGCGGTTTACCAGTTGACACCTGGTAAGAGTATTTTATCTGTAAGGTGGTGGATGCACTTCAATTGGTGGAACACTATGAAACATTACTCACTGTTTGTTCTAATCTGCACCTCTTTTCTCATGTTGGTTTCCTGATGAACTGTTTATGGACTTATATTTTTTGAATTTTTTGCATTTTCACTTGAGGGCCTTGTTCCTTCTTTTTCACATTTATTCTAAGGACTTTTCTTTTGAATAGTTTTTTGGTTCTTTCATTTAACTTTTAGCGCTGCACATTATATTTAATTCATTGTCTGTATGCACAAATTTTGTTGAAATTGTGGTGTTAGCTGCTTTACGTTTTGGTGGATGCGCAGTGTTATATACTTATATATATATATATATATATATATATATATATATATATATATATATATATTATAATGTTACATATCTTCATTGCACAGTGCTACTGTGCAGTCACGTGTCCTCCCTCTGCCATCTTGCATACATTAGAAGAGAATCTCAGCCCCTCCCACTATAGTCTCTTAGATCGGGAAGGAAAGCAGAGGGAGGACACATGACTGCACAGCAAAGAAGGTATTTTGCATTATAATTTTAAGAATACACACACGCACTGTACTAAACATGGACCTAAAACAGAGAGGATCAAAGTATTTAATAGATGTGACTTTACAACCACTTTAATGGTTCTTGTTTAGATAATTGCTATGTTTCCTATATGTGTGCGGATTGCCAAATGGGGAAGCAAAATTAATGTACTATAATATAAAAAAAAAATTAAACATGCATCTTCACTTCCTACTAAGTTCCCTGAGAGCTTGTAATAAGCTAATATATCATTTCCGTTTCAGCACTAGTGATCAATAATACACAGGGTGGATTTTATTATACCAGATCTAAGGTAGCATGAATAGCTTTGTGTGTAGATATTTACGGCATATCCACAGTGATGCAAGCATTTTACATTTCATTTCTCCTGTGACCCGAGTGATGGCTACACTTGCCCTGAGTTTGGTGAAGCCAGTGGATTTATTGATCAACTCTCTTGAGTCTTCAACCTGTGTAATCTCCGTACAGTATTAAAAAGTTATTTATAAGTTAGAATGCTTTGATATTGGTGAAGCTTTTATTCATAGTTTTATTGAACAGAAAATAATTGGTCAGTCAGGCTTGCATCCTTATGTAAACATGCAGCAAATGATTTTATAATTGCTCAAACTGGTCAGTGGGGAAAAGAGCAATAAAATAGCTCAAGGCGGAATTAACTATTTGGCTTCTTGGAGAAAATGGGTTTTAAGTGTGCAGTAATGAATATTTTAACAATGCATTTAAGTGTTGCTAGGATTAAAATAGAGGTTACATTTACACGTTAGACCAAAACAAGCAGAGTCCAAAGAGAAGCCAAGTCAGGGGAGCAATGGCGTAATTTTAGCTTTAGGAGACCATGCTATTGCTATGGAGCCCAGAGTCATAGAGGGCATGGAGCTGTTTATATAAGTTCACTTCACTTCAGACATTAGGAGAGCCAGAGTATGCTAACTTGGAGTAGAAAATGTCCTGACATAAGTGGGAGTAAACAATCCTCCAGGTTTCTTGCTGTTAGTGGAAGGAACGGTGACCAATTCTTTGTACCAGTGGGAGTAATAATGTCCCATTATAGGTATTAATTGAAGGAATAGTTTCCCATCTTTGGTGTCAGTAGGCGGAATATTGCTCCATCAATGGTGTCAGTAGGAGAAATAGTGCCCCATTGTTGGCATCAGTGGGAATAGTGCCTCAGAGGACAGTTAAAGTCAAGCAGAAGGCCACCCTTTGGGAGCACTGGTTTTCATACTTATTTTGCAATTTTTATTATATAGCAATATCACATTTTGATAATATGAAGTTAGATATAGCTTTTTGACCAGTATATCATTTTTGATTAGGTATTATAAAAACAAATCACATTCTGTATGGAATTGGAGAGTTGAGAGAGGAGTTCATATCCCAAAGGTCATTTATTGTTTTTTTCTATAGGGCCCATCACTTAATGTTTTTGCTATGGGCCCCCATTACACTTAGTTACAGCCCTTCATGGAAGGACATTATGCGCACACAGCCTGCTCCACTGCCCAGGATTATAAAAGGACAACTGAAAGCTTAGTGGTTAGTACTAAAGAGACTGTTCTCCACTAGCCTGTAATCTGGGAGAGGGACAAAACTTGAATACAAATACTGAAATCTCTTTGGATCCAGAGTAAAGATGGGCTCGGGCGTGTTCACAAGTGCATGTGCCCATGCCCGCTGGGAAGTGAACCTTGCACTGCGCTAATCAGAGGCAATGAGACATTCCCCGATCGCTGCAGCTGCACATTGGGCAAATGTCTCACTGCCCGTGATTAGCGCAGTGCAGGGTTCATTTCCCAGCAGGCTCGCGCATGTGCACTTGCGAACACGCCTGAGCCCATCCTTAATCCAGAGGGTTTAGGATCCATTGCTGCTAGCAATTTCAACTGATGATATTTCTGGTGATAGAAAAGCAGTGAGGGAACAGAAGGATTAAGAGGGTTTGTCATCCAAAAGGGGAAGTTCCGCTTTTTTGCATCCTCCCCCCCTCCACTGCCACATTTGGCACTTTTTGGGAGGGAGGGGGGTACTGGTTTTAATAGGTACCTGCTCCCACTACTGGATCAGATCACCGCCACGATCTGTGTGGATGTTACATCCCCTCCTCCCCCCCCCACAGCTTTCTGGGACACACAGGTCCCAGAAGACTGTAGAACCATTCACAAAGTGCAGCACCGCTTGCACATGCTCAGTAGAAGACTGGCTCTGAAACCAAAAGGCTTCAGGGGGTTTCCCTTACCTAAGATGCTGGTGACTGCGCCCGAAGCCGAAGAATTAGCTTGTCCAGCATTTGTAGCTGCCGGATTTTTATTTTTTTGGGAGAGCAGGAGCTAATTATAAGATACAGCAGGGAACGAAATGGTTATCTGAGCTTGCTGGTACTACACTTTGAAGACAGCAAGAGGGTACTGGAGGAGTCAGACTATGCCAAAGTAGCCATCATAGGAAGTGTACAGCCTCTTTGTACAGAGACCATCTTTAGTATTTTAACTGATGAGTCCCTGTAACCTTTTCTATTAGTTCCTCTTATCATGGCGCAGAACCTTGTATACCTTTTCTTCCCTGAGAATCAATGCTCCCTCAATGCCTACATTGTTTGTTTATGGTGCTCAATACAACAGCAGCTTCTCAATGTATAAAAATGAAAACACGATGGAAGAGTTTTTAAAAGCTATCTGTTGGTCAAAGGCCAACACTAGCATGTATGTCATACTTTTCTTTGCTTTTGTTAAACGCATGTAAGAGGAAGCAGAATCATTCTAGGGGGAAATGTTATGTATTGGATATATAAAACAATAGGGGGAATTCAATAATGCTGCTGGGCCTCTTTTCTGGCACGAATTGCTCTTGTTAATGTGTTGCACTTCAAAAAACATCTGCAACAGTTTTGGTTCTAACAGTGACTCATGTGCCAAATTCGTGTAGTTCTGATTTGCTCCACTTCTACACTGTGGCACAACACCTGCTGCAAATTCAAAATAAAATAATATAAAGTATATATAAAACAGTTTGTATTCTATAAAAGTGGAGCTAATTAATTTCTTTTGGTGTACAGAGACAGATTTTGCGAAAGTGTCACGCATGTGTTCTAAAAGTGGCTCATCATGCACCAAATTCAAAAAGTTTTAGACAGGTACGTGAATTTAGCTCATGCTGCCCCACTTTTAAAATGCATGCAAAATACTTTCGCAAATTGTTTCGGTGCCAGTCTTTATGAATTACATTTCTGAATAAGCAGAAATATAGTTTATTCTTCATAAGTTGGTTAATAGCAGTGACAGTAGGGGTGTCAACATGCAACGAAAAGTAATTCTCCTTGGCACTTGTACATAAGACTGTTGTGATGACTTTTTGCGATGCCCTTGATTTGTCATTTAAATTCAATGAAGCTGTCTTTTCTTATCCTTGAACATCTCAGTTTTTAGATCTGCTTTTTTTTCCTGAGCAAATACATAGACTCATCGACCCTCTCTCCTCCACTTTGTACAATGAACACTGCTTTTTGAGATTCAACAGGGCAGAAGTGGATGTCTGAATTGTTCCAAATTGCATCCTTTAGATCAATAAGCCCTTTTACCTCATCTTGGAGGTATAGTGCTTCCCTCTTTCTGCCTTAGGCTTGAAAGATGGAAAGACGACAGGTTACATAAGTTCAGTGGGGTGAACAGTCAAAATGAGTATAAAATGCACTCAGCCTTGCAAATTTGTTTCTAAAATAATTATAACTAGATGGATTGAAGGCTGCGTAGGAGGATCATACTGGACTTTGGGGCTTTCTGGGCTAGAAGATCATTTGATATGGACACATCTTAGTACTTAACCCCTTAACACATTTGTCAGTTATAAATTACATTATACTAAATATTTTATGGTTCATTCTTTCATGATATATGTCCATGGCTCACAGTGCATCTGCGGATTTAAAATCAAATTTGATCACTCTAAAAGATGTTCTTATCGTTTATTATAAACGATTATTAACAACTCCTTCTTGTACTTTTAGATGAAATGCTTTGCTTTTTCAGCTATTGTACAGTATATTTGTATTAATTAATTGTGGAATTTAAAACTGATGGACTTGGGGCGTAAGGACTGATCTAATAATGGCTAGTACTTAGGGGAAGAATATTAAAGGAAGGGTGGGGCATGTATAAATACCCCTAGGTTCTTTCACAGTTAATGTCAGTCTCTCTAATAAGCTCTTGTCCTGCATTTTTCGTTAACAAGGATGAAATTGTTCCTGAAAATAAATGAAATGCAAGCATATTTTGGCCAGTGTATATGTGAGGGATTTGAAAGAGACCTGTCATGAGAAAACAAAGATTAAAGGATCTGGATATGAGACCTGATTCCTGGACTAACTGAGATCCGATATCACATAATGAAGTCCTAAGGTGAAGAACGTTATGAGGGCACTCCGCCATCAATTCTTAAGGTCCAAAGTAAAAATCTTTTAATTTAGAAACATATTGACATGGAACAAAACTGCCAATGCATTTCAGAATTTAAGAGAAATCCCTTCATCAGGGCTTAAAACTACATTTTATTTTAATAACAAGCATGACATAATTACCTGCTCTGTGCAATGGTTTTGCACAGAGTAGCCCCGATCTTCCTCTTCTCAAGTCCTCCCACTGGTGCTCCTGGCTGCTCTCCCTTGCTGAGGGCTACCATAGCAAGCCACTTGCAATGGGGGCACGTGTGTCGTCTCACTCCTGAGCCATGCTCTGTGTGTCCATTGATGGATAGAAGGTGGATCGACACTGCCCCCACTCTCTCCTTAATGGCTGTGATTGACAGCAGCGGGAGCAATGGCTGTCTCTGAGCCTATGAGGAGAGCGTGTGGAGAGAGCCGCTACTCTTGTGCCCAATTGAGATTCAGGTAAATATAGGAGGGGCCTGGGACAGAGCAGAACACAGAAGACTTTTTACCTTAATGCGTAGAATGTATTAAGGTTTAAACATTTTCTAGCTTTATAACCATTTTAAGAAACTGCATGAGCATTAAAAAGCTGGACTCTGGGGTCTTATGAATTCAATATTTGTCTGTATTCACAAGAAGCCATATCTGCCAGTGTAAGGTGGCCACTTTATATTAATTCTGGGTCAATGAATCAAAGTCTTAGTCGATTGGCTAGCATAATATCTGAGATTTGTTTTATTAGTTAATTTTAGATCAGGGCTCATGCAAGAGTGGTTTGATTTTTATAACAGTAGTTTTAGAGTAGCCCATTAAGCCTGAAGCAAAGAGCTCCAGTCCGCATCTCTTAGCCTTAGCCTCCATGATAAACTCTCGATCAAGCAGTGCCGATAACACCAAATTTTGTTTTTACCAAGTACTATCATTGCTACTTATAAAGTTTGAACCCTTGTAGCACCTCTGCCACCTATGAACTTAATAAAGACAAAAATCAAAAAAATGACAATTCAATTTCATGTTTTCAAAGACCCCATAATTATAATCACGGGTGCATTTCAGGATAGTTTTGGTTTTACAATATGCATTTATGATTAAAGTGTTACTAAACCCAAGACCCTGCATTCACTATATCTGGTCTCCCACAGTGCACAGGAAATGCAATTATTTTAGTAAATATAAACTGCTAAATACTTTTTCTCATCAGCAGTATATAGCAGTCTTGTGACTTCTATCAGTGTCTGGTAAAAGCTTATAGGAGGAGTTTTCATTCTGCACTGGCTGTCCTATCAGGATGCAGGACTACCTGACCCTCTATCTGGACAGTGCTGATTGGCCCTGTGCTGATCACATGCACCCTCCCAAGAAAAAAAAACCTCTAGTTATACACATCAAACTGAGCATGTGCAGTTTGTCCCCTGGCTCTGTTTTCTCAGGAAATATATTGGGGACAGTGGAAGAAGGAAAGGATCAGAGGAGACAGGATCAAACAGCCTTTTTACACAATGCAGAGGATTAACCCCTTAGGTTCCACAGTGAGTATAACAAGCATGCTTTACTGCATATACAGACTGATTTTACTGTCGTGGGTTTAAAACTTTAAGGTTCAGTCGGGCCGATACAGCAATATGATTATCAGCATTTTGAGTCATTCACCTGAAAAAGTCCTGTTTTGCATGCTAGTGTCAGGTTAATTGACTTACAACATATTTCAATCAGCAGCCAGGCAACTAGGATTCTCAGAAATATATCAGCAATTACAGTCACCATATGTTTCTCAACATGGGCTCCTTTTACATAGTTTTATTTGAATTTTTTAGATCACTAATAATGTTAACATATTATTGGTAAGATATATTTTGCAGTTGTATTGCAAAACTCTTGTAATGCTGATGCCAGGATACCTCTTCTATAGGCTACTCATTACTCAATCAGTCTGAAACTCTATTGTCAGTGTTTTCAAATCAAGCGGTGAGCATTAGAAGGCTTGCAAACAAAATAATTAGCAATAGGCTCTTACACGGGTTGTTAATTTATGCAGCTGTCGCCAACCTGGCAGTAAAGAAGACACAAACGGTTGGCAGATCTTGAGGACTGGAGTCAATCCCCACTACCTTGTGACAACACAGCAATTGGAAGGGGATTGAAGAACTTAGATTCATAGACAGAAAAACCCTGCTTTGAAACCTTTTTAATAGATTTTATCCTTCTGCATGTAGAAAAATCCAGATTTTTGATGGTGTTATATCTGGAAATTAGACCCTATGGATTTGTTCTGCAAAAGTACAAAATTAGGTATAACTGAAGATTGATGTTAAAATTAGTTCAGTTTGCTTGAGTTTCTATGTACAAAGCAAGACATGAACACATTAATGCAATCTTAAAGTGGTATCAAACCCAAAATCAAAAATGTAATATATTACAGCTTACCAATCATTAGATGTGGTGGCTGCATTTGTTTTTGGATAAAAAGCATGTCCATCAGTAAGGCAGTCTGGCGGGCTCTATCCACATTGCAGGTGATGGTGGTCCCGGTCCCACCGGGAGACCAGAGCGACGATCCGGCGCATCCGCCAGCTGGAAGGAGACCTGACAGAAGCCGTAATCGGCTCCGATCGGGTCTCCTTCGGCAAATTCCGGAAGCGACGTCACAACGTCACTTCCGGTTTACTCGGCGGCTAACGGCGCCAATTTTAAAAACTGACAGTATTCAGAATTGCAGTTTTTGACAATCTGAATACTGTAAAGTGCAAAGGAGGGATGGGGGGTCTTTTAGACCCCCCCGGCCCTCCAAAAAGAGTACCTGTCACCATATATTACTATCACAAGGGATGTTTACATTCCTTGTGATAGCAATAAAAGTGATCAGATTTTTTTTTTAAAGGAACAGTGCTAAAAATAAATAAATAAATAATAATAAAAAAAATTTAAAGCGTCACCGTCCCCGCGAGCTCGCGCAGCAAAGAAAACGCATACGTAAGTCACGCCCACATATGAAAACGGTGTTCAAAGCACACATGTGAGGTATCGCCGCGATCGCCAGAGTGTGAGCAATAATTCTAGCAAAAGACCTCCTCTGCACCTCTAACCTGGTAACCGATAAAAATTTTTAAAGCGTTGCCTATGGAACTTTTTAAATACCGGACTTTGTCACCATTCCGCAAGTGCGCGCAATTTTCAACCGTGTCATGTATGGTATCTATTTACTCGGCGTAGCATCCTCTTTCACAATATACAAAAAAATTGGGCTAACTTTACTGTTGTCTTATTCTTTAACTCAAAAAAGTAAAATTTTTCCAAAAAAATTGCTCTTGAAAGACCTCTGCGCAAATACCTGTGACATAAAGTATTGCAACAATCGCCATTTTATTCTCTAGGGTGTTTGAAAAAAAAATATACAATGTTTGGGGGTTCTAAGTAATTTTCTAGCAAAAAAAAATGTTTTTAGCTTGTGCCTATCAAATGTAAAAAAGTGGCCCGGTTGGTAAGTGGTTTATACTACACGTATGTGCTCCTCCCTCCCTTCCTTTGCTACTCCACCCATATAAGTCACCAACCTCTAAGCACTGTCCCTTGGTTCCAACCTCTACCAACCTCCTAGTATCACCCATTTTGGAAAACACAGAACCAAATATCATTTTGTGGTGCTATGTAATTTGTATGAAATTTGTTAATGATAACAAGGAAAGCAGTACAATAGATTCCCTGCAGCCAGCAGCAATAGGCCCCCCACAAACAATAGATCCCTCAACAACAATAGATAACCCCAGCAAGAATAGATCTCCCGTCGAAAGCAATACCTCCCTCAAGCAAAATAGATCAACCCCAGCAACAACAGATCTTCCAGCATCAATAGACTCCTCCCTCAATAGTAGACCCCTCCCAGCATAACAGATCCCCCAGCAGTCATCAATAGACTCTCCAGCACACCCCAGCACCCCTTGCCATTACATACATTCAGCCCCCCCCCCCGTTGAGCTTGTTGATTTGAAAAATAGCATACTTACTGGCCGGATTACCACACGAAAATAGAAGAAAGAAAGCCTAAAAAGAAAAGAAGTTTGGCAGTCGCCTTTAAAAATTAGCTGCAATATAATAAATGCTTGCTTTTGGGTTTAATACTGCTTCAAATATGATAAGATGATAGCACAAGTGTCACCATTTTCTGACAGCACTTAGAGTTGGACACATCTGATTAGAGGCTTCATTAGTCAGTCTTGGTGTTTTATAGTAATGATGTTTATTGGGGCAGATGTCATTCATCATCCATACATAACATTTACAGTGTATTGCTAAATTGCAGTGCTCACTGCTACTAGTTACTAATTTATCTCAATCAGTGACATAAATGATCATCGTAATTTATCACAGCTGCAATGCTGATTGGCAGATAACCAAAAGCTGCATTTAATTCTGTTTGCTTATTTAAGAGCCCTTGCACAGGGCGGTGGGTCCGTTAGCATTAAAGTGGCGCTAGTTTTAGCGGCGCTTTACCACTGTTATCGCCAGAAGGGGTTAAAAAGGGGTTAAAAGCACCCATGTTGCGCTGATTCATTCCAATGGCAGGGGCGGTTTAGGAGCGGTGTATATACCGCTCCCGCACCTCCCCAAAAATGCTGCTTGCAGGACTTTTTTTTCCCATCCTGCTAGTGCACCAACCCAGTGTGAAAGTACTCGGGCTTTCACACTGGGGAGGATTAAGAGGCAGTTTTCAGGTGCTTTACAGATGCTGTTTTTAGCGCTAAAGCACCTGAAAACCGCCACAGTGTGAAAGTGGTCTTAGAGGCCCAGAGTAGTGATGATGACCCTTGTGAGTTCTTAGTGGTCCAGAGTTGTGATAATGACCTTGAATTGTTTAGTGGCCCAGAGTTGTGATAATGACCTTGACTTGTTTAGTGGCCCAGGGCTGTGATAATGACCTTGACTTGTTTAGTGGCCCAGGGTTGTGATAATGACCTTGACTTGTTTAGTGGCCCAGGGTTGTGATAATGACCTTGACTTGTTTAGTGGCCCAGGGTTGTTATATTAATACTTGCAAGTTCTTAGCAGTGCAGGGTTGTGAAAATGACCGTGGCTTGTTTAGTGGCCTATGGTTGTGATAATGAGCTTGACTTGTTTAATGGCCTAGGGTTGGGATAATGAGCTTGACTTGTTTAGTGGCCCATGGTTGAGATATTAACATTTGCTGGTTATTAGTGGTCCAGGGTTGTGTTAATAACCTTGGCTTCTTGTTAGAGGCTCAGGGTTGTGCTATTAATCCCGATTTGTTCTTAGTGGTCCGGAGTATTAATATTGACTCTGACTTGTTTTTAGTGTCACAGGGTTGCAAAATTGGCCTTTGCTAGTTTTTAGTGGTTGAGGGTTGTGATAATGACCTTGACGTGTTGTTAATGGCCCAGAGTTGTGAAATTGACCATGACTTGTTCACAGTGGCTTATGATTTTGATATTGATCCTTATTTGTTCCTAATTTCCCAGAGCTTTGTTAACGGCCCGGACTTGTTTTTATTGTCCCAGGGTTGTGATATTGCCCCTAAAAATATTGACCATTGCTTGATCTATAGATGAGCTTTACATCTATTAGGGAAATTGTTGATATGATTGACTGTGGTGCATTCTTTGTGAAATGCTGTTAGCATTCAATTATGAATATGACATAATGACCTCCTCAAGTTGAAGCTATGGAGAAATAATCAGTCTGATAACATTCATAAGCAGCATTGTGTTGCTTCATATCACAATCTGAATATGTATAGCTCAAACACTTCTGTGCTCACTGCTTCACGGGGTTTAGATTGACTTCTACCATGCATGTAGAATACAAAAGATGTCAATTATGGCCCGTGTCACAAGTAATATATTCCTGTGTGGGTGAGAGGTTATTGGGTTTCCAGCACTCGGTGGTACAATTTAGTAGTTATCAGTAGCAGATTTGTGAACTTGTACTAATCTAATCAGAACCTGAAATGAATACCGTCTCTTAGGTTTACTGGGAAAGAGCAAAGGACTAGCTCCAATAAATCAGGCAGAGATGAGTAAACGCCCCCCCCCAGAGTACTATTTGCAGCACCAATATCTTATACCGTGCAAAGACTTTCCATCTATTAGCTTTGTATGTCACTTAGAGAAAACTTCCCAACTGAATTCTTATACACTATCATTTTTTGATCTAAATACATTTCTATAACCCCAAGGTACACCACATTGTCGGTGCAGCCTAAACAAACTTCTCACCTCAAACTTCAATATAGCAGTGTCAAGCAGTACCAGCATTGGACACCACATTTCAGGCACTGTTTGCTTCTGTATTACATAGAAAGTAGGCATATCTAGTATTGTGCATGCCCAAATGCCTCTGACCCCTAAACTTAACCTAATCTTTAAAGCCAAACTCCAGGCAACCCCCCCCCCATGCATTGGGTCTGTACCTACACTGCATGGCTTAACTGCTCATTTTCTCTAGGGGTGAACTAGCGCCTATACTCACCTGATAATTTGATCCTCCAGAAAACAGTGCTACCCCACATCCAGTGGTGGACTGTTTCTTACTTTTTCACCCCCAAGCCAGTTTATGGGCGTGATGATGTCAGGAACAGTCCACTGCACAAGACTGCTGGACCACGGGGGAGCAGAAGCCAAAGGAACCGCTGGGAGGATCGGAGGATTAGGTGAGTATATCTCAGCTCTCCGAACTCCTAGACCCTTACCGCATGGTAAAAAAAAAAAAAAAACACTGGTCCGGAGTTCTGCTTTAAGCCAATTCTAACAGTTAGCCCTATCCTCACACAAAGCCCTAAAACTTAAGACTGGATCCAAACCAAGCTGTTAACAGATGCCACTGAAATGGTCCTATTTGTAATTATTGAAGCAGTAATGGGGTTCAGTGTATGTTTATCAACTTATCACTTAACGTGACTAGCAAAAATGTACTCAGTAGTGTACTGGTGAATTATTTCATCCACATTGGGCTTCATGCACAACTTTTTCATATACAGCATCAAAGGATCCCTAATTATCTCCCTGTACCTCCATACTAAGTTAGGGAACACATTATTTCATGGAATCTCTATGTGCCCCATCTGTTTGATTTTTCCAACACCCCAGCCCTCCTGTCCCGAGATCAGTACTAGTGTCCCTAGATGAATTTCTGTACCTCTTTTCCTGATTCTAGTGTCATATTGTACATAGACATATATAGACATAGACACTATCCATGACTCTGTGGTGCAGTGTCTGTAAGGAAAATATCACTTCTCCCAGTCTGTGACACAGCAGTTCTCCTGCAATTACTATTGTCTTGATCCTTAGCTGAGTGAGTGTGCCTGAAAATTCTTTTGTGCCTATGTCTGGACATGCATGCACATTATAATGGGAAGCCTCATCATTGACAATCATTTTTTTCCTCAATTTATCAGTAATTAAACAAAAAACACTTTCCTCCTATTTCCAGTACAGCAGTGATGTGTCCCTGGAAAACCATTTCCACATCTCGGCTGATTTCACATGGAGCAATCTAATGAATTCAGCCTTGTAAAGCAATGTTTGCAAAGGTCAGTAACCAATAATAAGTGGAAACCATTCAGGTATTTTATATTGAAAAACTGAAAACTAGTTGCTGTGGGTTATTGATCTTTGCACATCTCTATTGCTCTGGATGCTGTTTATTTAAACATATGCTTCAGCTACAATTGAAAATGACATGTTTACAGGGAGCAAAGTCTACCTGCAAAGTAGTTCAGATTTTAAGCCTGTGCTTCACCAGTCTACACCACTCCTACGCATGTCTGTAACCTGGTGATCCTGGAACATACCTGCTGGGGGCGCTGACTGCCTGATCCAACACAAACCAGCCATGGAAGTCTTAGTGTAACCCGAAGATGGAAACAGAGAGAAAGTTATACAGTACACTCTATACACAAAATTACCCTGCAAAATATTCACAAGCCTCTTTAAAGAATTGAAAGAAGAGCAACAGAAATCAGATTAAGGTATACTAACCTTTTCAGCTCTGGAAGGTTTCATGACCAGGCCATTTTTTGAGATACGGCACTGCATTATTTAACTGACAGTTGCATGGTCATGCAACGATGTACCCATTAAAATTGATGTCCCTTTTTCCCACAAATAGAGCTTTATTTTGGTGGTATTTGATCACCTCTGCAGTTTTTATTTTTTGCGCTATGAACAAAAAAGACCAACAATTTTGAAAAAAAAAAACAATATTTTTTAGTTTCTGCTATAAAACATATCCATTAAAAAAATTTAAAAAATCTAATTTCTTCATCAATTTAGGCCAATATGTATTCTGCTACATATTTGTGGTAAAATAAATCCCAATAAGCTTATATAGATTGGTTTGCACAAACGTTATAGCGTCTACAAACAATGGGATATATTTATGGAATTTTTATTTATTTATTTTTTTTAACTAGTAATGGCGGTGATCAGCAATTTTTAGTGGGACTATGACATTGCAGCGGACAAATTGGACACCTGACACTTTTGACACTTTTTGTGGACCAGTGACACTAATACAGTGATCAGTGCTAAAAATATGCACTGTCATTGTACTAATGACACTGGCAGGGAAGGGGTTAACATCAGAGGCGAACAAAGGATTTAAGTGTGCTCCTAGGGAGTGCTTTCTAACTGTGTGGGGGATGCTTTGACTGGAGGAAGACAGAGACCTGTGTTTCTGCTTACCAGAAACACAAGGTCTCCATTTCCCCCTCTCACAGACCGCCGTTCTGCCTCTCCTGAGAATGATTGGTGGGTCCCGGTGGACATAGCGTCCGCTGGACCCGCTGATTGGCTCCCTCTTTGCCAAATTACAGCGGGAGTGGGTTGCCGCAGCGCGCACGCACCCCAGACCCTGTGCACAAATTCACATACAGGTACGTGATTTCGTGCAGGAGGGCCGCTCTGCCGCAGTATATCTGCGTGGGGCGGTCCTTAACAAGTTAAAGTAGTTCTAATCCCAGTCACTAAAATCTCATACAATCTTGAACATGGTAATGTAATTTCCAAAGTAACTTTTAACTACAGTGCTCTGCCTTTTTTGAAGGCTCTGGCTCTAATCACGTGCTTAAAAAACACCTCTCATTGGAATCCATGAGTCCAGTGCCCTGCGTGTAGATTAGGGGGCCGCACACATGGATATGGGGGCCCCTGCGCCCCTTATGGAGGAGCTGCCCCTGCTCAACTGCCTGCCCATGCATGCATTGAAAAATTTCTACCCACGTGGAAAAGCCACCAACGTGTACTGCTGTCTGTGAGATTTGTAGGTTCTAGTGTTGAAGTGTAGGCTTCTTTGTATTATCATAGGAAGGATCTTTTAAATCACTTTGAAATGCCCCTTAGCCCTTGGAAGCTACAAAAGGTGTCCAGGAGATGTTGTGTTCAATCATATGACTAAAATATTCTGAGACTTGACATCATTCTATTTTATATTAAGATTATTTTAATACGGCATGAGGAATGTGATCTAATCATCTCCTTACTTGCAGGTGCTCAGCTTTAATGTCTTAACCTTGCTTCGTCTCGTAATTAGTGTTATGCTCTATTAAGAGTTATCTCAAGAAGTGCCCTTAATTGAGAGGTTTATGATTCTGTAATTTTGTATGGCTGTTTTCTGCTTCCTATTTTGCTTAGTTATCTTGATATAGGCTGAAAATACAAGCATCTCTCAAGACATAGGTATGAGAGTAACTTAAAGGAAGAAAACCAGACTCCCCCACTCAGCTTCTTACCTTAGTAGCTCAGACACAGTCTTTTCTAATATTTACAGCCTATCCACCACATACAGTGAGCCCCCTCACATTTCTATGAGGTTATCTCCAACACTATAAACACTTCAAGTGTGACCCTGTATCTGTTCTATGGGCTCACCGCTGAGACTCATCAGATGTAGTTCAAGAAAGTCAGCACTCCTACATACTTAAGGATTAGTGACTTCTAACAGCCACTGCATCATCCTGAGAGTCAAGGAGTTGGCATTTACATAAGGAGCAGTCATCAGTTGTAGTCCCCACTCTTATTTGGTGCAGTTGTCTTCTTTTAGTGCATGCTCTGAACCTGTGTTAAATTGTGTTAACCTCTTGCTGAACATGTAACACATACTGTATGTGCTCCGGTAAAGATGGGGTTGGCTTTACATAGACGTGCTTCCAATCATATGACCCCTGTGACGGCTATATATATATATATATATATATATATATATATATACAGTGCTGCCCATAATTATTCATACCCCTGGCAAATTTTGACTTAAAGTTACTTTTATTCAACCAGCAAGTAATTTTTTGACGGGAAATTACATAGGTGTCTCCCAAAAGATAATAAGACGATGTACAAGAGGCATTATTGTGGAAAAAAACATTTATCAGCTTTTATTTACAATTGAGCAAAAAGTGTCCAGTCCAAAATTATTCATACCCTTCACAAACTGTCACAGTCTGTGGGAAAATCAAAAGTTCTATACCATTCCAAATAGTCCAAGCTGTTCTAAAGCATCCTAATTACCCTGATTAATTGGGAACAGCTGTTTTAATCAACTCAACTGGTGAAAAACAGCAGCTCTCTGCAGTTGGTTTGCGGACAGTCATGGCTAAGACAAAGGAGCTCAGCGAGGACCTGCGACTGTGCATTGTGGCTGCTCACAAGTCAGAAAAGGGCTACAAGGCCATTTCTAAATGTTTTCAAGTTCCAGTGGCTACAGTGCAAAGTATTATTAAAAAATACAAGATGTTCAGCACTGTGGAAAATCTCAGAGGACGTGGTCAGAAGCCAAAAGTGACCAGGAGGATAGTTAGGTGAAAAAGAATCCAAGGTTTACCACCAAGGCCATCCTGGTGAATCTGGGCTCTGCTGGTGGCAATGTCCCAAGGCAGACAATCCAACGGACACTGCACACTGCTGGGTTCCATGGATGCAGACCAAGGAGGACGCCACTTCTCCAGATAAGACACACAAAAGCTTGCTTGGCCTTTGCAAAAGCTCATCTGGACAAAGAAGAAGACTTCTGGTCTTCTGTGTTATGGTCAGATGAAACAAAAATTGAATTGTTTGGTCACAATAATGTTTCCTTCATTTGGCGTAAAAATGGAGTATCCTTCAACCCAAAGAACACCATCCCCACTGTCAAACATGGTGGTGGGAATGGGCGTGTTTTTCAGCCAATGGATCAGGGAACCAAATCCCAGTAAACGGCACCATGAAAAAAGAGCAATACATGAGGATTCTCAATGACAACATCAGGCAGTCTGCAGAGAAATTTGGCCTTGGGCACCAGTGGACATTTCAGCATGACAATGACCCAAAACACAGCAAAAGTGGTGAAGAAATGATTAGCAGACAACAACATTACCGTTTTGGAGATACCCAGCTAGAGTCCAGTCTTAAATCCAATTGAGAATCTGTGGAGGGAGCTAAAGATCAGGGTGATGGCAAGAAGACCCTCCAACCTGAAAGATTTGGAGCTCATTGCTAAAGATGAATGGGCAAAAATACCTGTGGAGACATGCAAAAAGCTGGTCTGCAATTATAGGAAGCTTTTGATTGCTGAAATAGCCAATAAAGGGTTTTCTATTGATTATTGAGAAGGGTATGAATAATTTTGGACTGGACACGTTTTGCTCAAATGTAAATAAAAGCTGAGAAATGTTTTTTTTCCCCACAATAATGCCTCTTGTACATCGTCTTATTATCTTTTGGGAGACACCTATGTCATTTCCCGTCAAAAAAATACTTGCTGGTTGAATAAAAGTAACTTTAAGTCAAAATTTGCCAGGGGTATGAATAATTATGGGCAGCACTGTATATAGGGGGGCTGAATACAAATGCACGCCACACTTTTCAGATATTTATTTGTAAAAAATATTGATAACCATTTATCATTTTCCTTCCACTTCACAATTATGTGCCACTATATGTCAATCACATACAATTCCAATAAAATACATTTACGTTTTTGGTTGTAAGGTGACAAAATATGGAACATTTCAAAGGGTATGAATACTTTTTCAAGGTACTGTATACAGTACTGTATGTACAGTTGTGCTCCTAAGTTTACATACCCTGGCAGAATTTATGATTTCTTGGCCATTTTTTAGAGAATATGAATGATAACACAAAAACTTTTTTTCACTCATGGTTAGTGTTTGGCTGAAGCCATTTATTGTCAATCAACTGTGTTTAATCTTTTTAAATCATATCAGATCAGATCAGATCTAAAAATAGCCACTGATTACTGCATAAATGTAATTGGCAGGGTAGGGGTTAACCTGTAGGGGGCGATCTAGGGGTTAACTGTGCTCTAACTGCATGGGAG
The DNA here is from genome assembly GCA_018402905.1 of Glandirana rugosa. Classification (NCBI taxonomy): domain Eukaryota; kingdom Metazoa; phylum Chordata; class Amphibia; order Anura; family Ranidae; genus Glandirana; species Glandirana rugosa. Next base: position 1,856,463 of record BLSH010010404.1, on the reverse strand, counting down.
CTGGGCTGGCAGGGGCATGAACGATCTAACTGATCATGATCACAGGGATCAGTAGATCCCTGTCATGCCACCTGACAGAACGGGGAACCGCTATGTTTACATCGGCAGTTCCCTGTTCTTCCTGTGTATTAGGTGATTGGCTGGTTGCCCGTCCCGTGGCCTCATTCAGGGAGCGCGTAGCGGGCATGAGAGAACGCTGCCGGCGGCGCACGCCCGTCTGCTACCCACGCCTGTGCGAATCGCCGTTTATAAACGCCAATTCACGCTATTTTGCCACAGTAAATGTACGCGAGGCAGTCTGCAAGTGGCTAAGTTGACTGACAATAACTTTTACTTTGTGCACACTGTAAGGAGGTTCTGCCAATCACAGGCTATGCCTCGTCTCTTCAGCCTGGGTCTAACAGGAAGGAGAAAGCCTTCAGCAAGCAACATCTTATATCCTGCCCCCATAGAGCTTAGCAATATGAGGATATGGAGGATGAGGGAAGGAAGAGAAGGTCATTCACCACTGTATATAGGCCCACATGTGAGACTCTATAGTCACATGGGCTGCACAGATAAGAAAAAGGAGTAAATGAACAGCTTAGAAGGCAGCTGAAACTGGAACATGCTCAGTAGATGTCAGCAGCTGGTCTATATAATCTCAGGCTGCAGTGGGTAACAGACAAGGAGGGGTGACAGCAGGATCAAATATTTTGCTGACTGAACCACCCATTGCCTAAAAGGATAAGTGTCAATCAACATGATCTGTATGTGAATGAGAACCTGTAATGGAATCAAACTCTTCCATAAGCAAACCTCCTTTTAAAGTGCATGGAGTTTATGTTAAATAGGTGGAATATTAATAGTACAAAGGGTGGAGCTTAATCACTGCTGTAAAATAACCTAAATACTAAAAAAACCTATCAGAAGGGAAAGGTGCTTTAGCTGTATCTTTTCCAGATTCACTCCTTTAATAGTAAAACTTTTTATTGAGCTGTAGAAAAAAAATTTTTAGACATTATTTTAAAGTTAAGATTTTATATGCCATCTGCGAAATGATTATTATAACGCTTTTATGGCTTTCTTTGCTTTTTTGCTATCAGTAAATGATCTTGTACTCATCCATCGAGTGTTGGTGATTTCTTCCATCACTTCCAAATCATATCTCAGCAGATGAGCAGAAAACATTTATCATCTGTGCTGTGTGCTGATTTATTTCTCCGTGAGAAAGAATCTCCAAGGTCAGATGTGAGCATAATCTGTGTTTTAAGAACATCTTAATTCTGCAAGTACATGACTGCCAGCAAAAACACATCCAGTGTGCATGATTTCTGCACCACTAGTGCTGCACTAAGAAATACACTCACCGGCCACTTTATTAGGTACGCTTTGCTAGTACCGGGTTGGACCCCCTTTTGCCTTGAGAACAGCCTTAATTCTATGCGGCATAGATTCAACAAGGTTTTTTGGAAATATTCCTCATAGATTTTGGTCCATAGTGACATGAATGCATCACACAGTTGCTGCAGATTTGTCAGCTGCACATCCATGATGTGAATTTCCCTTTCCACCACATCCCAAAGGTGCTCTATTGGATTGAGATCTGGTGACTGTGAAGGCCATTGGAGTACAGTGACCTCATTGTCATGTTCAAGAAAACAGTGGTGAGATGATTTGAGCTTTGTGACATGGTGCATTATCCTGCTGGAAGGAGCCAGCAGAAGATGGGTACCCATAAAGTGGTGGACATGGTCAGCAACAATACTCGGGTAGGCCCTGACATATAAACAATGCTCAACTGGTACTAAGGGGCCCAAAGTGTGCCAAGAAAATATCCCCCAAACCATTACACCACCACCAGCCTGAACCGTTAATACAAGGCAGGATGGATCCATACTTGCATGTTGTTTAACCACTTGCCGACCGCCGATCGGAGATTGACGGCGGCAAAGTGGCTCTGTAACGCAAAACGCCGTCATACGACGGCGGCTGCGATACAGAGATACTGTGAGCGCGCGCGCGCGCTCACTGTGTTCGGGGGGGGGCCAGGGAGCGGGTGCGGCGGCTTCGATTGCCGCCGGCCACCCGCGATGCCCCCCCCGGAGCGAATGAGCGGAGGTCCGTGTATGTAAACACGGACCTCCGCTCTGTGTGAGGGGGAAGGGAAGTGATCACAGCCTTCTCGTACATGAAGGCTGTGATAACTTCCTTTCCCCAGCTAGGCAAGTCCCCCTACAGTAAGAACACGCCCAGGGAACACAGTTAACCCTTAGAGCGCCCCCTGCAGGTTAACCCCTTCACTGCCAATGGCATTTACACAGTAATCAGTGCATTTTTATAGCACTGATCGATGTATAAATGCCAATGGTCCCAAAAAAGTGTCAAAATGGTCCGACATGTCCGCTGAAATATCGCAGTACCGCTAAAAATCGCAGATCGCCGCCATTTTTAGTAAAAAATAAAAAAAAAATAAAAACCCCAAAAATGAATTCTCATCATCCGTAAACGCGGCCACTTTTGCGCAAACCAATCAATAAACGCCGATTGCGATTTTTTTTATCGCAAATATGATGAAGAATATAAATCAGCCAAAAACGGTGAAAAAAAATGTTTTTTTATATTTTTTTTTTGGATTTGTATTTTAGCAAAAAGTAAGAAATTTGGTTTTTTTTGCAAAATTGTCGCTCTTCTTTTGTTTATAGCGGTGATCAGAAATGACGCAGAGGTGATCAAATACCACCAAAAGAAAGCTCTATTTGTGGGAAAAAAAGGACGCCAATTTCGTTTGGGTACAACGTCGCACGACCGCGCAATTGTCAGTTAAAGCGACGCAGCGCCGAATCGCAAAAAGGGCTCCGGTCCTAAAGCTGGAAATCCTTCCGGTCCTTAAGTGGTTAAGCCAAATTCTGACCCTACCATCTGAATGTCTGAAAATTTCAGTAGATCAGCAGTTTTTGAAATACTCAGACCAGGCAGTAACTTAAGGCTGGGTTCCTTACTTAAGGTAACTTAAAGTGCGTCCCTGTTCACCATTTCAGTTCCGACTAAAAACAGACCAGAAGACGCACAGGGCTCCTGTGCAATTCACACCGGAGCCGCTCTGGAGATGTGTGAACCAGCTCCCTAGAGAGCCAGTCACTCTCTCCTTACATGCGAACTGGATGCGGAGAAACCTGCATCCAATTCTCAATAATGTGAACCCAGCCTTAATCCCCTTTCTTCACCATTTTGGTTTGGACTTCAGCAAGTTGTCTTCACCACATCTAGATGCCTAAATGCATTGAGTTGCTGCCATGTGATTGGCTGATTAGCAATTTGTATTACTAAGCATCTGTTATTGGGTATACCCAATAAAGTGGCCGGTGAGTATTTCTCTTCTTGTAGTATGCAGTGCCAATGTTGGCAAAGCGCTTGTGTGAATTGAGCCCTTTTGGCCCTTGTTTCTTGGGAAGGCATTGCATTCATTTTGAATTTGTTTTTTTTCACAGTGCAATTGGTACTTGAGTGTGGTTTGCCAAAGTGCAATACTAAAGAAGTAGATTCTATAGTGTCAAGCAACAACATCTGTTACTTAGGCTTTTGCAATGCCATTTAGTATTGCTTAGTTTAACTACTTCATATCCGCGCCATAGCCGATTGACGGCTACAGCGCGGCTCTAAAATGTCCTCCCCTTTGGCTCGTGCTGGGCGTGCTCTCGCTGCCGCACGCCACGTGAGAGCGCCCGCGAGGTGGGGTGGACCCGATGTCTGCTGGAGACCCGTGATCTGCTCACAGAGAGCCAGAACGGGGAACCGCGGATGTAAACACAGCAGTTCCCCGCTCTGTGAGGGAGGCATGCCAGATCTACTGATCCATGTCACTGGGATCAGTTAGATCTGCCATGCCCCTGCCAACCCCGCCCCCCACAGTTAGAACACACCCAGGGAACACATTTAACCCCTTCACTGCCCCCTTAGTGTTAACCCCTTCCCTGCCAATGACATTTATACAGTAATCAGTGTCTATTTTTAGATCTGATCGCTGTATAAATGGTCCCAAAAAAGTGTCAAAAACGTCCGACATGTCCGCCCCAATATCGCAGTCCCAATAAAAATTGCAGATCACCGCCATCACCAGTAAATAAAATAAATAAAAACGCCATAAACCAATGTCCATAGTTTATAAACTCAAAGGTGCACACCGCTCTGAGCTGTCCTATAGTTGGTTCAATCAGGGAAAATCCCAATCGGCATACCTGCAGCAGGTGTTCTGGCTCTGGACGTCCCTCCCACGTCCTGGAAACAATGTTTAAATTGAAGAAAAGAGCCGGCACTCCGCATCTGCTGTTATGTGAAATTTATTGATAGTAGATCATGTACATCATGATGTGCATTTTTGTACATGATCTACTATCAATAAATTTCACGTAACAGCAGATGCGGAGTGCCGGCTCTTTTCTTCAATGTCCATAGTTTGTAGACGCTATAACTTTTGCGCAACCCAATTAATATACGCATATTACCAAAAAATATGTAGAAGAATATATATCGGTCTAAACTGATGAATACATTTGTTTTTTTATTTTTTATTTTTGGATATTTATTATAGCAAATAGTAAAAAATATTGTCCTTTTTTCAAAATTGTCGCTCTTTGTTTATAGTGCAAAAAATAAAAACAGCATTGGGGATCAAATACCACCAAAAGAAAGCTCTATTTGTGGGAAAAAAGGATGCCAATTTTGATTGGGTACAATGTCGCACGACCGCGCAATTGTCATTCAAATAGTGACAGTGCTGAAAACTGAAAATTGGTCCGGGCAGGAGGGGGGTTTAGGTGCCCAGTAAGGAAGTGGTTAAGTAAAAATTGTTGCAGGATCTCCTAAGTTTCCTACAGACTTCCAGAATTCCTTGTAATAAGTCTTAGGTACTGTACTAAAATACTTAATGCAATTTTCTATAGCTCATTAAAAGAAAACTTGTTAAAATGTGATTAAAAAGATAACCGGCAGTCCCCTGGGCAATCAGCTCATGTCATTACACTAACTCTTCTTCATTTATTTCCTACCTTATTCACTACAGCACTTTCCAACAAGGCATGCAGTGGAGTCATCAAAATCGTGATAGTACTGTAGGTCATAGAATACTACCACATTCGATAAATACTTTATTTTTTGTAGGTTGTGTATTAATAGCCTATGAATAAAGCGCTTCTGTTTCTGCATTTAGACATAGCAACACATATCTGGCAGTCTGTCAAGTGATTTGTTTTCCCAGTGGCCATAAACAATGGATGGCCTTACTTACAAGCATCATTATCTTTGCACAGGTAATTCTTTGCACTCATTGAACAGATAATTCAAAACATTTTTAGCATATTTTTTGCATACTTAGCAGACCAAAAGCGAACAAATAAGAGAAGTTTTTCATTGGAATCTGCAACTCTCCTGACAGGGGGTCTGCTCTGATTTTCTATCAGTGCAGTCCCCCTAGGATCGCCACCCAGGACCACCAGGGAGCCCATCCAGGACCACCAGGGAGAGCCCACCCAGGACCATCAGGGATACCACCAGGCAAGCCCACCCTGGCCACTGGGGAGCCCACCCTAGACCACCAGGTAAGGGGCACAGTGCCTAACAGGGATGGCACTCAGTGCCCACCTTTGATGCCACCCAGGACCACCAGGGATGCCTCAAAAAAAAATGCTAGCTACCAGTACCTCCTATCAGTGCCCCCCATCAGTTCCACCTATCAGTGCCCATCAGTGCCACCTATCAGTGCCCAGTGCCACCTATCAGTGCCCATCAGTGCCGTCTATGAGTGTCCATCAGTGCCCATCAGTGGCGCCTATGAGTGCCCATCAGTGCTGCTTATCAGTGCCGCCTATCAGTGCTACGTATATGTGCCTCATCATCAGAGCCCATCAGTGCCACCTCATCAATGCCAATCAGTACTGCATCATCAGTGCCTGTCAGTGTAGCCTCATCAGCGCCCATAAGTGATGGAGAAAATTACTTATTTACAAAGTTTTGAGACAGAAACAGAGAAAACTTTTTTTTTTTTCAAAATTTTCGGCCTTTTTTATTTGCAGGACAAAAAATAAAAACCCCAGAGGGGATCAAATACCACCAAAAGAAATCTCTATTTGTGGGGAAAAAAAGGACAAAAATTTTGTTTTGGTACAGCATAGCATGACCGCGCAATTGTCATTCAAATTGTGACCGTGCTGAAAGCTTAAAATTGGTCTGGGCGGGAAGGGGGGGGGGGGGTGCAAGTGCCTGGTATTGAAGTGGTTAACGAAAAACCCTCTTTAGTCATATATCCCTTCCTATTTTTCTCAAGGTTGCTTACAAATTGAAAGTCTTTTGTTCTCTTGCCTAAATGATTTGTGCTTCTTTGTGGATTAGCACTCCAGGGAGATCAGTATCCTAAGCAAGAATCTCCTTCCTTGCTGAATAAGTATCTAGTTACGTGTATTTATGTTGTGGCAGGCACAGCATCTGTTCTGGAAAGAACTACAAACTGATTATTCTAGTTATAAAAGACAAATATACATTTTAAAGGCTTGAGGAATGCCATATTGTTTCCTTTTTATTAGCATCATTGAGTATATATGAAAGATGATCACCTATTTATAATTGTGTCTTTGTGAATAAAATGGCAGTGTAGAAGTTATGGGGATATATGAAAGTAGTTACACTTTGCCAGAGACGCACTGTAAAACTTAAAAAAATATTTTATACTCATACTTGTGTAGTATATGTTCCTGTACAAATTGCAGTGCTGATCATAAAATAACCCTGGTTGTAATATTTTAAAGAGCATCTTTTTCAAAGCTCTGCAGCAGACTTAACTTTTTATTACTCTACAAACAGAGCAAGATTTTGTTTTAAAAAACGCTGTATGAAAGGTAAGGTATGAAACAATATTATGCAATATTTGCATTAGTATTTTGTGAATTTACCTAGATAATCTGTAGCTTTGGCTTTTCACTTGTCATCCACTGATACTTATCTTTGCAAGCTCTCCTGCTGCTCAGTGGGAGCCCCTGATAAATGCCTTTTCCTTCTGGTTGTGGAGGAGACAGGAGGGTTCTGGTAGAGTTGGGGTCAGCTCCGGTGCAAGGACACCCCCTCTACTTGTTTCAATTGTCAGCATCCCCGCACCAAAGACAACTGTGCCAGACTGCCAATGCCAAAGACCAAAGCACTCCTCTGTACAGCACTGAGGATTATCTGGTACTATATAAACTGGAGAAGAAACATTTCTTCTAAATCAAAATTAGGTGAAGATATCCAGGATCCTTACCTAACTATTGACCCTTGCATAGTAAATCAATGGGTTGTGGGTACATCCTTCCTAAAGTCATCAACAGTTTTGCAGAAGGAGCCATGGCGTATGCTCCAAAATGAGTCACCGCCCCCTTCTTGATATAATTTCCGATGTGTGCATCCCACGGTCCCGGAAGTGTGACAGATACCTCTACTCTGCTCTCCAACCCCCCCTGCAGCTGCTGTCACAGCGAGGGGAGAGGCAGCGATAGGAGCCCTATCAGGATGATTTAAGCCGAGCCTAATTTATTGCAACTTTCTCGTAAGCGTTTTTTACTGATTTCCTTAATAAACCGCTGTTGTTCTGCACTTAGAGGTACCTTCTACTTTTCCTCTTCCAGGGCTTTTTCCTAGAAGAAACAAGAGGAGAGAGGCGCCTCTAAGTGTAGTATGCACAAATTTATTTAAGAACATCAGGATTAAAAACACTCACATTTGAGTTGAATAAAACAACATGAACTGATGACGTCACTGGTCTGCGTCTGGTGGTTGTGTCTCAAGCCTCGTTCTGGAGTATGCCGGCTTCTCCATTCAATCACCCTGAACGGCTTCCTCTACCTGCCTGTGTTTTTACCAGCTGCACCCGGACCTCGCGACAGTGACGACCACCCTGGACTGCATTTCATGTTGTTTTATTCAGCTCAAATGTGAGTGTTTTTAATCCTGATATTCTTAAATAAATTTGTGCATACTACACTTAGAGGCGCCTCTCTCCTCTTGTTTTTTCAGCGTTGGAGTTTGGTTCTGCTCTGTTTTTGGATGGCTGCCTAAAGTGTCCATGGACTCATAGACTGATGTTCGTACCTTCGATATACGGTCATACTTCTTTTACTGTTATACCACTTGGGGTATTATGGTTTAAACACTCTGACCTATACCAATATTTGTACTTTATATCTCTATTGATATCAGTGTGCACATTCCCATAATGTTGCTCTTGTTATAATTTGACCCATATAATTGTTTGTTTTCATCCCACTTCTTATACATATATGCATGGTTGTGCGCATATACTTGCCTTGTCTTTTTCCTAGAAGACTTGCTACTTTTTCCTGAATCGGCTAAGTCACAGGGTCTTTTTAAATGTCATGAAAACAGTGGAAGAACAATTCTAATTTAAAGGCAAACAAAATTCTTGCTACTTGCATTTTTTTGATCTGTGTATGAGAGACCGTAATATACCTACAGTCATTTGCTGGTGATGTGAGAACCCCTGCTTATGGAAGTATGATTTGGGGCATCTTCTGGGCCTTGTGTGCAAGTTCATAAGCTGGGCTACCCTTCCTGTGTCCAGGCTCATTTCAATCAATATTTAAATAAAATAAACAATATGCAAATGTTAACAAAACCCATAAGAGTAATCTTTGTAGATTTACAGCTAAAAAAATAGCAGTGTGACAAAATGTGAGTATGAATAGGATAATTAAGAACCTGGAGCACCCGAGGAATGAAAATAGAAAGGAGAATGGTGCATATGGTTTAAAAGGTAATGATTAAATAAAACAAGTGCCTACTATTCGCTGTAAACACTGCAAACATATGCCACAGCCCTTGTACCCACAAAATACTGCTAACGGTGGTGAAGGAAGACATCAATTAGGAATCAGTAAAGAAAAAATGTTCTTGCATAGGTGGTGTCACAAGAAGGAAAATGTCTCTGCATTAGAGATGTCACTGGAAGTCAAAAATGACCCCGCATGGGAGATGTAACTGGAAGGAAAAAAATACCTCTGTATCATTGTGTGGGAGGAAAAAACAAGCATTACAATGTGGGGTGCAATTGATGTCAGAGATAGGCAATGCAGTAGTGGAAGTTGATGGTGGGGGTAGGCAGTACAGAGGGGGCAGTTAATAGTGAAGATTGAGCAGTACAGTGATAAAAAGAGCAATACATATAGGCTTTATCATTCCCCTTCCATGTCTCCCTCGTGCCATCTTTGTCCTTTCCCCCACAGTGTGGCCCCTGCACTGATCTCATCCTTGAGCTTGGGGCCCCCAGCAGTTGATATTGCATTAGAAGTCCATTCCCAGGGTTTGGGTCTGCCCTGCTTCATGTGGGTCCAGGGGGTGGGCCTAAAATCCCGGACTGTCGAAGTGGCTAATCATATTACAGCTTCCTCCTTTTTCTCCTCCCCTGAGCCATGTTGTCCAATACAGTGATGGGGAGAAGAGAGATCCAGTGTCATGGCTACTATGTTGGGTCTGAGCAGCTCTGGATTTCCTTTAAACTACAGCCCCAAGTGACAACAGAAAATGCAATCCCCAAAGTATGCAGTGAGTGCACAGTGGTCTCCTGAGTGTTTGGGCATGTGTTCACTGCACACATTAAGGAGTGGGACAAAGTGGCATACTTCACTAGTAAAAAATGCCTAAGGCACTACGCATTTGGGTATCTTAATGTTATGTTTAATTTTTACTGGAGTAAATCAGGCCATGTAGGCAAAATATGACCACTTCAATTTTTTGGATTTATTATTATGGACAAAGATGTGGAGACGTTACTTTTTAATTCTATTTTTTCATTTTTTGCCAGCCTTGCCACCTTCAGTGATAGTGTCAGATGATTGTGACTTCACATGTATTAGCAAATGTATGCAAGAAAAACTTCTCTTTTTAATCTAAAACATTGAAACGGTTTAATTAGGCTTTTGAGCTGATTAGCTGAAGAGTGTACTGGGAACTGTTTGCAGTGTTCTTTGGACTGCCCTGCCCAGGTGCACATTTCCTTTTGCTAGTTATGAATTGATCTGAGCAGCTGCCATTTTTGCTTTGTTGGCTGTTATTGAGGGTGCATTAGCCAAACATAGTACAATGCCGTTTAGAAAAAAGTAAAAACATAAATTCTTTGCCAGGTCTGTCTTCTGTTCAGTGTGTTCACTGCTAGTATTATATGGATACTTATCAGGCAAAACAACAAGCTAAAATTATAGTTATAGCTACAAGGGTTCATTTGTGGCTGCCTTTCCTGTTCAGTGAATCCCGAAGAGTGCAGACTTAATAGATTATTTAGAGTAAAGAAAAGTGCATACATGCTATCACCTTGTATTGATTGTCTACTAAGAGTTTCATGTGACTGCCCATTTGTGTAGTCAACACTTACATCATGGTGATCTTTATTGATCATACTTGAAAGGTTTGCTAAACATACATACCACGGTCACGGTCACATGAAGAATGTATGTCTAAAATGTTTTTTTATTTTTATTTAGAATTAGATTACTTGGTTTCCATAACTATGAACTTATGATGGCGCCTCATACTACCAAGCATGTCCCACATCCATGTAAGTTTGAGAAAAACTGGTATATATTGTTCCTCCCAAAACGAATCATTAAATCGTAAAAATATCTGCCCAAATCAAGTCTTGACTGGTTGTCAACAGGTTCAACATAGCGGTTTTACATTTTTCATCAAGTAGTCAAGAGAAATTGACTTTTCTTACCCGTCTTACCGTATTATTTTCAGTTTTTAAACCCTCAACTCCATATGAAACTTTAGTTTTGGACACAGTGGGGAAAGGGTAAAATTTCAAGTCTAAATTTGTGGTCTAGGACCCCATGGGGAGGGGTTTTCTTCCTTCCTTATTGTCAGGACAGGGAGCAATGGAAAACGCAGACTGCAAGAAATTTTTTTTTTCAGTAATACGCTGAAGATACTGCCACTGGTTGGAAGGCTTCTATCAAAGGGTCATGACCAAAAAAGGTCTGCCAACTGGCTCCCGACCAGTGCTCTCAGCCATTAGCCTGACTGGAGTGTTCTGGCGGGGGGGCTCCCCTTGTCAAAACACAATAGAACAGCAGGAGAGATTGCTGAACTAACATCAGATTGTGGCTCTGATCTAAGCTGTCAGAGCCCGCTGGTTTGAATGAAAAAATTCTAGTAGTGTGTACGAGGCTTAAATGATATAATAACATATAGATTCATCATTTTGTTCACATTCATAGGCAATAATTTGGAGTAAAGTGACTGTCACTTACTGAAATAAGCTTACCCTGTAAAATAATAAAGTGACTACTTACCTCTCCTGCTGCCCCATTGAACATCTCTCTTTTATGAAGAAACCCCTGATACTGAAACTTTTCAAGTGATCTGTTGTGTTCCTCATTGAGTTCAGTAGTTCTTCTAGGTGAAACCTATGGCTCCACTGAGTCTTGTAGTGATGTGTAGGTCAGCAGGAGGGAGCATTGAACACAGCAGGAGACACAGCAGATTAACACTTCTAACAGTGGCGGTTTTGGAAGACACTTCAGAGGGGGATTTCTTCACAACAGAGCGATATTCAACCGCAAAGGTAATTATGCACCCTATTTTTTTACAGGTTGAGCTTATTTCTGTGTGTTTGGTAAAACAACATAGCAACTTTAAACTGAATCTGGGCTTTGCCCATGCAGGGCAAAGCAACAGTTTAACTTTATTGTAGACCTCTAGAGGCAAATGTACATACGTCCTTTATTTTCCCTACCACAAGAAGTGAAAATAGAGCCCCATGTAAGATATTAGTAGCGGGAATGTTGTTTACACAGGGTTATGGACATCCCTGTGCTGATTGACCCAGCACTGTCACATGGAGTGAGTCATCTGCTCCTCCATACCTGGCACTACTTGGTATTTCCTTTGGCTCTTGGCAATAATCAGAACAGCAGAGGAGCAAACTAAGTGTAGCGCCCTCCTAGTTTGGGTGTTAGTGAGTGTATATAGTTTTTGGCTTTCTCTGCTTAACAGGAGAGCAGATAGGTAAATGTAGATGCTGTCTGCTTATCAGAGAGCCTTGATTTGAGTAAGGTTTGCTCAGTGTGCTCTGGTGCTGATTCATGTCTGGAAAGGTCTGGAAAGTTTTCTACTGTCCAGTAGAATGTGTTCCTATTGGACAGTGAGATGAAAACCCAGCCAGTGACAGCAGGTGTATGTGGATGCAGTTCTGACCAATTACCAGGGGAGGTACCCCACTGCATGTTGGGTGACTGTATCCATATGAAAAGGAGCACACGGGCTCAAGGTCAGGAGTTCCTGCCCACCCAGGTCTCAGGGATGGAGGTGTGTTCAGCTCCTGGCTGCTAGGTCTGAGGCCTATCCAGGAGGCTGTGGGATGCTGGGCCTGGTTGAGGCCTAGTTGGAGTTGCTGAAGCAACAGCCCAGAGTCCCTCTGCAAGCTAACAGAGGGTGAACGTCCTTGGATCCTGTCTGGTATCACAATGGCAAAGTGTCACTTGGAAGTTGGAAGAGAGCTGGTGTGAGTACAGACCCCCAAAGGGATCCCTGAGACTGAGTTACTAGAATCCCCCTTCTGCTCCTCATAGTCAGCTAACTGGGCGTGTGAGCTAGAAAGGAGACACTAGTGAGTGTCTTGAAGAAACAATCTCTTCTGCTTAAAAAGGGACTTGTTTCATTGGGATCAGTTTGCTATTTGGTGTCACTGACAGTCTGCTATACAGAGATAGGGAGAAGTTGTCCTCGCTTGGAGTTAGTTAACTTGGAGTATCCCATCCATTCCCTTCTCATATCCAAGTTCTACAATAAAGCATCAAAACTCATCCCCTAGACTGGTCATTGGAGTAATGAGCAGGATTGTTTGTATGCACCTGACAGTGTGAAAATTCATTGTGACTGGCTGCAGGATAATCAGAGGGAGGCACGGGCTAAATAAATCAGCAGCTCCTTCGAGGGTACCACTACATAAAGGTGAGTTTATTCTACTAGGGAGGGGTGATTTAAGAAGACCTGTTGATTTGCCCTGGACAGGCAAAGCACAGGTTTGCCTTTAGATGAAGTGTGACTTTTCTAAATATCATGGGGGAAATTTACTAAAACCGAAACAGACAGAATATGGAGCAGCTGTGCATAGTAACCAGTCTTCAGTTTACACATTGCAACCCTCAGCTTTCAGTAGAGCTATTTTTGTTGATATTATTGTGTGTTGCCCAGTGCTCTCGACTTTTCACAGAAAATTTCCCTAATGTATTCCAGCAGGGGCGTGATGAGTGCCACAACATTTGCCAGGCATTAATGCTTAGGCCACAGGGTAAAATAAAATCCTTTAAGTATGGAAGTCAGGAGTCCTGCTGAAAGCTTGGCCTTTACCAAAAACGTATATAGAGAGCATCAACTACAAAAGAAATATTGAAACATCAAACCCACAATCCCACTGCTGCAGTAAAAATAAAAATGTCAGATTCATGCCACCGGCTTTTGAGATTATTTAACTAGAGGGGAACAGTGGCATTTGTCATTTGTTCATTTTTCTTTTATCAAAGCACGGATGTGATCTGAGGATATGTTAGTTTTAGACTGACAATTTCATCACAATTCTTATTAGACTGCAGAGAGCTAGACTAGAGCAGCATGTGAGTCGGTGTTCTATTTAAGTCATTAAAGATGTTTCTTGGCTTTTATATGCACTAGCAAAAGTGAGCCTGTTTGCACACAGGTGGGCTGTGCTAATGAACGCAACCAGTGTTTGGTTATTTGAAAGTGGGAGACCAGAGTGGGCTGTGCATTCATAACAGTACAGTAGTTATGATGTTAGCCCTGCAATGTGATTCAACAAAGTTTTAAAGGCACTGGATTATTTAATCAGCTCTATGCACATTGCACCTGAGGTTTGTGCAGACCTGACCACAACACTTATGTAAGCTTGTTGGACCTAGGGTTGCCACATCATCCCTTTAATCCAAGACACATATCAACTGCACAGGTTCTGTGGCTGATTAAGGTGATAATTAAACTCACTAGGTGCCTTGTCTGCATTAAATTAGCCTCAGAACTTGTGTAATTCATATGTGTCCTGGATTAAAGGGATGATGTGGCAACCCTAGTTGGACCTCCCATTGATATGTCATTAATGTGGAGTGCCCCCCCCCCCAGCTGTAGCTATAAGGGCCTCCACACTTCTAGAAAGTGTGGTATTGGGGAGATTATGTTCATGTGGCTGGTGCTTTTTCCAATTAATTTTGCCAGTCAAAACTGAATTTAAGGGCATGGCAGCTAACTTTGAAGAAAATGTAAAGTTCAAATAGACATCAGTTGCCTATGCAGGGGTTTTTCCACGTCAATGTGAATAAACAAAAGTACCGAGCCACCTGGTTCCCTTGCAGGCAGCACTGCTGCTCTTCTTCTTACTAGTCCCTCTGACTGTGTTGTCCAGCTTTGCTGGTTCTCTTGGCTCTCATAGTCTTTATTTGCAGCACCTTGTTGCACGTCCCAATCCTTGACTCTGGATAGGGGTTTTCCTAACATCCCAATCGGAGCCCACCTGACTCTTGGAATGAGACCTCCTAGATGCTGGCTGGGGCACCTCTGACCCCTGGGTGAGACCTTCTGTCTTCCACACTTGGAGGTGTATCCAAACTGGGAGCCCTGAGCTATCCTCAGGCTTGAGTATATAACAAATCTGTAAATCTACCTGACAGGCAGACTGCAGGTACCTGGTAAAATCCAAACACAGGATTGAAAGTTTGATCCAGAGCCATAGAATCCAGAGAAAACCAAAAATACAGCTTTCTCCCCTCAGAAGCAATAGTCCAGAACCTCACATTAACCCTTAATGCAAATCCTGCGTCATATTCTCCTCTATTTTCACAGTGGCAGGGTCTCAGCCTTTCCAAAATATTGAGTGTCTCTGTCGGAATTTGTGGCCATTCAGCCTAAAAAGCTTTTGTTGGGTACTGATATTGGATGAGAAGACCTGGCTCACAATCCCACAGGTGTTCGGAAGAGTTGATATCAGGCTTCGCACAGGTCTCTTGAGCTCCTCCACACCAGGCTCATCATACCAAATCTTTATGGGGCTGACTTTTTGCACACAGGCACAGTCACGCTGGAACTGAAAAAGTCCTTCTCCAAATTGTTGCCCAAAGGTTGGAAGCACACAATTGTCTAAAATGTCTTTGTATGTTGTAGCATTAGGCATTTGCTTCACTGAAAACTCCTAAACTCAATAATTTGCAAGGATGTTTACAAACCTTTTGCCTAAGGCCGGTTCACACCCGGGCTTTTTGTGATTGCGCAATCTCAAAATGCACTACAATTGCAAAATGCAGGTTAAAGTGCCATTTTTTTCAATGGCACCTAAAATGCAGTGTGGTTTTGCCACGATTGTCATGCAAAGCTCCTGCTCCTTTTTGGGCAACAAGTTTCACACCATATGATATGCCGCAATTGCTGCGCGATAAATCACATGATAATCTCGGCAAAACTGCACCTCGTTTTAGGTGCCATTAAAAATAATGGCATCTGAACATAATACAGCAGTACATAAATTACCTGTCTCACTATAAGTGTTTATTGCTACTAAGAAATTTAACTGCTTGCTGGTAGTTTGCTTATTAGGCTAAATATATACAGAAGACTTTTCTTTGTTTAATTATGCTACTTAAATCACTAGGCGTTAAAAGCTAACAGTAGTATTAAAGCGGTAGTAAACCACATGTGGTTAAAAAAATTAAAAAATTCCCTGCAAGGCAATGTCATATGTATGCATCACATACTAGCACATTATGAGAGACTTACCTTAGAATAAAGCCCTGCAGTCATGTCACTGTTGAGAGGGCTGACATCTTCCCCCGGTCTTCCTTCTGGATATGCAGCCTCTGGCTGCAGGAGTGGCCGGTGGTGCAATGAAGTCACTCATGTGCATGGGAGCCACCATTTACAGCACAGGCTCTGAAAGTCCGGCACTGTATGCCATACCTTCAGAGCGCATGCACCAGTGATGTCATAGGCTGCATGCACTCTGAATATCTCCTAAACTGTGCAAGTTTGGGAGATATTCAGAGTACTAACAGGTAAGCCTTATTATAGGTTTATCTGTAAATACAAGTGGTGTAACATAGTTTAGTACCACTTTAAGGGGTTGCTCGCTCCATTTGCAGTGACCTGCACTAATTCTGCATAGATCAACGCATGCTCACTGCAAGGGAACAATGGAAACAATTCTATTCTAGGCACCTTTTTCATACCTCTCCACGCTGCTGTGGTTTGGTGTGGAAAATGCAGACATGCTGCATTTTTCTGCACCTCACTACATGTCAGTGTTGGTCTCCACTGTGATGAATAAAATGGATAAGATGTCATTTGTGACATTTCAATAAAGTTTTAGAAAAATGAAAAATTATGTCTTGCACTCTAACAACACAAGCCACCAACCATCTCTGCCGCTACACATTGGACACAAGCATATACACCAAAAACAGCCTCACAGTCAAACACAATTTCCTGCGCTCAAGTAGTGATGTGATGGCTGTGGAAGTAGCTGTGGTTTCCGATAAATGCACAAGCCTTGCTGCCCTCCAAGGGTTAGGGGACACCCAATGGAAATACTGTAAAAGAAAAAAGAGGGCGCACCAACCTTGCGCATTACCCAAGCAGATTTATTGATTAAAAGAAACAGATATATACTCACAAACAAACGAATGTGAAAAAACATATCAAGGTCCACAATGGACAAGCAGCAACCAGGTCACCAGGACTGTGTCCAGCACACCGGAGGACCTTCTGGATGGCTGACGCATTTTAAGGGGAGGGGATCTCCCCTCGAAACGCGTCAGACATCCAGAAGGTCCTCCAGCATGCTGGACACAGTCCTGGTTACCTGGTTGCTGCTTGCCCATTGTGGACCTTGATATGCTTTTCACATTCGTTTGTGAGTATATTTCTGTTTCTTTTTATCAATAAATCTACTTGGGTAATGTGCAAAGCTGGTGCGCCCTAGTTTTTCTTTTACAGTAATACCAAAACATTTTGTTTTAGCCTATAAACAGGCCCCAAGAGCTAAATAGATGAAACTATTGGCTTTATATGGGGTAACCTGCACAAGTAGCATGTAGTAGAAACTTGTTGCAGTCAATCCCACATGGCTGGAACATTGTGCAATTGTGTGAGATTAATCATTGCAACATGCTATTATCTGCTATTTGAGAAGCATATTCCATAGCGAGTTATGTGTTCCACCGTTTAAGATTCAATGTTATGCATTGTGATTAATCGTTAGTGATTTTTATAGTGAAACTGCGCTATTATAAATTTCCTGTGTATAGTCTAATAGGGGTCAGGGGGGCTGCCAGCAAGTGGTTAAACTCCCCATATCAAGAGGTTACATGTGTACTCATAACTCAGCTCTTATTTTTTTAAATGTCCAGTTTGTATTTTCTTTCACCATTATATTTTAATATGACAATAAAAAAATATGGAGGTTTAAAGATGTTGTCTATTTACCGCTCTAAGAAAATAAAGATAAAGGACTTTTGAAGTATAGTATTTCTGAAAAAAGAGTGGGCTTGGCAAAAAAAAGTGTGCTGAGATATGGTGGCACCAAGGTTAGTTTAAAGCTGAGGTTTAGGTATGGCAATTTTTTTCATAGTTACATTAGTCCAGCTTTGATCGGTGTAAGTACGTATGTGCCAAACCTTTGGGATCCCTGTGGAAGCCGAAAATCACTATAGTAGGCACTGCTACTACCGCAAGCTCCACTTGCTTCTGGGTCTTGTGCTAAACGGCTGCCTTGCTGCCTTGTGGACCCACCAATGTAAAAATGCCCATACCTGAATTTAAACTATAAAGAAGCATGGTAGCAAAACAGATTGTATTCTGGTATGGCTGTGTTTACATATATGCAAATAGGATGCAGGTTTCCTCGCATCCAATTCTTTTGGTCTGGGTTTCTACGCGTCCTGGGAAGACGTTAGACCTGACGCCGGCGGGGTCTGGACACATTTGACCGAGGTAACTCTCGGTCAGTGTACGGGGACAGTACGCTTAACCTACGCTCCTTTGGACGTAGGATAAACGTATATACATTTGTGTCGGTATGGTCTTATGTTAGACAAAACGATGGTACGAAGAAATATCAAATTTAAGTCCATACCCGTAAAAATGTAACCACCCAGGTGTTCCGTCGTTCCGTCGGCAAATCGTGTTCTGGGTCTTCGTTCACCTCGAACGCCATCATCGTCACGGATGATATCACTAAAAGCCGAAGGTGTCCCTAGGGT